>OX155971.1:27639405-27916905 GCA_944548615.1 Micropterix aruncella | reverse complement strand
AACGATAGTCGGTGTACGGCGGGACTCACATACTTTAATTCGTGTTTTCGGCCTTTCAACTCTTTAATAACCTTCCAAAGTCGAGAAGAGATTTAGAACTAAAAATGTTCGATTATAGGGTTAATCATTGGGTCATCCAACATGCTATTTATAAGGTCGAAACCGATTGATAACCTCGAAAAATATTACAATATCGTTATTTCGGTAAAAACTTACTTATCATGATAAATAATATCAAATAGTCACATATAATTAATTCTAGATTAGGTACAATCGTAAAGTCAACATATTTGTGATTGATTTTTTCATATACATTTAGAATATTATTAATGATAATGGAATTGAGAGCATTGTTTTTCCTTCAAATATTATTTTAGCTATATAAAATCGAAGACTATCGCGGTTGTTTGACATTATAAATAGGATAGAAAACGAATTTACCGCGTGAAATTTGTAGGACCCGACGTTTCGGTGACGTTGCAGCCGCCGTTGTCTAGGGTAGACTGAAGAGCTGTCAGTCCGTTGTTTTGCGGGTAGACCGCAAACCGCTGCCGCCATTGCGTAGGTTATAAGGTGGTGGGGGGCCGGGCTCGGAGCGCGGGAATTTTTAAAATCCGTCTTGCACACAACACTCACTGTATCCTGTTTTACGTCTTTGCGTTCGGCGTTCGGCGGCGGGAACATTTTAAGAAGAGGGTTCCACGTAGAAGAGAGTTTGTAGCCGTCGTCTCTATTGAAGTTCGGAGTTCTTCTTATTTCAATGGCTTCCCGGATCATGATAGGAAAGTAGAATTGTTCCTTGGATAGAACAATGGGATTTTGAAACTGCATCCAGTGGTTACTTCCGCTATCCAATATATGTTCCCAGATCGCCGACTTTTCTCGCTGAACGTTTTTAACAGCTTTGATGTATTCTGTCAGTCGCGTGGCTATGGGCCGTTTCGTTTGTCCAACGTAGGCTAGACCGCAGCTGCATTCGACTTTATACACACCCGGGGTTTGCAGTGGTATTATCCTTTACAGGCCTCAAAAATCGAGCTATATTTTGGATCGGTTTGAAGATCGTTTTTATATCGAATCTGTTTAGCATCTTACTTATTCGATCAGTCACGCCCTTGACGTATGGTAAGAATGCTCTTGATCTGCTCGGTTTTTGAGTTTCGCCCGTATTAGATAGTGTGCGTGTCTCGTGATATTTTCCGTATCCATTTTTCCTAAGGACATCATTGACATGTTCTATCTCCTTCGGAAAATGCCCAGTGTCGCATAGATCGCGTGCTCGATTCACGAGCGACGTTTGCACTGAACGTAGATGGTAGGGATGATGGTGTGAGCTTGCATGCAAATATCTGTCCGTATGTGTGGGCTTCCGATATACCGTATGTCCGAGAGTATTGTCACTTCTCCTCGTCACTTTGACATCCAAAAATGGTAAGGAGCCGTCCTTCTCTACTTCATAGGTGAAACTGATTTTTGGGTGTATGGAGTTTAGATGACCCAGGAATTCTTTCACCGTTTGAATGTTGCCTTTCAGGATGCAGAAGGTATCATCCACGTAGCGAAGCCAGAGAATGGGTTTAATTTTGGAGGTTTTTATGGCTAATTCCTCAAAATATTCCATATATAGGTCACTAACTATCGGCGATACGGGGCATCCCATTGCTACTCCGTCGATTTGTTTGTAATAATCGCCGTTCCATAGAAAGTAGCAGGATGTCAGGCAATGTTGAAGCATGTCGGCGTAGCTAATAGGGAGGTCCTCAGACCTTAGTTTATCTCTCACCACCGTAAGACACTCCGAAATGGGCAAATTCGTAAATAAAGATTCGACGTCAAAGCTCACCATTATTTCGTCTTCGGCCAGTTTTAAGCTTCTAATAATGCTTACGAAATGTCGCGAGTCTTTCACGTAAGACGTGGTTTTGCCCGTAAGCGGTTGGAGGACACCAGCCAAGTGTTTTGACAGAGGATATGTGGGGCTGTCGATTTGGCTCACAATCGGTCTCAATGGTGCATTATCCTTATGGATTTTAGGTAAGCCATATAATTTCGGTGGCTGTACGTTACGTGGTTTAGTGAGATAAGCTATTTCTGGGAGGGAAGTGACAGATTTATCGATTAAAACTCTCGTTTGCCTGGTAATTCTGCTCGTGGGATTGTAATTCACCTTCTCGTAAGTGTTGGCGTCTTCTAAGAGCGTCCCAATTTTCCGCTCGTAGTCCACAGTATCGAGTATCACGGTTGCGTTGCCTTTATCGGCCCGCAATACAACTACGTCCTTATTATCCCGCAGAGATTTTAAGCTTTTTCTCGTGGTGTTCGACTGTGGGAGCTTGGCCTTGCGTACAAAGACAGCCACATCCTGTCGCAGTAAGTCGGCCTCTGGCGCAGGGATCTTGTTACGAGAGATGACTTCTTCAATGCCACCGATAATACTTTCCACAGGCAAACGGTTCGGTGTCGGTACATAATTTAATCCCCTGCTAAGAATTTCTGTCGTCGGCTGGTCAATGTCAATTTTCGAAAGATTAATGACAGTACTTACAGCGTATTTCGGTACCTCCTTGCGGGAATGCCCTGCGTTTGCCAGGCGCAGAAACTTGGCACTATGCGACTCCTCACATAACACCGTGGTACGTTCCGATTGGCTGAAGGAACGTTCCTTCAGCCAATCGGAACCGGTATAAAATAATAATAAGTCATTTTTGTTATTTTTATATTATTACCATAAAGTTGTCAATTTGTAATTCGGTATACAGGTTTCAATATATTGTAATAATTACGCACTTTACTGTTCAAAGAGAATAATAGATGGCATTCTATCGGATAGTATTCGAATACTTTCGGATACTATCGCGGTTGTTTGACAATATAAATAGGATTAAAAAATGAATTTACCGGGTGAATTTCGGCGACGGAACAACCGACGTTTCGGCGACGTTGCAACCGCCGTTGTCTAGGGTAGAATGAAAGAGCTGTCAGTTGTTCCGCGGGTAGGCCGCAAACCGTTGCCGCCACAGCGTAGACTAAAACGGGGTGGGGGGAAGGGGGGGGGGGGGGGGGGGGGTGGAATCGGCGCTTGAGAATTTCGAAAATCCACCGTGCATACAACACTCACTGCATCTTGTCCTACGTCCTTGCGCTCGGCGTGCGGACGAGGATTCCACGTAGAAGAGAGTTTGTAACCGTCGCCGCGTCGCCTCTATTGAAGTTCGGGGTTCTTCTTATTTCAATGGCTTCTGGATCATACGGGAACAGTAGAATTGTTCTTTGGATAGCACATCGAAATTTGAGCGCGCCCAGCCCTCCCCCCCCCCCCCCCCCCAACACCATTATTATCTACGCAGTGGCGGTAGCGGTATGCCGCCAACTCGCAGAACAACAAATTGACAGCTCTTTCAGTCTACCCTAGACAACGGCGGTTGAAACGTCGCTGAAACGTCGGGTGTTACAAACTTCACGCGGTAAATTCATTTTTCTCTTATTTATTATGATACTTTTGTACTATTTGTAATTTTGTTTTTTTTTATGATTGTGTTAATAAAAAAAATCCTCACCAAGTTTGGTCGAAGTATCTTTCCCCGTCGCAGGATCGTAGCAGTGTATAGCACCCCCTATAATATCCACGTAATACAACTTCTGCTCAATTCCATCCCAATGCGGCCCTTCCGCCAAGGCCACCGGTTCGGTCACTGGTTCTATTTTGACAGCCATATTTACTTCGATTGTTGTACACAGCCGATCAGCTTGGATACTGAATGATAGCTAGTGAAAAATACGGTCGTTAATCGGCTACTTTTTATCTATCAGAGGTGAGATTGCATCATATTGTATGTGTTATACTCGTAGTCGGGGAGCCAGCGACAAAAAAGTGCAAGAGTTTTGGAAAAGCTACTTTCAGATTAGACAGTATTTTGGCCATAGAATGTCGGATATAGTCAGCGGACCAGATTCCGGTACACCTGGCGCTGGCGTACTAGGAAAGGTGTCATTTCAATTAGTACCCCAAAGGCTTTTGTAAAGCCTGAAAATTTATCAGTAGACAGTGGTTGCAATAAAGAACTCAAAACCGATTACGCGTGGCGCCAGAATCTCCATACCATTATATTGCGTGGTACAGTAGACCGATGCGTCAATGCGTAGCGTCAGCATATCCATAGATACATTATTTATTTATTTATTTATTTAGGTACATAGGATTAGGTATACAGTTCATTCATTGGTCATGTAATCTTATAATAATTATATAAATTATTTGATAATTAATATAGGGAGGTTTAACACATCTTACATGACCTTTACTGCCAATAGCACATCTAACTAGGCGATAATTTGGCCCGTCTCTAGATGTGCATATTTTTATGTAATTTTAAGAAATGAAGTGTTTTTTTTTAAATAAATTATTTGGACCCACCACCTGTATATATACATAAATATACCAATTTTATAAAAAATATAGCTATGTAATAAATATATACATTTATAGTTGTAATTTAATAAAATTTAATTAAGAAAAATAGATAAGTGATACTAAATAAATTGTCGTGCGTTGCAAAGAAGTTGATCAGATTTTACATATCCCTTGTTAAGTAGCCATCTATTAAGGTTTGCTTTAAATATTTTTATGTTAGGATAATTTTTCATGTCTTCACTAAGGGAATTATATAATTTTGGGGCTATGTAGAATATATGTCTCTGGGCAAATGTTGTCCTGACTGACGGAATTATATAATTGATACTCGCGGACATTCTTGTGTTCAGATTGTTTTGAGTTCGGGCGTTGTCATATCTAGATTTTTAGAATGCAAGAAGCGCTTGCTTAATGAATAACTGTTTAGCTGATAGCACATGGGATTGGGAAAATAACAAGGCAGATGGATGACGCCGGTTTTTCTTGTGAATTACTCTCAATAATAATTTCTGCGCTTTTGTCAATCTATCCAGATTATCATTAGTAGTAGCGCCCCATGCCGCGACTCCGTAATTATATTGCGCCATTGCGACCATTATACTGCGCGGCACAATATACCGATGCAGCATAGACCGATGCGTGACATTTATGAAGATGCTGTCGCCACGCGTTTGATTATGAAACAGTCTGACCATATGTTTCGAGTTCTTTATTGCATCCACTGTCTACTGATAAATTTTTATCTTCTCCAAGACACTTTAGGGGTACTACTTATAATTACAACTTTTCTAGTATGCCAGTGCCAGGTGTCCCGAAATCTGGCCTGCTGACTGTACCCCGGAATTCTATGACCAAAATAGTCTGATCTGAAAGTATCAGCTTTTCCAAATCTCTTGCACTTTTTGTCGCTGGCTCTTGATTTATTATAATTACCTTTTAATCATACGTGACAAAAAGTACGTAACCATATAATTTTATCTAGTTTAGAGATTATTTAGAGAAATAATTTCATTGTGGATATAAAGGCTGGCGGCCATTTATGAGTGTTGGTGAATAAGATAGTTATAATTACCTATTATACTACTTGTGATGAAATTATGAGTGTGGTTTGGTTAGTACGGAGCGCTATGATTTATTTCCTGACTGCCAAAAGAAGGGTTATATTTTTACTGCATATGTATGTATGTATTTGCATGCCAATTTAACTATATTACCGTTATTTGTGAGTGTCTTCTTGTGAGTGTCTTATTTGTGAGTGTCTTATCTCTTTAACCATTTATGCAATAAAGGTGAAATTATATGCAGTAAAAGGGAAAAGTCTTTTGTTTAAAAAACTTGAGACGATTACTTATTTTGATATGAATTCGTAATTGTTGATAATGTGACCAATAAACATGACCTAACGATTTAAATTATATTTTTAATATAAAAAACTACTTTTTGTGACTTAAATATAAAATTTAGACATATGCTGTCGCTGACTTTTTTGTAGGCATTATCAAGCCCTACAACTTTTCTCTAGAACTTAATCGTATATCTCTCATCATTAAGGCAGCGTTAGTTAGAAACATTTTCGTTCGACCGTTTTTTCCGACGTACTTTGGAAATTCGACTACCACGAAAAAGTCTTTTCATTTTTCGAAATAATATATAGCTTATGACACTCACAAATAACGTGGCTTTCTATTGGTAAAAGAATTTTCAAAATCGGTTCAGTAGATCCAGACATTACTTCCTACAACGTCACAAACTTTACCTCTTTATAAGATTAGTATAGATTAGACTTGACCCTAAGTACGTAATCATTTTAATTTATCTATTTTAAAGTGATTAGCAGATGTTGGCCATCGCTGGAAATAATCTCATTGGTAGTATGGGGATCACCTGTAGCGTTTTATGAATGATTGTAAGTGAATAATAGTAGATATTGAAGAGAGAGAATTTGAAAAAAATCGGTTGTGCCACAACGCATATTTCCCGACAAGTAGCCAGGGACTTATGGAAGGATTTTGAGCGGGTTGTCTCTTCGGATAAGAGGTAGAACTGATTGAAGAAATAGTTGGCGACGAGCGCGGATAGTGAGAATGCCACAAATTATACACGTTCGATACAATCGTTCACGAAAATATACTGGCCGGCGAAAATTCAATGTGATTTCAGTCCAACAAGACCGATTGGATCTGTATACCAAATTACAAGTCCAATATTTCGAGATGGAATAAGACTAGTGCGCCCCCTGGTGAACCAATTTTAACCACAACTTTTGAAACCTTGCCATGACCAAAAGATGCCTGCGTGCTGAATTTCAGCTCAATCGGATTAAGTGTTTGGGTGCTGTCGTAGAGGAATACATACACACAAACAGACAGACAGATACATAGGGAAATTTCAATGTGAAAATGGTCTTAATCGCGCAGGGGAGCTCAAAATGGATATTTCCGTCTTCATCATTTTCTTTTAACGCATTCACAATTCTTTCCCTTCTCATCGGTTGGTCGGTCGGGAAAGTAAAAAGGCATACTATATATAGAGCAATATTTAAATGAAGATATTTCATATTCGTCTACATTTCAATGTACTACATTGGACTATGGTTAGTTGTTTTATGATTAAATTATTATTATCTTTTATGTGTCATTTGATTACGTTTCTTTATTATTTGGCACTTTGATTATTTTTGTGGATTTTTGTGGATAAATAAAAAAATATTAAATGATTTTTTTTATCACCTGAAACCTTACATCGTCATTCTGGCAGACGTCATTCTGAACATTTCAACGTCAAAATGTTGGCTATATAAACCGCAAATTTTCATGTATTAAAATCGCTCTCACTCACACTCACTCACTCTGTATACAATTAATAAAATAGATAATAATTTGTTCAAATACTAATGTTTGTGTTTTCAACTACTTTCTTGTCCGCTGAGGTTGTCTTCGCACAGCATCATAAACAGGAGACCAGGCCACTCTCAACACATTTTATTTGGATTGTTCGATGTACCTACTGTCTTGGAGCTTCAGCATATATCTCGCTTGTGGACCAAGCGGGAAAGGCTCTTAGAACCCCTTGTCCAACCGAGGAAACGAAATGGCATACTAATAATTAATTATCAATCACTAGATGACCCGGTTAACTTCGTACCACCTAAAATTGATTTGATTGTAACTCTTCATAAGCGTTTATTGATCCTAATCAACCATCCAAATCCAATTCATTGAAATCTATAATATGGCCAAATCATGTACGGTTTGAGTTTTTCGACTTTTAAGGCTTTTTCGACTTTTTAAACTTTTCCGACTTTTTGCATTTTCGACTTTTCGGCCTTTTTAGACTTTTTCAACTTTTTCAACCTTTTCGACTTTTCCGACTTTTTCGACTATTTCTACTTTTTTTTACTTTTTTGACTTTTTCGACTCTTTAGACTTTTTCGACTTTTTCGACTTTTCTCGACTTTTCGACTTTTTCAAATTTTACACAATCGCACGGGGAGTTATGGATGGCGCAGCTGTCAAACAATAGGATCGTCGCGAACGCTATCTATTGAAAGTGGCCCAGATCCCAAAATGACCAATTTCGATTTTTACGATTTTCAGTTGTTTTTTTAAATTTTTCCTAAATATTTTATTTTGTAAACCACCCCTGAATCAAGGCAAACAAAACAGAGGAATAATAATTCAAATCGGTCGAGTCATTTTCGAGATCTTGCGAGACTAACGCAAGGCGATTCATTTTTATATATAAGAAGATTTTCAGTCCCTTGAATACTAGCTATGCATAAAACCATGGCTTAATATTATCATTGAATTTATGGTATTCGATTGCTCAGCTCCATTGTATATGTTGGCAACCCTTTTGCGGTGGCAATATGCAGGTGACGCAGAGAGCATTGCACAGCCAAACTAATAGCAACTTATTTAGCCATCTATAATAACATTGATATTGAATGGCCCGAGTATTTAAATAATTCTAGTAATTTGTTTTCCTTATTTCATTATTGTTTCCTGTCTAGTTTTCTGTTTCTTTTTTATCTCTATTTTTTTTGTACTTTTGTGTAGCCAACGCAATAAATATGTTATAAACTTTTCATTTATTTTAATTTATTTATTTTTTTTTCATTTATTTAATATATATTTATTTATATTTTATATATTATAACTCTATTTTATATACCTACTATCATATTATATGTATGAATTTATATATAATATTAGTATATATATGTTATATAGTATATATAATATATATTATAATAATATATATCTATATATGGTATATATCATATTTATATGTGTTTATATCTAATATATAAAAAATAATTATTATTCCATATAACTTAGTAGATTGTCATTCATTTTAATTTAGTTTATAATTTTATTGATGTTTTTAAATTTAACTTTAAGTTTTAAATTGTACTCAAGTATTAGATAAGACTTGCCCTCTCGCCTCAAAAGAATTCATCGATGTTAGTACCACCTCAACACAGGTTCATACCTAGTGAGGTGGTAAACCGTTATGTCAAAAGATGAATTTCCTTTCTAAGCTAGGTATAATATATACACTTATTATAAACTGTTTTTTTTGTTAGAATAAGGATTTTCTTTGTAATTTGTAACTTGAATTATGGAATTAAATAAATAAAATAAAATTTATATCGTATACAGTAAAATGTATAATATACTGTAAAATGGTCAACATGTACAATTAATATGTCATATACATAAATCTAGTAGCAAATTACTGATATCATAATAGGTTATGTTATGTAGCATCTACTCGCAAATAATGTTGATATAATAGTATAGGTTAGCTCTAAAATATTGCCTGCAGGCAATAAGCTCGCCTTTTCTGAAGAATAAAGCGTTTTATTATTATTATCATTATTATTATATGCTTAAATCTGTTGCCAGCAATCCTATTTTAATATCACTTATCTAGGTTATAGCCTGTTCTAATCAGCATTTTTAATAATTCCATTAAAATACGTAATTATTACGTAATGGAACCTGTATACCAAATAAAAAAATACATCTTTATATAAATAATATTGACGTAATAATAGCTATGATTGAAAAATGCGCTTGTTATTATATTATTATTTTATTTCGAGATTGGATACTATATAGGCGTGTTTAGAGCGCCATCTAAAGTGCACCGCCATACTGTTATACCACGAACGCCGCCATATTGAACTTAAGATAATAATAATTAATTTTAGAACTATGAGTGCCATCTACACTTAGCGTATCGTAGTAAAATCGTAGCTTTCAAATCGCAGCACCGCTATATCGGCCAACTTTGCCCGCTTTTTCACGATTTGTAGATTTACTCAAAAAAATCCATGAGACACGGTGTGAATATATATTGAAAAATAATCCTTATTATCAAATGAATAAAGCTGAATTTAAAAATGATCACTTTTAATAGTTTTTCACGAGTAAAATAGTTATTATTACAACGGGCAAAATTACCAAAACATCGACCATGATTGCCCACCCCTTGATTTCATTGCAAAAGTCACACTTATGAATATCACTTTAAGAAGTAGTTAATTAAAACAGGGCGAAGATACCAATATAAACAAATAATAAGCCAAAGTTACAGTAAACTTAACGACACTTTTGGAACTTATAACAAATATGACATGTTAGGGTTGCCACTGATGTATGATTGAAAAGTGATAGGCAAATAAAAGAAAACCAAAATTGTATTACTAATGTATACCATGTTACACCTATATTTTTTATTTTAATATATACAGAAATATAAAGTATTTATAAATGTCGGATTTCTCGTTTGATTAAAAATCTACTTGAGAGTATTTAACTAATATTGAGTGACCGAAATATTGAGTGACAACCTTTCTAGAGCATGCTTTTTACTGCGTCAGATGTGCAAAATTATCAGTAAAACAGACGCAAGATGCATATATTTCGCCCACTTTGAGTCGCACCTACGTTACGGCATCTCATTCTGGGCTCAGTGTACCATGGAATTTAGGCAGCATATTTTCTCCCTGCAGAAACGCGCAATAAGAATTCTAAATAACATGGACAGCTTTCAATCGTGTCGTGGATCATTCAGGAATCAAAATATACTCACCCTGCCATCACTATATTTATTTGAGTGCATCAAACTAGTAGCTAAAGACATATCTAAATTTAAGAAACCTGTAGAAGTACATAATCACTTGACTAGGTCGAGGAACAATCTACTATTACCTCGTCCTAACCTAGAAATTTTACGCAGAGACCCTAACTACGTGGGAATGTCCTTTTTTAATAAACTGCCACAAAACCTAAAAGACCTAATATGTAGGGAAAAGAAAATATTAGTTTTCTATTCGGAAGTCAGAAAGCTACTAATTTATAAGGAATTACATGACATAAATGAATTTTAATTATATTTTAATTTTAATAATCGTTAATAATCGTTTTAATGACAAAAATGAATTTTAATAATTAATAATACCTAATGAATTTTAATAATAATCTTCTAGACTATAAATACCACTTGTTCAAGTATGCGTATATAATCTAACAAACACGACTTTCATCTATATTTTTTATCTACAAATTGAACTCTGTCTCTATCGTTATTAATTTATATCTGTATATGACGTGTATAATTTAGTGAACTTTAGAACTGAACGGAAATGAAATCACGAAGGAATTAAATTGTAAATAATATTAAATGAACCTAACACCTAGTTTTAGTTTCGACAATCTGTAAAGATTTTTTGAAATAAATGAATTAAATGGAATTGAATAGAATTAAACTATTTATATATTGAGCAGCATGGTATGCACTCGGTTTAATTCTCTTCATTGAAGCACCTTGTGATATATTTATGACTTTACAACCCTTCGCAGTTGACAATACTTGCACTCGTTTTTAGGTGGGAAAGGATGCTAATGTAATGTCAGAAAATATACAGGCAACTTTGCCCAGCGAAATTTTAGGAATAATATAAGTTAATAGATATAAATAGGCATTCACTTGACTCAAATAATACTGTAAAACAATACAATATGCATTTATTTGTTTATATGAAGAAAAACTTGGTAAAGTTGTAATATTCTGGTGCAAGAAATTGGCCCACGTTTTCTAAACGAATTTTCGGATTGAACTGTCAGTTTATTAAATGATGTTAGATGCCTGGCGAACATTAGGTATTAAATTATATAGATAGATAAATAAATTTTGTTTTTGATGAAATTGAATTCTAATATCTATGACCGTTTCAAAGAGTCCTAAAGAACATGATTTTGCCCAATCGTGTAAAGTTGCCTTCACTGGGCAATTAAGGCTGATATCACGATACCATATTATTTATTCACTATACCACCTAACTATATATATATTTATATCTATATACACATATACCATCGTATTACTCCTTCATCCTAATCACTTCCAACTCCCTATTATACCTTTCCCATCGGCTTTCTATATTAATTTTATATTTAATATGAACTTAGTTTATTTTATAAATAATTTATTTCTAAGTAAATATGCTGAAATCTGTTTAAATGTTTTTTTCGCAGGAAACGATTATCGGCGTAATGTTTTTATTAAATTTTTTTCTTTGTTTATGGACAAGTATTGTATCTATTGTATACCTACGCTGTATGTTTCCAAAATAAATAATAAAAAAAAAATATTGATCAATCTAATACGTTATATAATCAATGATAGTATATTTATCGGCATTTGATATTTAGCTTCAAAACAATATGATGTTGCAGAGTCAAGTATAGTATGCCATAATCGGTACAAGAAGTTGAGAATCCGAGTCTGAGCGGGTGAGTGAGTCGCTTCATCTCGCTCTCGCTAAAGTCTGCATTGGCGGGTTTTTGGCGTTACTGGGTAGCCATTAACGTTTTGGATAGGTATGTAATGCAAATGCGCACGTTATTAGTTTAACCCAGGGCTAGCGGTCCATTACGGTGGGTCTGGATGACCGTCTCTTTCATCATATGAATGCGGGCGCCGCGCCACAGACTGATCAAAGCGGGACACAGCTACATAACCTTCACGACCCGAATCATCTCTCTCCGCTGATATCAGATTTCTGAGGAGCGAGTCGCAGGGTTGCTTTTGCCGTTTCATTGTTACCCGTTATCGTTTATCGACAGTCTATACGGCACCGTTGTGCGGAGAAATACTAAGTTGGCTACTAAGACCCATGTGTTTAGGGTCGCTCAAACTCGCGGGTCAACACACATCCGGCGGCCTCCACGTGTGCACAAGTGCGAGCCCGGGTAGGACTCTGGCCTGCGGGTCAGTTTTCCCTAGGAATCAACCTTCGGGCGCTCCTAGACAGTTTGCGTACCGAGCGGCGTCATACAATCGATTGCGCATTTCGACCTACAGCGGGGGGAGTCTGGAAACAGTACTGTCCTCTATGGAAGTTAATGGGCCCTTGCTGAGTTGGCCACGAAGACCCATTCTGTTCAGGGTTGGTCACACTCACGGGTCAACACCTATCCGACGGCCTCCACGCATGAAGTGCGAGCCTGGGTAGGACTCTGGCCTTATGGTCAATTTCCCCTGGGAATCAAACTTCTGGCGCTCCTGGACGGTCTGCGCACCGTGCGGCGTAAGCCAATCGACTGTGCACTCTGACTAACAGTCGGGGGAGTCTGGAAGCAGTACTGTTTCCTATAGAGCGGGGGTGGTTGCGGGCGTTTGGAAATTTACGTCGACCGACGAGCAGTCGACCTTACGGCGACTGCTCTTGAAACGACCATCGGCCATCCGATCCTGGGTGAACAGCCGGGCATAGGACGTTGTGGTCCGCGATAGATTTGGTATACACCGTTTCACCACTTTGTAAGGTATAGGACCGCGCAAGCGACCTCGAATTCGTAACCAATCGAGAGACTGAAGTAATCCGGTCACAATTGGAAGTAAGGGCGTGAGTGTAAGCCCGCCGGGTAACAGTACTGGCTATCTCGCGGTTAAGACGACTAATCGTTAAAACCTCCTGAGGTGACGGGCTCGCCCGCTGTAGTCGACAACCCTAGTTGTCCTCTATAGAGCGGGATAGTTGGTAACTTACGGCAACTGCTCTTGAAACGACCGATCGGCTACCCGATACCAGGTGAACAGCCGGGCAAAAATGCCGTGATCCGCGATAGGATGCAAGTCTTCTACGCTCACCTCACGGGAGACGGAACGATCAAATATCGCTAAAACTTCCTGAGGTTACGAGTTCGTCCGTTGTAGTTGACAGCTCCAGTTATTAACTTGGATGGGAATAGTTCGTACCGTACCATTCGTACCGTACCATTCGTACCGTAGTGCTTGTAATGCCGCATCTGGTGTATTAAAATAAATCTCATGATTAATCTATGACCGGACGGTCAGTGGAGGCATCGTTTATGGTACGTGGTCACTAGCCGCCTTTACGTTTATAGCCACACCACCACTAATTAACTAACATATTGTATAGAGTCGGGTGTACACGGTCCTTTATACATTTTGATAATCCCGTACTCATTTTCTAGTATTTCGAAATACCGAGGCTAAAAAATCGGTTGTACGACCCCAAGACTTTCCCAGCAAGTAGACAACATTCGAAGTATATTTTTTTGTGGTATTTTTCCAAATATCATGATATTATTTACTAGCATATGGTGGACTTTAAATAGTATTTGCATGGCTTGTATATGATATATTTAAACCTAAAATTAACAACGCGCTTTCGTTACAACAAGGCATCTGTGTACCGAATTTCAAGTCTCTAAGTGTAATATTTCGAGATTGAAGTATGACTAGCGCGCCCTCTGGGGGACCCATTTCAATCACAATTTTTCAACTCTTGTCATGACCAAATGATGCCTGCATGCAAAATTTTAGTTCAATCGGATGAAGTTTTTGGGTGCTATCGTGAAGGAATACACGCACACAGACACAGACAGACTTCAGTCTGGAAATTGTCTTAATCGTCTGGGGGGTCGGGGAGGGGGGGGGTGGGGGTCGGGGTTTGTTTGTATTGTTTTACTTCGTTTATAATTTTTATTTTCTATTTTTATTTTATTTCTAGGAGTCCACGAAGATCCATACAGGTGGATATCATCGTACGTAGCTAGCCGTCACCAAGCTGTGGTTGTTGGAGGATTCAGGTCGAACTTTTCATCAATTCCGTCCGGGGTACCGAAGGGTTCACACTTGGGTCCTCTGCTCTTCAACGCCTATCTTCACGATATTAGTTCTTGTTTCATAGCTGGTCGTCACATTTTATACGCGGATGACCTGAAAATCTATGCTGAGGTGACTGACTTGGCAGACTGCCTCCGGTTACAGGAGGATATCGACCGCCTGTCACACTACCGTGTACTTAATAAACTCTCTCTAAATGCTACTTAATGTAACAGTATAAGCTTCAGCCATAAGAGAGATTTGGTGAAGTTCAGTTATCACATTAATGGTGAAGTGATCCCTAATGTAAAATGTATTCGCGACCTCGGAGTACAAATTGATCATAAGTTGCTTTTCGATCAGCATATGGAAAGTATGGTTAGCCGAGCTTCGAGAACACTAGGATTTGTGACCCGTATCTCAAGACCTTTCTCCAATATAAATGTCTTGAAGATGTTATATTTCGCTTACGTTCGCAGTACCGTGGAATTTGCATCCTCAATTTGGAATCCGCAATATTCGGTCTACAGAAGCAGAATAGAATAAGGTTTTTTAATGTCATGTTCCCATGTTTATTGCGATCTATTATCATACATATCTTACTGTCAAACCTTTTAAGACTTAAAAGCACCTAAAAAAATACGATGACTAAAATTTATATACTACTAGAAGCATTGTAAAGTGCACGGTCGCAAGGTGGTTTTTTTCACATTAACATTACTAAATTATTGTGTCTAAATTTATATGTCGGTGTACCAACTATCAGTCATCTGTTATTATTTGTTTTCTCTTACTAAACTTTTCATCGTGCATGGCAGTGTGATTTTTAATAATGGAGAAAAATACATAAATAGCAGTAATGCCAAGTACTTTCAAAAAAGGAGTTAACTCCGATTAAAAAATATACAAAAATCGCTCGTGTGAAATATTTAATTATATAACTGTATATAACCTTAACCTGTATAAAAAATAAATGTGGTAGAGGATAGGGGGGGGGGGGGAGGGGAGGAGCTTAATATATTCATATTCATATACATTGCACGGTCGCAAGGTGCAAGGTGCAAGGTGGTTTTTTTCACATTAACATTACTAAATTATTGTGTCTAAATTTATATGTCGGTGTACCAACTATCAGTCATCTGTTATTATTTGTTTTCTCTTACTAAACTTTTCATCGTGCATGGAGTGTGATTTTTAATAATGGAGAAAAATACATAAATAGCAGTAATGCCAAGTACTTTCAAAAAAGGAGTTAACTCCGATTAAAAAATATACAAAAATCGCTCGTGTGAAATATTTAATTATATAACTGTATATAACCTTAACCTGTATAAAAAATAAATGTGGTAGAGGATAGGGGGGGGGGGGGGGGGAGGGGAGGAGCTTAATATATTCATATTCATATACATTTTATTAGTATACTGGTATACAAGTCAGAGTCAGATTAGCAATCATTCATACATATTAGCATTGATTTTATAGTGTATTAGCAAACAAACATTTTCTTTTATCGTAAAGAAAAGTTAAAATAAACAAAACAAAACGAAGAAAAAAACACAAGAATAATGTAAAAAGAAGAAATACAAGACAAAATGTAGAGAGATTATTAAATACTTTAGCCACCAAAGCATTTTAGACTTCACTCGAGTAATATTTCTCCAGCGAGTAAAACGCCTTATCTGTAAGGTATCTCTTAAGGCGTCTCTTAAACACGTCAAGAGATTGCGCCTGCCTAATGTGCTCGCTGAGTTTGTTATAAACCGCTGGGCCGGCGATATAGGCTAGCCTCTCCGACTTGGATGACTTACCGAACGTATAGTGATGATGCACACCATTCACTTCAAAATCCGCTATATTTCTGCGAACGAACAGTGCTACTTCCATTATATAAATGAAATTATTATATAACATATATGGAAGTATTATATAATATGCAACGTTTCCCGAATAAAGCGAATCGTTTTGTCACGAAAGAGAATCGTTATGTCGTGTAGAAAACCATAATGGTGGCGGAGGACGGAAAAAGGTGAAAGGTTTAAGTTTGAATTGCTTGTGAAAAAGCGTGTGGGCGCCACCGCCCTCCTATTAATTGTACTCGGGAAGTGCAGACATGCAGTTGAAAACTGCCTCTGCCTAACAGTCTTCAAATTATGGGAGCCCGAACGCATCAGAGGTGGGCAGCTCAGTTGGTTTCAGGGGTGGAGAAAACCCTCTTCGAGATGACGTCCGGGGAAAACGAGGTTATCCGGTTTCCCGGATAGGCAGCATTGAGTTTACTTGGGTTTGTTGGGAACCTACAGCTCACTAATTAATATTGACGTTTCAGTTTAAATCGATCGGAATCGCGCCATCTACCGGTTCGCGTGAGAACCAGCGCGATGCTCTCGACGTAGGATTTCGTTACGTGTTCCGATTCAATGCAACTTCACTTAGTTCGACAATGCGCCGCCTAGATGGCGGTGGATATAAATGTATTTTAATATATTTGAGATTTATAAATAAATATATATATAAAAAAAAATATAATGCCTGAGATCGTCGACGAGGATTTATGACTCGGTTACCTGTGGGTAATGCTCGACCAATAGTAATGGTAGTAATAGTGGTAATTAAGTGATTTCTATAAAAATATTACCATCTTCTTAGTTTCACTCCTTGTGGATAAACCCGAATTATTACAGGATCCACCTATCTTCAATGTGAGGACCTTGCCACTGATTAGGCAGGTCAGAAAGAAAACATGCAGATGTTCGATATTAAATAAAGTAATTTATTCAACGGTTCTTAATAAAAGTTTTCATTTATGGAAATATTCACGGTAAAGGATGATTTTCATTTACATGCTCTTAAACGAATTACATACTTAACACGCTATTATTTTACAATACATTAAACAATTAAATAAATGCTCCTGGGGGTACAGTGGGAAATTATAATATAATCTATTATATTTCTATAAATATATTATATTTCTCGGATATTATAATATATATATATTAATTTCTGATTATAATGCGGGTAATTATGAATTAATATAAGGGACCAACATACTAGAACAAACGGAGGGTTGGCTACGCGTGGCATATAACGTTGGTACGGAACCCCGCTCCCTGAATTTACGGTACTAGAACCTATGCGTCAAGCAAGGAATACAATATCCCGCTGACAAGCATTGGACCGGATCGGCCGCGTGCCTCTCCGGAATGTCGCAGAAATGACGGTTCGGGATCTGCGATGGGCTTATTGAAATTTAATCGAGGGATCGACAATCAAATAGTATATTACTATCGAAAAAAAATGAGTTTACAAAGGGGGTGTATATAGAAATGCACTGATTAGACTCGCCTGATGATTTAGGATGGAACTGCCGCCGGTCCCCTGCCAATTAGGTTGCCTGCGCTGATGTCGATTTGAATTGCAGCGGAAAGAAGCGAACGTTTCTACGATGCGACTGGATTATATAAAAACTTCTTGCTAATGGCGCAGAGCGCGCCGCCATCAGGCGGCGCGCCCTTCCGGCACGTCCGTTCGTCGCGGTGCTCGGTGGGCCAAAAAAAAAAAGGGAGATCGAACGGGCCGACTGCGGTACCGATTCGATTTTGGATTGCACATTCTCGAACGGGCGACTAGTGACAATTAAATTACTGTCGTACTAGTGCGATAATAAAGTTTAAAGATTTGAAATTTAGATGTTAATATGATTATAAAAGTAACTACTGTTACTGTGAAATAACAGAAACGGCAATCGTTTCACGCCGGGAAGATGAAGCGTCATGGCCTCCATGACCAAAGCAAAAGAAAGAAAAGAAAATGGTTCAAATCCAAATAAAATAAAAAAAAATAAATCTTTTTTTTTTTTTTTTGCATTCTACGACCTGCGTAGCGAACCTTTAAAGTCCCTGATAAGTCAGGTAAACAATAACTATATATAAGAAAAGTATAAAGTAGAAAGGAGAACAAAGAATATGGCGATAGCGAATTTTCCGAAGCCCCTGATACGTTCGGTAAATGATAACTGTGTATAAGAAAAGAATACAAAAAGAAAAGAAAACAAATAGAAAGTTCGTGATAGGTCAGGTAAATATTAACTATACATAAGAAAAGTAGAAATAAGAAAGAAAAATAAAGTCCAGAGCGATAGCGAATTTCCTAAGTCCTAATACGTTCGGTAAATGGTAACTGTGTATGAGGAAAAAAGGACAAAAAGAAAAGAAAACAAATATAAAGCTCCTGATATGTCAGGTACATATTAACTGTAAATGAGAAAAGAGAAAAGAAAAGAAAAAGAAGTAATATAGAGCAAGATGCACTTATGTACGTTTATACTAAAGAAAATTTGACGGAAGTCATTGCGACGAAGTGTATCCTTTGAGGAAGATATATCTTATACCTAGGTGAAAGTTTTAAATAGTATCCTAAGAATATGGTACCTATCTTATAATTACAGATAGCCTATTTAGCTGTCATTTCAACAAAGAAAACTATACATGCACATTTGAAAAGTGAGTGAAAAAGAAAAAAAACTAATGACATGAGAGAACTATACATACATCTTTGATATGTGTAAGAAAATGACAAGGTCTTCTTAGAGAACTTAAAGTGAATGACAAAAGATTTAACAAACAAAAAAAAAAGAAAAACATAATAGCTTGAGTAGCTGTCTTTACAAGTACACAATATTTAGATCGATATTTTCTATGTAAAGATACAAAGTTGTGAAGTCTGATTAAAAACAAAAAAAATGTGAAAATTGCATGAAATGGCATGATTGCTGAAATGTTTCGCAGAACTGCGTTGTCTAATATAAATATATTCTAGATTAACAGATATTGTATTTGCGCTTCGAAGCGTAGTCGTCTTCATCCCTCGTTCTTCATCCGTGATCTCGGTCGTTCGTACTTTATGTCGAATGGCTCCTGAACGTGCTGTCGTCTCGTCTGTGGCTTCCAGAATGCCGTATGCTGCTTGTCCCGTTCTTATTTCCTTCCAATAATGGAGAAACATATGATTAGAATTTATTCTACGTAGCTTCCATATTACGTGGGCACGCAAAGTAAAAAAAGTCTATGTAACAGATTTTTGATGAGATGATTGTACTGATTTCATGATTTTAGATGAAAATCAGTAGAAGAAATCGGTGATCTACTGGTACTTTCACTATTGTGTCTTTTCCTATTCAGGTGGAATGGAACATATTAGTTGGTTTTCTTGTAGGCTACTAACTTTATTGTCTGTCGATTCGCCTGACACGAAAAAGAACAACACTTTCACTTCATTTGAATCGTCTATGTCGTTTCTATTAATGTGAACAAACCACACGTCCACCTGCTTGTGGTTTTGGTGTAGATTCCCCTTGGCTGTAGTCCAATACTTGTACCAGGTGGTCTTGCAGACGGACCCGGTACACCGATGGGTCGCTGCTACGTCGTCGTCCGTTGAGGAGTTGCCATCTCAACTCTCTGGGCTGCCGTCGTAGACTGCTCCTAGCAGGAAAAGGAAATATGCGTCTTTACCTGCTAGAGCTGCGTTATCCATGGGGCTGGTCGTACGCCGCTGGTGTCTCTATATGACCGTCATCGTTCTTATGGCTCGCTAAGTTTTGCAGACGTCGCCATGTATCCGGAATGCAGATTGTATTTCTGTGTAGATGCGCTTTGCATTGACGCTTTGTGTGGTGTATTGCAGAATTCACTCCTTGCATTGAGTTTATTTGTCTCTGTATCCGGTTCTCTCGCAGGTCGATTTTTCTGGAAGTCACAAACAGGCAGTATCTTAGGTTCAGGTAATACCATTGGCAATGGATATAGGATTGGAGAACTAAGGATACCAGACGCTATCGGTGCATTTCTTATTCAGATGCCGAATCGTGCATTTTTACACTTTTTTTTTAATTTTTAACATTTACATTCAACTCATTCTATTTATAGAAAATTTAATATCTTATTTATAACAACATTTATAGCTTTTTGCTATTTGTTCTATTTACAAGTTTATATAATAAGGACTAAGCTCGTGACCTCCACATTTGTGCGGTTCGTTTAATTGGATAATAAAAATAAAAAGAGATTTAATTCAGTACAGGCAACGGCAAGAGGACTCAAGAAGAAAAAAAAGAAACAAAGAAATAAATGGAGAGAAAGTGATTTACTGAAGAAAAATATCTAAATAAATGAAGCTAGCGTCGGTTCCGTACTAACGATATGACGAACAATTTATGGTAAAATATGTTTGACGAAACAGAAAAATTAAAGAGATGAACATCAACGACGGTATCGTGATTTATACATAATAGACTGAAATGAAAAAATATGTATCTTAATTGTTGCTAGTATATCAGTTACCCTTTATGTTTGTGGTAATATAGTTACAGCTTTGATTATTAACTTTTTTTAGGCCGGAAAATATTTAGGACGGTTAGCGCTTGCTAAGGACCGTTTTCTGTAAACGATACTTCTTGACCAGAGGCTGGTATTCGGATTTTCGCATGGTTTTTCGCAAGGGAAAGGAAAAAGAGGGTGGTTGGAAGGTGTGCAAGAGGGAAAGGGAGTGCTGCTTGGTGTAAGGATGGGGGGGTGGATGGATGGGGGGATTTTCGCGTGAGGAAGGACAGAGAGGGTGGTTGGAAGGTGTGCAAAGAGGGAAAGGGAGGGAAAGTAGGAGTGCTGCTTGGTGTAAGGGGGGGTGGTTGGAGTGTGTGCAAGGAGGGAGTGGTTTGGGGGGGTGGATGGGGAAAGTATTTCAAGGAAGGAGGGAGGTATTTTCGCACGGAGAAGGAAGGAGGGGTTGGTTGGAAGGTGTGCAAGGAGGGAAAGGGAGGGTAAAGGGAGGGAAATAGGAGTGGTGCTTGGTTGTCCGGTTGCGGATTGCGGGTGTGTTTGGATAACCCCTGTGAAGTATAATTTACGTCATACTACAAAAATAATGAAATGAGTTTGTAGCTTTTATGAACGATCCATAGTCAACTGAACCCGATACCGACCGGAATCCGTCTCTTATCGAGAACGGGCCTAAGTAATTTCCTCTTTTGCCAATAAATGAAATAGAGTGTATTATACATAAAGGATAAATCACAAGGAAAGTAATAAAAAAAAATACACATATGGCTGAAATAACAGAATGAATGATATATAAGTGTTATAAGTTCATTTTTTTTTTAAAAGGAATTTTCTATACCCGGTCTGTTTTTTTTTTTTAAGATATATTAAACATATAAAAGGTATAAAGATATTAAAGATATATTATAATTGGGTTTTTTTAGCTGTGATAACCTACAAGTTTGGTAATGTTTATGGACGGGACACGGTTTGCACGCTATTATTGCTATGTCTACCGTTTTTTTTTTTAAGACTTTTAAGGCGTCCTTACCTATTCTCTAGATGACATGTGTTATTTGGTACTTCGCTCGCTATTTTGTGCTGGAAGTACATAACTTAGGATTTATGAGATCCTCAGTCCCGATGTTTCTATTGAACTTTATTTCTGTTGTGATGGAATGTTTTTCTGTTTTGGGGTAATGTTTTTCGAATATTTGACATAAGTTTCTCGTTCGTGTACTATTCATTCTTCTTTCTCTCATCGTCATTCAAGTACCACCTAGCATACTATCCATTCATTCTAAACGTTCTGTCTCGTACCTAATATACAAATACTCCTCTTATGCATATATACATGTTATGTAATTATATTAAATAATTAAACAGATGGTAAAATTCAATTAAGATCGGTTTGTTATTGTTTTTAGAGTTGAATTGGACAAACTATTTGAGCATCTTTATTATAATTACAGTGCGAAATGTCTACGGGGTTTACAATCAATGTTATGGAATTTTCCATACCCTGATATGCATCAGGGTTGAACGAGAAATTTCTGTAGCTATATTGCCACTGCGGTTTATCCATGCTACGTTAATAGTCGCTAGTTATAACGTTTGATGTTTTTCCGAGCGATTTAGCATAAATAAAAATAAATAAGAAATGTATAATTGTGTTATGCATCTGGGGGCTGAACGACTTTGATTTCAATTCTAAAATCGCCAGTAGATGTTGTACACTATAAAAAATAATAAAATGTATAACAAAGAGTAGGTATATTGTACATGCGGAATACCAGGATCGATTTCAATTCTGATCAAGATAACCTTTGTTTTATATACCTAAGGTGTTTTCTTTCAAATAGAAGGGTTATTACACCGAAACCAAAAATATGAGAAAAAAAATAATAATAGGTAGAGAAATGTCTTCGTTCGCTAGACTTTTTCGCAAGGGCTCGTTTCAAAGGGAATGGTCTGAACATATATGTATAAAAGTATATATAGGTAGGATGCTGGAATCCAGTTCAACCTGATATCTGACACGGCTCTGCCGGGTCAGATGAAGATTTTAAAAAAAAAAATATATTGTCATAATGTAATATTGTATGTTGACCTGTGGTTTTGCCTTGTTTGTAGGTTCAAATAATATTTGTTTGGTAATAAATTATGGAAGTGATATCGTTTATTAATTTACTTGAGGGTTTCTACATATTATATATTTGATTTATTTCAGCTTTCTTTTATTTTCAAATTCCTACTTGCCATTATTTGTCTACGTATCATTGCTTCGTTACCCAATTTCCGTACCCATCACGATTTTGTGCCCGTCACCGCAGAAATGTATCCTGCATTTTCCTATTTGTATGTTATTTTCACGGTGGTTAGTTTTTTGCAAGATCTTTTATGTGGTACACGCCTTTTGGCTTTCCACTTTCATCGGCTATTTCATATGCGATCGGGGATTTTTTAGAGATTATTTTACATTTGAAATAACGAGGCGCGAGCTTGCTGGAGAAAAACTCCATTTTTCTCGACAATGTGTGGTTTTTGGCCCACGCGACTTCGCCAACTTTGAATTGTATATTTTTCCTTCTCAAGTTATATCTCGAAGCATTGTTTTGAAAGGACTGCAATAATTTATCTTGTACGACATCGTACGCGTCTGCCAATGACTCTAAGCCTTTTGCAAATTGCTGCGGGTTGTCTAACATTACTTTTGTCCTATTTTCCGGTACATAGCTTAGTAAGGAATGGTATCTTCCGTCAACAATAACTTCACGACCAAACATAAGATATGCGGGTGAAAAACCTGTTGTTAAATTTACGTGACTGTTCAACGCATTTTGTATTAAGCTTAAGTGTCTATCCCAGATTCTTTGATTTTTACCAGATAATATTGACAAACATGTTTCGATCGTTTGATTATACCATTAAAATCAATGATTATACCTTTCGACTGTATTTGACTGAGGCGCATATACACAACCATAGAACAGTTTAGGTATTTTATATTTCTCTGCGAGTGCTTTAAATTCCTTAGACCTAAAATAAGTTGCGTTGTCTAGGATTACCACTGCGGGCGTGCCAAATGCCAAAAATATATTGTTTTCTAGGTTTTTCACGATATTCTTTGATGTTGCCTGTCTAAGTGGAAATAACCAACAGAATTTTGTAAAAATGTCTACTACTGATAAGATGTAAACGAACCCGTTTGTGGTACGTGGAAGCGGTCCGATCAGGTCCAGACTAAGGGTATGCATCGGTAGATTTACTGCCTTCGGTGTGATCATTATTCCATGGGGAGGTGCTGTCCTGATTTTGTGCGCCTTGCACATATCGCAGTTTCTCACATATTCCTTCACCTCTTTTTGCATGCCTGGCCAATAGTAATAAGTCTGAAGTTTTCTCAAGGTTTTATATATTCCGAAATGTACTGCGAATTTCCCGTCATGAGTTTCCTTTATCGCCTCCTTCCTTTCTTCAGCTTTTGGAACCATTTTCCATGCGTTCATGTGGTTTTCGCCTTTTTTCGGGGAAAAATACCTATACAACTTTTCATTTTCTATTTTAAAGTCTGGCGTCATATATGGGTCGTTCAAAACGGTTTCATATATGTGTTCATACCACTCATTTTCCAATGGAGTAGTTGATATCACATCGCAAGGGATTCTGGATAATGCATCAGCTACTATGTTGAGGCTACCTTTCCTGTGGGTAATTTCCATATCGTATTGTGAGAGTAAAGTACTCCATCTTGCTAGTCTTCCTGAGGGATTTTCAAGCTTTGTCAACCATTTTAACGACGCATGATCTGTAATCACCTTAAAGTGAGCTCCCTCTACGTACGTTTTGTAGTGTTGTACTGCCCTTAAAACTGATAACAGCTCTCTTTCAGTTACGCTGTAGTTTTTCTCTGCTGGATTTAGAACCTGCGAAAAGTATGAGACCGGGAGGTCTGCTTTTTCCTTTTCCGAGTATTGCGTGAGAGCGGCGCCTATCGCGATGTCGCTCGCGTCGCAACTGATTGTGAATTCTTTGGAGAAGTCCGGACATATAAGGATTGGTGCCGAAATCAGTGCCTGCTTCAAATCGTTGAATGCATTTTCCGCTTCGTTTGTCCATACGAATGTCAACTTTTCACCCCTTTTTCCCCCCGTCAGTTTGCATAGTGGCGCTGCAATCTTCGAATAGTCCTTTATGAATTTTCT
The DNA here is from genome assembly GCA_944548615.1 of Micropterix aruncella. Lineage (NCBI taxonomy): Eukaryota > Metazoa > Arthropoda > Insecta > Lepidoptera > Micropterigidae > Micropterix > Micropterix aruncella. Next base: position 27,891,829 of record OX155971.1, on the reverse strand, counting down.
ATAATACCCTGCGAGCCCTAAGAAGCTCCTCACTCTTTTCACGCAGTTTGGTCTTGGAAAATTTTTGACGCACGTGATCTTGTCTGGATCGGTTCGTAGTCCTGTCCTGTCTACGATGTATCCCAAATATTTTAACTCTGGGCGGCAGAATTCGCACTTCTTCAGGTTGATTGTTAGCCCGGCTTCCTTTAGACTGTCTCTGACACGTATTAACGTTTCCATGTGCTCTTCAAACGTTGTTGACGCGATAATTAAGTCGTCTGCGTACGCGAACACCCTATTATCGTATTCTGGGCCGAATATTTGGTCCATTAATGCTGCCAAATCCGCCGAGGCGTTACAGACTCCAAAGGGACACCGTTTGAAGGCGTACATCCCTTTCCCTGGTATCGCAAACGCTGTCTTTTGTATGGAGGATTTTTCCAAGGGAATCTGCCAATAAGCTTTTGAAAGGTCTATAGATGTGAGGTATTTCGAGTTTCCCAAATTGTCCAATATCTTCTGTGAAGTCGGCATTGGGTAGTGATTTTTCTGCGTAACTTCGTTTAATTTCCTTGAGTCTAAGCAGACTCGAGGACTTCCGTCCTTCTTCGTCACTACCACAATCGGGTTACAACAAGGGGATTTTATTGGTACAATTACTCCTAGTCTCAGCATCTCATCGATTTCATCCTTTACAAGTTTATCCCTTGCCGGAGATAATCGATACGGTTTCTGTCTTATCGGATTGCCTATTGTGATTATTTTATGCTCAATGATGTGTGTTTTTCCTAAACCTCTTTTCTCGTACGAGATGTCTTCGTAAGATTCTTTTATCCTTTGTAGTCGCCTTAGTTGTTGCGGGTTAAGGTCCTCTGTGTCTACGATATGTTGATTACTATGTATGTTTAGGTGTGACAGTTCAATCTCCATGTCTTTGTTTACCGAGATTTTCATGTCGAATTTTTTTATGAAATCGATACCTAAGATGATGTCCTTCTTTATCGATGGGCAAACATGAAACTTTATATCTGAGATTTTGTTGTTGTATCTGACCGGTACGGTAATGGACCCGATAACTTCTTGTGATTTTCCGTCAGCTGTTGATATGTATTTTTCCGGGCTTTCCAGTGATATGCCTTTCGATGTACAATGTTTGTGGGCTTGATCGCCGATGATACAAATCGCACACCCTGTGTCCACCAGCCCTCTGTATTTACGTCCTAATATTTTTATATTTGCATGTGGTCGTGTGTCATGTCTGTGCGGGTTTTCATATAAAGTGAAATTTTCCACGGTGAGAGGTCCGCTTATTGCCTGTGACCGTGGGCGGACTCGTTTTTTGTTTGTTGACGGTTAAGTGACGTATGGCAGCTTGTACAAGTGTGTGTATACGTATTTTGTGCCTTACATCTGAAACACATCGGAAGTGGGTATTTCCTACAGTTTCTATAGTCATGTCCCATTTTGTCGCATTTTTGACATCGTAGCGGTTGTTGTTTCCATGTCTGTTGTTGGAAGTTGTCTCGGGTATTGCCCTGCTGTCTTTCAGGTGGAGGTCTTGTTTGTCCGGCGAGGTATTGTTGTGGATGACTCGTACTGTGGTTTGGTCGGTATCCGTGCTGTTGCGGGATTGCGGCTAATTCCATCTGCGTCGGTTCTTCTGATTCTTCTTCTTCGTACCATACTCTTTCATTTATTGTTGCGATCGGAGTTCTCGGCTTAAATGATGGTTGTTGACGTTGTTGACCATTACTTGATGATGTGGAGCCAGTAGGTAGCGCATATTGTTCATAATTTTTCGCAATGTCTAATAGTTGACCGATGCCTGTGAGCCTTACCGTGCCCAGCAATGTGTGATACAGCGGAAGCACGTTTAATTTGACTATCTCGAGGATGATGTCGTCTTTTATTTTTGGCGATAACCTATTATTCAGTGTATCTAGGCGCGTTAGGTAGTCATTCATCGTCTCTCCTGTGACTTGTTTTGTGTTTCTGAGTTCATTTTCTAACCTCATCTGGTAATTTATGCACTCGTACTTGCTTATTAGAGCTTCTTTCAACATTTCCCACGACGTGGTGTATTGCCTAATGGTGCGGAACCAACGTAGCGAGGGTCCGTCTAATAGGTCGGAAAATCCTTGCAGAAGTTCAGTTTCTGTGACGCCTCTGGCCTGTACTCTATCTTCTACTGATTCCAAGAAATCAAGTATCGGTTTAGATCCATCATATTTTAGGTTCCACTTGAATAATTTTGGGTATGTTCTTGATTTTCCGTTTCCCGATGATTGGAAAATATTCTGTGATGTGCTCCTTGCCTTCTCTGTTTTATGTGTGTTTATCACGACTGTACTGTTTTCCATCTCGTTATCCGACACGTCACTGTTTTCGAGACCAACTTTTGCCGGATGATATTGTATTGACTCGGTATCGTTTGCCATGGCTGTCGTGCTTGACCTCGTTTGATGTTGTTTGGTATGATTTTGTTCCATCTCCTCGGTTGCAACTTTATCTGGTGATAATTGACGGCTTTGCTTCCTCTTGCCTGCTGACTTTGCTTTTTGTTTAGGCATCTTGCGTGCTTCTAGTCCGGAACCGATGTGAACGCTCTCACACACCAATTGGGTATTTGCCGTTTAGATGTTGATATTTGTTGGTTTACAAACTGTTACTTGAAATAGAAATCGCCTATTTGTGTGTGATAGGATATAAAGTTATGTGTGCTATGTATACTATAAATATGTCACTCTATATGAGTGTTTGTACATTTATAACAATGTGTATTACTAAAAAAAAATCTGTTATGTAATCGTTGTATGTTCTGTTTTTATCCTATGTATTTGTTACAATATTGAGAATGTCTGAGTGTTGATGATGTTGATAGGAGAAAAATGATACAAAGTATACTATATGTTGTGTGTGAAGTTGTGTAAGTGAATGTATTGTTAGTTATTTACTTATTAAAAAAAATGTTTTTAATTCAAAGTTAGAGGAATGTTTAAAAACTGTGTATGGGAAAGTTAATCCTCCTTGTTGATGCTGAAGACTGGTTATGTAGTGTCGTGTAGTGTTCTTGTTGTAATATTGCTACAAGTTATTTCTTAAGATGCTGAAATCTAATGATAAAGTGTAACAGCCTGTATCTGCCAAGTTATTTTTTTAATGAACTGTGTATGTGTAAGTTATTATTTGGAAATTGATCATATATTTGAAGCATACTGTGTGTATTTAATTTTGAAACATACTGTGTGTGTCTATTATTTTAGGAAGAAAAGTGTGTACTTGATGTTGTGAGGCCTATTGTGTGTTATTAAAATTTTGAAACTCCTGTATGTGTTTACAATTTGAAACATGCTGTGCGTGTTTGGTATTTCTAAATATTTGTATGTACTATGTTTAGCGTTTCTTTCAAGTTTATAACAGTTTCGATTTGTAGTTTCCTAATTTCTGTTGCTTATTGTTTGAAAGTCTAAAGTATGGAAATCTCTGTTAATTATATCCTATGTTTCTTTCACTAAATCGCGTTGTATTATGCGTTATTCTTCTACGTTTCTTTTATTTAGTTATTATTCTCCGTAATCATGGTTTGGTTTTTGAAATCGTGACATTTTTTTTTTTTTCTTTTGCTGAAAGGAATGTGTCTATTCGTTATTTGGCTGAAACGAAAGCAATTATACCGCACTTTCTCAATGACGTGCACAAAATGTAATGATACCAAGGCACATAAACATAAATTTCGCTGTAGAACAAACAGTAAAATTAAAAAGGTTATGAAATCACACGAAGCTGTAATAAAACAAATATAAACCTGACTTCTGTTTCCCAAGAAGTATTAACAAGATAATGTATCATACAGATTATAAATTTATGAAGACATAGTGGTTGTGGTTTAGGTGGGACAAAATATATTGGAAGTATAAAGAATAAAATAAAAAACTATTTACTGTAAAAATAAAAAGCAGAAAGGGTGGGTGGGTTAGGGTAAAATGTGCTAGATTATTGCTAATTAAAACAAGATTTTAGATAGTTTTGAAAAAAAATTATCCCACGTTATGACAAAGTTGCAGCCTCGCGTTGGACGCCAAAATCTGCGACCAACGTGGCCGATAATCTAGGGGGAAAATTTAGAAGAGGATTGAAAAGAAAAAAATATAGTTTAAAGGTTGAAAAAAAAAATGGGTTTATGTTTTAAAAGGTATCAGCCCCCCGATTGGGTACCAAAATCTGCGACCAATCGTGGGTCAATAAACTGATGGAAAGACAAAAATGAAGAAAATTTATTTTGGAAAAAAAACAATCTGAAGATGTCTAAATTTTTATTGTGTTAAAGCCCCAGTTGGGTGCCAAAATCTTCGACCAACGGGGCCGTCTTTGTACGTATATACCCCACTTGGGTGCCAAAATCTGCGACCAACGGGGCCGTCTTTGTACGTATATGCCCCACTTGGGTGTCAAAATCTGCAACGTTTCCCGAATAAAGCGAATCGTTTTGTCACGAAAGAGAATCGTTATGTCGTGTAGAAAACCATAATGGTGGCGGAGGACGGAAAAAGGTGAAAGGTTTAAGTTTGAATTGCTTGTGAAAAAGCGTGTGGGCGCCACCGCCCTCCTATTAATTGTACTCGGGAAGTGCAGACATGCAGTTGAAAACTGCCTCTGCCTAACAGTCTTCAAATTATGGGAGCCCGAACGCATCAGAGGTGGGCAGCTCAGTTGGTTTCAGGGGTGGTGAAAACCCTCTTCGAGATGACGTCCGGGGAAAACGAGGTTATCCGGTTTCCCGGATAGGCAGCATTGAGTTTACTTGGGTTTGTTGGGAACCTACAGCTCACTAATTAATATTGACGTTTCAGTTTAAATCGATCGGAATCGCGCCATCTACCGGTTCGCGTGAGAACCAGCGCGATGCTCTCGACGTAGGATTTCGTTACGTGATCCGATTCAATGCAACTTCACTTAGTTCGACAATGCGCCGCCTAGATGGCGGTGGATATAAATGTATTTTAATATATTTGAGATTTATAAATAAATATATATATAAAAAAAAATATAATGCCTGAGATCGTCGACGAGGATTTATGACTCGGTTACCTGTGGGTAATGCTCGACCAATAGTAATGGTAGTAATAGTGGTAATTAAGTGATTTCTATAAAAATATTACCATCTTCTTAGTTTCACTCCTTGTGGATAAACCCGAATTATTACAGGATCCACCTATCTTCAATGTGAGGACCTTGCCACTGATTAGGCAGGTCAGAAAGAAAACATGCAGATGTTCGATATTAAATAAAGTAATTTATTCAACGGTTCTTAATAAAAGTTTTCATTTATGGAAATATTCACGGTAAAGGATGATTTTCATTTACATGCTCTTAAACGAATTACATACTTAACACGCTATTATTTTACAATACATTAAACAATTAAATAAATGCTCCTGGGTGTACAGTGGGAAATTATATATTTCTCGGATATTATAATATATATATATTAATTTCTGATTATAATGCGGGTAATTATGAATTAATATAAGGGACCAACATACTAGAACAAACGGAGGGTTGGCTACGCGTGGCATATAACGTTGGTACGGAACCCCGCTCCCTGAATTTACGGTACTAGAACCTATGCGTCAAGCAAGGAATACAATATCCCGCTGACAAGCATTGGACCGGATCGGCCGCGTGCCTCTCCGGAATGTCGCAGAAATGACGGTTCGGGATCTGCGATGGGCTTATTGAAATTTAATCGAGGGATCGACAATCAAATAGTATATTACTATCGAAAAAAAATGAGTTTACAAAGGGGGTGTATATAGAAATGCACTGATTAGACTCGCCTGATGATTTAGGATGGAACTGCCGCCGGTCCCCTGCCAATTAGGTTGCCTGCGCTGATGTCGATTTGAATTGCAGCGGAAAGAAGCGAACGTTTCTACGATGCGACTGGATTATATAAAAACTTCTTGCTAATGGCGCAGAGCGCGCCGCCATCAGGCGGCGCGCCCTTCCGGCACGTCCGTTCGTCGCGGTGCTCGGTGGGCCAAAAAAAAAAAGGGAGATCGAACGGGCCGACTGCGGTACCGATTCGATTTTGGATTGCACATTCTCGAACGGGCGACTAGTGACAATTAAATTACTGTCGTACTAGTGCGATAATAAAGTTTAAAGATTTGAAATTTAGATGTTAATATGATTATAAAAGTAACTACTGTTACTGTGAAATAACAGAAACGGCAATCGTTTCAAATACTTACATTATACTCATTGAAATGCAGCCATTTACAATGCAAAACCAGCCTATTATTAAGCGCGCTCTAGCGGCGATTTGAAATATTGTAGGAATTAAATCGATACATGTAGATTATAGGGAATTTTATCTAGTTTCATTTTAGATGCATTAGTCTTCATCAAAAATGCATTGTTTGTGAGTTATAAAAGAAAAACTAAAATAACTGAAAATATTTTGCTGTTTTTCGCAATTGTTAGCTCACATTTGGCGGGGTGACAGTTTTAAAAATCGGAATCAGCAACCAAAAATACATTTAAAATCGTTAACAAAAACTTTCGGACTTTTTACTGGAAACGTCGTGTTTGTATCTTATGTGCTTAAAGCATGCCTACTTTAGAGATGTCGTCTGCAACGAGCGAAACCGACACCTCAAGCTGTTATAACGATATACATAGATCTTTCTTTCAGCCGTGAGGCGATGATTGCACAGAGACTAAGGGACAACGCAGTCCTCAGTCTAGCTCCGCCAACATGCCCGTAAAAAGCCGATGCCTTACCGCGAGGCACTAGAAAGTGAAACAGCGGGCCAACCTCACGCCCTTACTACCAGATTTGGCCAGATTTCCTCGTCCCCCGGACTCGTCGCGGGTTCGAGGTCTCTTGCGCGGCCTCTGTCTGACGTAAGCGGTTATTCAGTTTGAATATTTTGCGGACCGAGACGCCCTTTGCCCGCGATGCTCACTCGGGATCGGGCGGCCGACGGATCGATTCAAGGGCTGAAGACGTCAGTTCGACAACTACCCTCCGATGTTTAAGGAAACATAAGTCTCCAGACCCCCCTGGTTATTCGCCGGCTGGGGCTTTCTCCGTTTTTTCCCTAAGTGCAGATAGTGCTTCAACCACCCAGTACCGCCCCAGGTATTCCCCCAAATCCGTGATCTACTGATCCCAACAGCTTCTGACTGCAGGATTACAGGGAGTTAATGGGCCCTTGCTGAGTTGGCCACGAAGACCCATTTTGTTCAGGGTTGGTCACACTCACGGGCTGGTCACACTCACCCATCCGGCAGCATCCACGCATGAAGTGCGAGCCCGGGTAGGACTCTGGCCTTAGGGCTAGTTTCCCCTAGGAGTCAACCTTCTGTCGCTCCTGGACGGTCTGCGCACTGTGCGGCGTAAGCCAATCGATTGTGCATTCTGACTAACTTTCGGGGGAGTCTGGAAGCAGTACTGTTTCCTATAAAGCGGGGGTGGTTACTTACCTTACGGCGACTGCCCTTGAAACGACCATCGGCTACCCGATCCCGGGTGAACAGCCGGGCAAAGGACGCCGTGGTCCGCGATAGATTCGGTTTACACCGTTTCACCGCTTCGTAAGGGAGAGGACCGCGCAAGCGACCTCAAACTCGTAACCAGTCGAGAGACCGGAGTAATCTGGTCGCAATTGGAAGTAAGGGCGTGAGTGTGACATACCTGGTTGTCTCGCGGATAGGGCGTTGGCCTCTTACGGGTTTGTGGCGGAACTAGATGGTGGACTGGTTTTGGTGAAAGTCTTCTGCGCTCACTCCAGGGAGATAGAACGACTAATCGTTAAAACTTTCTGAGGTGACGGGCTAGCCCGCTGTAGTCGACAACCCAACTTGCAGGATTACAGCCGTGGCGGAAACTCACATCGGCCCTGACAGGGTAAGCCCCTCTTCGAAGAGGCTACCAGATAGGAGTTGAACCGTGATTCAAGCGGGCTAGATGACAGAAAGAGTTTGGCTAATACTACCCAAGCTGCACGGAACCTTTAGGAACCCAAAGCAGTATGCGCAGTACAAGAGTAAGAGACAATGGTTTTATATCTTATTTCATATGACATTCAATTATCTTTTATCCTTCACATCTACATTCATCCACTGCTAAGTCTTCGGTCGCCGTATTAGACACTGCGATCAACCTAAGACTACAAAGCCAACGGTCTGGCGCCGTGAGACTTGTCGTTGCAGCCATTATCGCATGCTGTAACAGGTTGGTAAGCGACTTGGCGAAGTGCATCCAGAAGCAAGCGCGTCCGCGCTCAAATCTTGTTCATTAAAACTTAATACTTCAGAAGAGCAGTCACCGCGAACGAGCACTGCACTGCACTGCCGCCGTTAGCTAGAGTAGCCTATAGACTACTTGAAAATATCGATAACTATCGACTTAATATTATACTAAGAAAAACAACAAAAGCTTGAGCTTCTGAACGCTAAATATATAATCATAATGTAATGTACATAATAGATAATCTTGCGTAAAATTGACGCATGACTACGATTAACTCAAAGTGTTTACTTATTATTACATGCAAAATCAATTTAGTGTTACTGTCATTATCTATATCTATACTAATATTATAAAGAGGTAAAGTTTGTGACGTTGTAGGAAGTAATCTCTGGATCCACTGAACAGGGACAGCATATGTTTAACTTTTATATTTAAGTAACAAAAATTAGTAGGTATTTTATATTGAAAAAATAATTTCAATCGTTAGGTCATGTTTATTGGTCTTATTATCAACAATTATGAATTATTATCAAAATAAGTAAATTTATCGTCTCAAGTGTTTAAAACCAAAGACTTTTCTCTTTTACTGTATAGATAGTGGGCCCATGATGGGTTGGCCACGAAGACCCATGTGTTCAGGGTCGGTCACACTCACGGGTCAACACCCATTCGACGGCCTCCACGCACCTGGGTGCGAACCTGGGCAGGACTCTGGCCCTGGTCAGTTTCCCCGGGAATCAAACCTCTGGCGCTCCTGGACTGTCGCAAGCCAATCGATTGTGCACTCTGACTAACAGTTAAGAGTTTCAAGGCGATAGGTGAGGGCAGCAAACCCCGCCCACCGCCCGGGCAGTTATAACGACGAGGGTCGTCTTGTCTGCCCGGGATGTCGTGCTACGACAACCCTGCGCGTACCAGAAGGGTAAAACGCGCAGGGGGTGAAATAGGGTAAACCACCCCCCCCGTACCGCCCCGAGAACCCATTTATTCAAAAATAAAACTTATTTACAAAAAAAAATTAAAATTTTACAAAATATTACACATAATATAACGAGAAAAGAAATAACAATATCATAAATTTAGGAGCCGGTAAGCGGGGTAGAGGACGCTCCAGAACAATGAACGTGAAGGCGCGCTGTCCGTGGGCAGGTCTCGGAGCAGCCACGGGGGGGAGGAATCCCTGGATCCTGCAAAGAACGAAACGCCCCTCGGGGCGGTAAAGAGACGGACACAAAGACGGGCACTTCGGGCTGGAAGTAGCCGCCGAATCACGCCACCAAGGAAGAGGGTACCCCCTGGGGGGTATCCCGAAGCCTCATGCTTTCCCAAGAAGCCACCCAGAGCCCCACAAACTCGCCAAACGACTGGAAGCAGCTCCTACAACTGACCAAATCCGGGTACTCTGACTAACAGTCGGGGGAGTCTGGAAGCTGTATTGTTTCCTATAGAGCGGGGGTGGTTGCATACCTTACGGCGACTGCTCTTGGAATGACCATTGGCCATCCGATCCTGGGTAAGAGGCGGTCAAAGGACGCCATGGTCCGCGATAGATTCGGTATACACCGTTTCACCGCTTCGCAAGCGACCTCGAACTCGGAACCAATCGAGAGACCGGAGAAATCTGGTCACAATTGGAAGTTAGGGCGCGAGTGTCGGGCCCGCCATGTAACATAACTGGCTATCTCGCGGTAAGGCGTTGGTCTCTAACGGGTTGTGGCGTAGCTAGACGGTGGATTGTTTTTGTCCTAAGTCTTCTACGCTTATTCCAGGGAGATAGAACGACTAATCGTTAAAACTCCCTGTGGTGACGGGCTCGCCCGTTGTAGTCGACAACCCAAGTTGTATAGATAGTTAGAGAGATAATACGACATAGGTATGGAACCGCCACCGTGTCGTCTATCTATACTAATACTACTCAGTACTAACCAAACCACACTCATAATTTTATCACAAGTTAAAAGTTTTATATATCGGGTCAGCTAGTATTATAACAGAACAAATATTTATTTATTTATTATTTACCGAAACATATAGCGATTCGTTATTTATTACAATTAATCTTAATGCAATGTTTTACTAACCGATTAATTGTTTGTGAGGTGTTAATATTAGTATAGATAAGATCTATCGACTCACCCTCCTCCCTTTACTAGTTTTGTTTCTCGCGAAGACGGCAGTAACACGCTCCGCTTCCTTCATTTAAATCCCAAGCAGAATAATTATGTATATTTAAGTATAATTAATTGTCTTTCCAGCTCTTACAACAGCGATGAGTATTAGATTTCTTATCTCGGCTTTCTATAATAAATTGAACTTTGAAATTTAAATTGGATAAGTGTCCTGGATACAAGCATCAAAAGCATATCTCATACCTACTTGACTTATGGGCGAAGTTATCCTTAAAGAACATGTAGAGTGGCCGACATGGAAATACAGGCGGCCTCCACGGCGGTGTATTTTTTATTACGCACAATTTTGCGCGCCAGAATAAAAGTTGGGCATTACACAAATCCTCAACCTTGCCTCGTTATTTGTGGACATTATTTGCCTCTGTCGGAATTCGCGTTTCTTTCGGGGATCGTACAGATTTAGAGGCCTAGTCCAGCTTTGCGGGGACCGCTATAATAATTCAATTCAATTCAATTCTTTATTGAGAAATCACACAGTATTACAGTAATAATATTTTTTTAAATGTATGCAGATTTACAACAAATAAAACCGGTTACGGATTTCAATAAAATTACATAAATTACGTTTTTTTTTTAACTACTTAATAAAACTAAAGTTCCTTCAATTTTATTTTTTTTCAATTTTAGAAGTACATAAGAGTCGAGTATGCAGGGTGTGTGTATGTGTTTGTGGGAGTGTGTTGAGCGTGTAAGTGTGGAGTGTGAGCGGGTATGATATTAGTAATGGCGTATATAAAATATAATAATAATAATAATAATAATCAATAAAAATAGCTAAAAACCAAGTCAGCTTATTGTATCGGTTAGGGTTTGATTTACGGAGTATTTGTAAGTGATTATGGAATTATTAAAGATATCAATACCATTTAAATGGGTATTATAAAGCTCACAACAGCGTGTGAGTACTCCATTCCTTGATGCATTAGTTTTAAAGCGCGGCAATCGAAACAGGTCAAATTGGCGTGTGGTCCTCATTGGGGCGTTAATATTTATCGCTCCCACCAGATCAGAGCAATCGAATATACCGTTCATTATTTTATAGAGGCACAGAGCATCATTCAAGTTGCGCCGATAACATAGCGAATTTATTTTAAATAGTAAGGCCGCCTCATTAGTAGTATTACAATAACTTTTCGTCTTGAAATTTAAGTATCGAACGAACTTATTTTGGATATTTTGCAGTCTGTTAATGTGGACCTGATAATAGGGAGACCATATTGGAGAAGCAAACTCAAGGTGAGATCGAACAAACGCATTATATAATACCTTCAATATTAATGGATCGGTGAATGGTTTCGATGCGCGAATTATGAAGCCAAGCATAATAATAATAATAACATTTTATTAATCTATCCTAATATTATAAAGAGGTAAAGTTTGTGAGTTTGTGATGTTGTAGGGAGTAATCTCTGGATCTACTGAACCGATTTTGAAAATTATTTTACCAATAGAAAGTTATTATTTTTGAAAGTTATATAATTATTTTACCACGTTAGTTGTAAGTGTTATAAGCTATATATTAATCCGAAAAATGAGAAGACTTTATCGTGGTAGTCGGATTTGCAAAGTAAGTCGGAGAAAAAACGGTCGAATGAAAACGTTTCTTACGAACGCTGCCTTAACGACGAGAGATATATGATTGTGTTCTAGAGAAAAGTTCTAGAGCTTGTTAATGCCTACAAAAAAGTCAGCGAAAGCATATGTCTAACTTTTATATTAAAGTCACAAATAGGAGTTTTTTTATATTAAAGAAAATAATTAAAATCGTTAGGTCATGTTTATGGGTCATATTATCAACAAATATGAATTATTATCAAAATAAGTAAATTTATCGTCTGAACATAAGACTTTTCCCTTTTACTGCATATAATTTCCTTTTTACTGCATAAATGGTTAAAGAGAAAATACGACATAGGTATGGAACCGCGACCGTATCTCGGGTTTGAACTCCGGAAAGACAATATATTTTGATACCAAATAATAACATTACATCTAATAGGTATAGTATACAGAGAAGTTTTGAACAATTAAAATAATAATAATAATTTCATTCACTCATTTGAAACCCGGTAATATAGCCAAATTGTCATGCAAATACATACATATATTTCCAGTAAAAATATAAACCTTCTTTTGGCAGTCAGGAAATAAATCATAGCACTCAGTACTAACTCATCCAGGCATACATCTCATTTAAAATAAGCATTTCCCAATCCAGTCCGGGAAAACCTTCCAGCTATGTAAGTGGCTTTTATTATTTTTATTTTTTCATCAAAGTGTCATCCTTTAAACGAATTCTTAAAAAAAGATATATATATATATATATATATATATATATATATATATATATATATATATATATATATATATATATATATATATATATATATATATATATATATATATATATATATATATATATATATATATATATATATATATATATATATATATATATATATATATATATATATATATATATATATATATATATATATATATATATATATATATATATCTTAATATATATAAATTACGTGTCACGTTGTTTGTCCGCGATGGACTCCTAAACTACTTAACCGATTTGAATCAAATTTGCACACAATGTGCAGTTTGATCCAACTTGAAAGATAGGATAGCTTACGTCTTAATTTATAGTCGCGATATTATTTTATTGCAATGTCTATTATTTGACATTCGCAATTATCTGTTAGTTCCAAACGATTTTAACAGATGGCGTTATCTATTGAGTAATCCATAGATGGCGCTGCTATGTTAAACCTACAAACGTCATAGTCGGCCAAGCGTTATTCTAAATTCAAAATATTGTGAAGGTAATACAGTGAAATTATTCCTGCTTTTTAATTATTTGTGCTTCATTGTTCAAAACTCTTTAATTAAAATATATACATGTAAGTATTATCACATAGTTATAAAAGTGGAATAACTGCAGTATAGGAACCTCTCTCCAATTTTTTTCATTTTAATGCTATATCTGGAAGAAAATTGTGTCGGTCGCTATAAATAAGCGAGATATAGGCATTCAAAATTTAAATTTTAAAAACAGGCCAAAATAATATAATATAAAAATGGATGTTGGTATATCTGTATGCCCGTCTGTCCGAGTTTAATAGACTCCGAAACCGTTTGACCGATCACCATGAAAGTTGGCATATATATGTATTTTTTCATGGTTAAGGTTTTTATATATATCCGCTTTGTTGCAACTTTCAACTAGACGGCGCTGCAGCACACCAACTTCTATACTGCTCAACCGATCGCCAAGAAAATTGGTATACATTGGTATTTGAGAAAAGATATAACACGGGCAACGCCGGGTAATACCTCTCGTATATATATATATATACCACACTCATAATTTCAACACAAGTAAAAATGTTTATCGCTCAACGAAGTGGGAACGGGTCAGTTAGTTATAAATAAGATATAAAAGGAATTTACTCGTGAAGTTTGTAACACCCGTCGTAGAAGGAGCCATAGAAGGAGCCTCCACGAAGATTGTGAAAATTGTCGACTGTCTATTCTGCGACCATGCACAAGCGGGCGTCCCTTGAAACGGTGAGTCTAAACTGACCAGCCAATCCTTCTACCACCGCGTCAAAGTATACAGTGACAAGATGCCGAGTTAATTTCGTCCGCTGGGGCTACACAGAGAATTCAACATACGACTGTGTAACGCTGCAGAATGAAGACCACCTCCTATCCTGACCGCAGCTGTCAACCCCCATCACACACCAGGACCTACAAAAGACGAACAGCAAAAACATTCAGGCCGCATATTTTTGGAGAGACGTGTCCTAACCTGCCCCGGACACGTTAACTAACTAACTAACATCCGTCGTTTTGGCGATGTTGCAACCGCCGTTGTCCAAGGTTGCGACATTGCCGAACTCCCCTGAACAACGCGGTTACGACATTGCCGAAACGTCGGGTGTTTAAAGTTCACGCGGTAAGTTCGTTTTAATCCTGTTTATAATAACAAACAATCTCGGTAGTCCGATTTTCTAATATATTATTCATTAAAAAAATATATATTTATGTTGATTTCATTGTGGAATCTCGTACTTACTTAATATACTCTCGTAAGATAGACTACATGTATGGCGATGATTTGTTTATATGCGCGTACATGTAGAATCAAAATAAAACAGAAAAAAATACTAAAGAATGAAACACGTAATTGAAATAAAATAAATAACATTGATACAGCAATAGAAACAAAATTAATAAAAAATGTTGTAAGATGAACTTTGTAAAAAAAATAAATTAATAAACAATATAAAATTTATTATAATACAATACAATAAAGAAATTTATTGTAAAATATGTCTTACTATATTTTCTATAAAATATATATTTCTGGTTGGGCGCAAAGTATCTTTTGCATCAGCATTTGATTAGTGTATGTGGATGTTCGCTTTCACTGACAGATGTTGATTCCGAAGAAGAAGAAGAACGACTTGATCAGAGGTGTTTGCATACTCTCGCGACTCTGTACCGCTTTTATTTATCGCCTTCTTAAACCGCACCGCAAAAGCAGAATAAAACTCCGCCAAAAAACTATTCCGCGTCGAGTGGGTCGTGTGTGAGACATTTTCGAAGATACTTGCATGAGAAATCCACCAGCAGGCATCTAGAGGGTCCGTAGCAACTCTGGGACTTCCAGGTAGGCGAGGATCATCATCACAGGTTAGTCGGTGTTTTACAGACATATATCTGATTACGTGTTGATGTTTGAGGGATTTGCGCGCATCGATTTCGTCTCATTTTGTAAAGTACCCACATAGTAGAATCTATTTATTTATTTTATTTATTTTAGTATAATTTATTCACGGCTATGATACCGCCGTTGTTCAACTATTTACACGATGAACAACCACTTACTATTATTTTATTTAAATTGACTTGATATTATATTTCTGCAGGTTTTTATAGTCATCAAGTATGTTATACATTTTAGGCCCTATTGAGCCAAAGTGTCTTTGGGCAAAAGATGTTCGAAATTTCCGTACGATGTGTTTGGAGGCTGTGGAGCCCTCGGTGTAATTTTATGCTCAGTTTAGACGTGAATACTTTTTTAGTAGTACAAAAGAACTGTTTTTGCATATATCTGCCTGATGGCTAATAACTTTATCTCTGCGAACAAGTCGTTCGAGGAATACCTTCGGGGCTATCGTTAACTCCTACATTTGTTAACCGGCCTTAACTGTTTTTTTAAACATATAATATGTAACAGCGCGAGGTCTTCGGTTAATCTCGTTAACCGCCTGCTAATGCGACCGGTCTCTGTTACATTCATTCCTTCCGGTCGCAAACTCTTTCCCTGCCCTTACACAAAATGAAATGACATTTATTCTCATTTTCGTCGTTTCGTACGACCCCCAACGACTTTCCGCCTTCTATTACCGTCATAATCTTTTACGAAACGGACGAATTAACGAAATCCGTGGTATTTAAATATGTACTCAAGCAGATCTACCCTCCTAACAAAAAAAGTACAGGCATGACAATTATTAAAGAATGGGCTAGGATTCTGAAATCGTGTAACGAAATGAAACGCAATTACATATTGTAACCCTTCGAGGACCATAAGCATTGAGGTAGTGTATGATTGTTTTATACGTAAAACTGTTAAACGGCAATGTAAATAATATATATGACAAGTTTTGTGAGAATTTGTTTATAGGTTTTGTATAAATAGATGGGATATAAGTGTAGTGTATACTATTTCGAGTGTAGTGGGCTCGTGTGCGCTATTACAGTAATAATGGCTCGTCGACTCGACGAAGGTTAGTAATAACGTTATATTTTGTACTAAATGGTTTTTGTTTATTTTTGCATTCCTTTTTCTTTTGTAGATACGTTTCATTTATGTTCAATGTTCAATGCTTTTTTATTATTCGTCGGTTTAGATACGTCAGTTATTATTAGAAGGTGAAAGCGATGTCAACAATTCATCAGTGAGTGAGAATCAAGACCACGTTGAGGTCGATCCAGCTTATGAAACAGACTGTGATTAAGAAGCTTTCACTTTGACCCAGCAGCAAATTCCAGGTCAAGATGATCAGGAAAATTAAAAGATGTGCCTTAAATTATGTCCCTTCGCAAAGCGAAAGATGACTAAAAGTAGTTGCACCAAATGTAATAAACATTAACTTCTAAGTACTAGACCGCGCGACCAGCCTGAGAAAATATCAGCCGAATAGAAAGAGACAGCAGCATATAGTACTCCCTCTATCTTAGTTTAGTCGCCCATGCACGGGACACACGTAAATATATCACTATGGCAACGATTTGACGCCATAAGTCTGCTATACTATGGATAAACGCACATGCGCAACTAGACAAGGATAGAGGGAGCTTAATTTTTTTTTATTCCGCTAGAACATTCACTCACAGTTCACCTTCGCTGTGAGGAGAGCACACACTTGACATATGTCACAAATATATTAGTTCCTAGATGTTTACCAAAGTCTAAATCTCATTAGTTTATAGGATTATTTATTTTTAATATATATCGTTTGTTTCTCACAATTTCATTATAAATAGTAATAAGTTAGAGCTTTAAAAATGTTACAATTGTGTATTTTGCATGAAAAAGGCTGTTTGATTTATAAATATGCCATATATGTAATGAATACAAATATAAGAAAGTATACAGATAAATACTTGTCATTAAATTAAAACATTTAAAAAAATAATAATGCTTTATTAAAGAGAAAGTAGTATGAAAATTATGTCTTAAAAACTACCCAACTAGGTTAATGCCCGTACTAGGGTAGATTCTTTTCTTTTACATTAAGGTGCGCACGTAATTTTATACTGCAATTAAAAACTATTGTAATATTTTACATGTTTATATAATATTAAACATTATACATTATTCTCATTTATATATAAATATATACATTTACCTACTTGTAATATTTACATACATTTGCATTTACAAACAGGTATTTATTATTAATCTATAATTGTAATATTAAATTAAATTGATAACTTGTCGTTTTAAACGAGAATATGTGTAATAATTTCAGCTACCTTTTCCCTTCCGGTCTCAAACATCCACACATATAGTTTTCCCTTTTTCATATGTAAGCTTTTGCATTGTTTTAACTTATCCTGAAAGTAATTATGGAGTTTAGGAGCTACACAACTAAAGTGCCTTTGCGCAAATTTAGTTTTGGTTTTTTTAATTAGTTGTTTTTCTGACGTGCAACTTCTAGTAAGAATGTTGTGGTCAGTGATGTTGTGTGTGTGCGCATTGTTGAGATAATAAAGTAGGGTATACAGTTTATTTTAATAAAACCCTCTTACCCCCTTGATTACAAACCGTAGTCGAAACGACGAAGGTTAGTATTAAGCGTCGAAAAATAAGGTTAGTGATCTAGGGTTGAGAGATTATTTGATGCTCGCAAAGACAACCTGGAACGACGGCTGCAAGGTGACTGAGCGTGGGACGCGGCGCTGCTCCCTTGTTTATAGTCCCGCAGCCGTTCTTTCGTTTCACTCTCCTGACGGAAATGTTTTTATTTCTTCAAATGAATATTGCCCGGGGTCCATTGTCGCATCGCTGGCAATTTCCTGTTTGCGGCCGAATAACAAGGGCAAGTAGTCTTGCCGTCTCGCTCCCGCGCGTTAAGCTGACAATACAAATAACAGCGAAGGCGGCGTCGAAAATAAACAATGGATTAACTCCAAAGCCTTATACTGTGGAACGCGCATTTTTTCACGAGCCACCGGATTTTTTGTCCAAAGCCATCCGGATCCCGCGCTGTCCGATGGATATTGCTGTAGGTAGGGACGCGCGACGATAAAACTGTGTTAGCGTATCGTATAAGAGAATTGGTCCTTCGAGCCGGATCTGAAGGCAATTTTAGTGTTTTACCGGAGGATGAGTTAATTGCTATATTTTTAAATGTCTTTAAAAAAGGAGGAGGTTATCAATTCGGTCGTGCCATTTTTTAAAAAATATTGGTTACCTTAGAACTCTGTTATTTATAAACCGATTTGGAAATATATTTTTTTATTAAAAAAAACATACTTAGGTAAAGATTGGTCCCATTTTTATAAAAATCCTGATCTGGGGATATGATCTATGAGGGATTGAGGGAACTCCTCAAATATTAGAATTTAAAAATTTACATGTTAGTTCAATTCCGATAACAATTTTTTTTTTTTTGGTAAGCATGACCTGGTTCTACACCCTGGGTTGGCTCGCGACGACTGTGCTAATGACCATTAAAGGGACTCCTCAACGGTGATCAGCACACACACGAAATTTTGTATACTCATTCAGTTATGACAGCCCGTTCTAAATTTCACCATGACATGGCTGCTGTAATCAAGGTTGGCATCCGGCGAGGGGACTCCTCAACGGTCAACACCAAAGACACGAAAATTTGTATATGTATTGCATTACGATAGCTCGTTCTAAGTTTCACTAAGACAGGACGGCAGCGCCCAGGGTTGGCTTCCAACGAGGGAGCTCCTCAATGGTCAATAGCACAAAACTAAGTATCACAACGACATGGCTGCTGCACTAATATAAAAAATGGAATCGGTTTTATTATTTGTCAAAGTTTTGTCTATTATTGTTTGTTTATTATACTCGTTATTCTGATTTCGCAATGGGCGGGTTTATTGTCATACGACAATATTTATCCAACCAACCCTAATATGGTGTTTATTAAACCCTATTTTTTTTTATTACAGAAGGTGTCTCCACGTCCTTCTTCAAAAGCAGGGACGAGAAAAAGATGGGATGGGCGGATATGCAGGCAGTGATTTCTTCGGTAAGCGACAAAAAGATGGGCTTCCTTAAATCTTCCTTAAACAAATCTAACGAGGCAGGAAAGCTTGAAAAGCACAAATTATCACTTCTTCACCGCACAAAAAAGATTTTGAAGACTCGATTAAGAAAAATAAAAAAATTAAAAAGTAATCTACGGAATCTAATACAAATATGGACCCGGTGTATTGGTATTTGACAAATTTAAGCTAAGTAAATTACAATGAGGATGAGTAAATTACTGAATTATGTTAACCAGATAAGTATTCTACTGATTAAAGTTCATGATACTGATATTGTGTAGTAACCTTGAGTTTTATTTCAAAAAGTCCTTATGGTGGTCCATAATTGCCGACCTTACTCTATATAAAAGAAGAAACTGACTTTTTGATTGACTGACATATCAGCGCACAGCCTAAGCCACTAGGACTAGGAAATTGAAATTTTGCTCAAGGCTTCCTTTTATAACTTGGGCGAGCACTAAGGGATATTTTGGAAATTGTACACCTAAGGGAGTGGAAAGAGTGAAATACTGTTGAATGGAAAATGGAAACCGCTGAAGCTATAGATTAAAAAAAGTATATATAAGCTACTTATTATAAATGAAAAATAATCACACTCACAGTGTTTTGTGACCTGTTGCATGTAGATACCCAAAACCGTTGTATCTTGGAACTCGGCATTTTGAAAATGTCTATATTTGACAGTAGAGGGTAGAACCAAAAAGCGTGTCTTTTAAAATTCATCACCCACGGCACAAAAGAAAAGGGTGAAACTTGTGGAATGGAAAATAGAAACTGCTGATGCTACTGAAGCAGAAATGTTTATTCTTAATTAAAATGTATGTTTGGATGAGCACCACTTTCGGCAGTGCAAGGTAGGTTTAATGGGATCCATTTATCACTAGCGAACGATCTCCCTTCATCCACATCCCAAAAACAAAGCGTATCCTTTTACAAATCAAAATGAAATGTCGTTATTAAAGACAAATTAAAGCAAAAACAATGAAAGAAATCACAATGAATCGTCTCAAATACGGAATGACATATCGAAAATTTGTTTTGAAATTCGAATATATCCACTCTTTAAAAGGACGATATAAATATTAAAATATATCGTTCGCTAGCGATAAAGGGATCCCATTAAACCTATATATCCGGAATGTACTCAATCAGACCTATGCTTTGACACTAAACACGATAAATGCATATATTTTTATTTGGATATTTAGATAGCCTAGTCACTTAATATTTAGACAGTTAAGGTACCACATCATACTCGAGATGACCTAACTATTCTAACAATATCCCACACTTTTTAATCGGTTTAAGCGTTTAGAAGTATAGTAGAATAAAGAAACGGAAAACATACATAGATGAACCTTGTACACATTACACTCCTTTTTTGTTGGGAAGTCGTGTAATAAAAGATCAAAATAACATTTGCAGTCAAGCATATACCTCCAATGTTGGTATTTCAGCCGCTTTGGATTTTCGAAAGTTCGAAGGGTACCAAACGCAATCTGCGATATTTTTATGATTTATTTCCCATCCTAGCATTTTCCACCCTAGTCAGTATCGCCCGTATTGTTTCATTCAAGCGCAATATCGGTGGGATCGTTTGATGGAAAAAATACCCTGTGCTTATGTTCCGATCGGCCTATTGCGTACCATCCGAATCCGCCAACAATACCTCCTACAAACAGCCTAAGGTGTTTCGAGGTGTAATTAGTGGAGAAAAATGTTTTGTAAAGGGTTTACAATAGGAGAATTACTCTTTTAAAAATGAAAAATTGGTATTTTTCAACGTTGTGGAGAATTTTATTTAAAAGGAAAATTGGGCAATGTCGTGGCGTCGTAACAAAAGAGTGAGCGTTTTTATTTTTTTTGTGTACTAGACGTTAAAATATTATTGATACTTAAAATCCAACTTCAGGGATTAACAGGCAGATAAGGCTTCCGTGCAGCTTGGGCCATATGACCTGCTTCTTATCTTAGCTCGGCTTAACTCTTAAGCGGTAGCCTCCTCCAATACACATTACAATATGTATCCTAATTTACGCAACATCAATACCCTGCAGTTTAATAAGGTGTCTTACAGGGAAGTCACGAAATATATAAATGAAATTAGCTCAAATGCGATTGGGAATGATGGCATTTCTATCAAAATGTTACAAATCTGTTTGCCATATATAATTGAGTACATTACCGCTATAATAATCAAGTGCATCGAAACCTGTCAAGTGCCACGTCAGTGGAAAATTTCACTGATTCGCCCGATTCCAAAGAAAACACCTGTTTCTAGTTTTAAAGATCGCCGCCCTATCAGTATTCTTCCTGGCTTTTCAAAAATCCTGGAGAAGGCTATTTATTCACAAATGATTCCTTTTATCGCGAAAAATAATCTGCTTCCTGATTACCAGTCTGGCTTACGCCGCAATCATAGCACCTCTACTGCGCTGGCGCAGGTCACTAATTTATGTCTATCCAACATGGATAAAGGCAAAGCAACTGCCCTCATACTTTTAGATTACAGCAAGGCTTTTGATTCTCTGGATCACTCTCTTCTGGTGGCAAAACTTTTACGTCTAGGCTTTTCTGAGTCAGCATGAGAATTGATACGTAGTTATCTGTCAGAGCATTTTCAAAAACTAATTTTGAAAGATGTATCTGGCCGTCAATCGATTTCCTCTCTTCGTGAAGTTAAAACAGGCCTACCACAGGGATCGATACTGGGCCCGGTCTTATTTGCACTATATACTTCTGACATAGCTGCAAATTTTGAAAACTGTCGCTATCATCTATTTGCCGACGACACTCAATTAATGCATCCCATAGACACGAATTGTCCATTTTCAGCAGTCAGCCTAATCAATGCCGATCTTGGAAGGTTATCCGCTTTGTTCAAAAAACATGGCTTACAAATCAACACTTCGAAGTCATGTTTTATGATTATTGGGTCGAAACAGGGCAGGACTAAAATTGTCAACTATGGCTCTCTTCCTATAATGGTGGACAGTTTGCCAATACCACTGGTCACTACGGCTAAAAATCTGGGTATTCTATTTGATGGAAAATTACGGTTTGAGGAATATGTCAGCAAAAGCGTTGGGTGGGGTTTCTCACGTCTAAAGGCCTTATACAGAACTCGGGAGTACCTCAGCGTCAGAATCAGAATACTACTTGTAAATGCCCTTATATTGTCTATAATATGGACTATGGCGACTGTGTGTACGGCCCCTGTACTAAGGAAGACTGTGCGGAGACTTCAGAGACTGCAAAATGCCTGCGCAAGATTTTGCTTTAGGATTCCTCCACGTCATCATGTGTCACCATTCCTTGCGAAAGCTTCCATGTTGAATATGAGTAAAGGAAGGCAGTTCCATCTTGCGACCCTTGTACTCAAGGTAGTACGCAATAAACAACCGCGATATCTTTACTCGATTATGAAGTGGTCCCGTAACCGGCATGTCCATTCAACACGGGCACGTGAACAACTTGCTATAATACCCAAGCACAAAACTACACATTTCCAGTGCAGCTTTTCGTATTATTCTCCAGTTGTATGGAATCGGTTGGGAATGGCTTTGCGATCGAAATCAATTGCAGTATTTAAGGACCACTTTAAAAGTTTATTATTATAAAGGAAGATATTTAGATGTCCTAATTTGATTGTATTTTAAAATAACTATTTGCTAATTGGATTATTACTATCGTCTTCGTTTATTATTAATTTGTAACGTGATTATTTGATGTTTAAATATTTTGATTTTGATTATTTTTGATTTATCATATGTAGATGTTTAAATTTTCCCAAGGACATTTTTCTTTTCTAACTGTCCGACTACACAATAGAATACATTCGGAATTAAAAGTGAAGTTAGATACCATACGAGGAAGAAAAATTATGACGGAATGGTTGATTGAGCTAGGAAGGAACGAAACGGAGAAATTAGTTAATTATAGTCCTGTATAAGAATACCAAACCACATAAAATTACTACTTTTATGTATATGTATAGATTATATGTGTAAATGTATATATGTATATATGTGAATGTATATGTGTAGATGTATATGTTTATATGTGTATCTGTATATATGATTATTTAATATTATTATCTATATTATGTTACTAAATTATAGGTATATGTAAAATTTGTGTAAATATAGAGCTACCACGTAAAGCAATGCTACATTATATCACACTTACCAAATAAAAAAAAAAGGAAAAAAGAATACATAAAAGTCTACCTTAGTACGGGCATTACTCCAGCAAGGTAGATTTTAATCTTATTAATCTAGTATTATAAATGTGTGTGAAATATTAATAAATAAATAAATTTATGTAATTACGTTATTTTCTTTTAATATCATTTGATGTTAAATATTTTGATTTTGATTATTCGATTTGTGTATTTATTTGATTATGATTATTTGGATTTTTTATTTTAAGATTTATTTGATTTGGTTATTTTATTTTAAAATCATATATGTACCAATAATTAATAGGTGTGTCCTGAAAACCAGGATAAGAGATATCCTGAGGATACCCCTAATTTGAAGCGTCTGTAGCTTTATTTCATAGTCTTTGTCTTACCGTTTTAATTTTTAATCTGTGTGTACTTTTTTGGTATATGTTTTTTATAACAACAGCTGCAAATAAATATTTTTTTCAATTATCAATTAAAAAGGGAGTAACCTGGAATGGATTCTGTCAGCATTTGAAGCTGTCAACTACAATTTTAACAATATTCACCGTTCTGTCTCTCACGAGGCGGGCGTATAAGATTTTGGGAGGTTACAGTCCACTGTCTAGTTATGCCACTCGGCCGTAAGAATCCAACGCCTTACCGTGAGACACTGGGTTTGAAACCATCGGGCGGCCTCACGCCCATATTACCAGTTTCGGGCGTATTTCTCCGCCCTCCCGACTGGTTACAGGTTACTCTCCCTTACGTAGCGGTGATTCGGTATTTACCGAATTTATCGCGGGCCACGACGTCCATTGCCCGCATACCGTTCGGGATAGGGTAGCCAAATTGCTCGTTTCAAGATCGGTTGCCGTATGGTCGACAACCACGTTTGAAGTTTTGAATTTTTATTTAAGGCAAACGTAATTAACTAACGCTCTCCGATACGTATGTTTCAAATGACGTCACTGTTAATGCGAGAGTAAATTTGTCACTAACTGGGGCTATATTCATAATTATTTTTATTTATTATACCTATAACACAATCTTATGTTCAGCCAGATGCAAACGCATCTGCGCTCAAATCTTGATTAAAACTTAGTCATTCAAACGGGCAATAACTGCACTCCCTCGTCACCATTAGCGAGCGTAGGTGTTATAATAATTTTTAACGTATCGACAAATTTTAACTTAATACGAGTATAGTCACCTCTGCAGATGGGCATCCCATCCCATACATGTGTGTAAAATAATATCTCAAAATTATCATTTGACTTATATGACTTTACGAACATGCCATTCGGATTACGATATGCGCCGCATATATTTCAGGGATTGTTAAAAAAACGCACTATGAATTCGAGCTACTAATAAAAATGTACCCATTAGGGAGGGTAGGCGGTAAAATAGTTGAAACGTATTGATAACTTTCGACTTAAGTTAGTCACATTAGTACGGCACGGTGCGCAGACCGTCCAGGAGCGCCAGAGGTTTGATTCCCAGGGGAAACTGACCAGGGCTAGAGTCCTACCCAGGTTCGCACCCCGTGCGTGGAGGCCGTCGGATGGGTGTTGACCCGTGAGTGTCAGCGACCCTGAACACATGGGTCTTCGTGGCCAACCCATCATGGGCCCGTTAGCTCCCACTCTGACTAACATATTGAGGTGTCGACTGCAACGGGCGAGCCCGTCACCACAGGACGTTTTAACGATTAGTCGTTCTATCGACCTGCAGTGAGCGTAGAAGACTTTGGACAAAACAATCCAGCGTATAGCTACGCCACAACCCGTAAGAGACCAACGCCTTACCGCGAGACAGCCAGGCATGTTGCAGATACCTGGCGGGCGGCACTCTCGCCCTTACTACCAATTGTGACCAGATTTCTCCGGTCTCTCGATTGGTTCCGAGTTCGAGGTCGCTTGCGCAATCCTATCCCTTATAAAGCGGTGAAACGGTGTATACCGAATCTATCGCGGACAAAGGCGTCCTTTGCCCGGCTCTGAACCGGTATCGGATGGCCAATGGTCATTTCAAGAGCAGTCGCCGTAAGGTACGCAACCACCCCCGCTCTATAGGATACAATGCATCATGACTCCCCCGACTGTTAGTCGGAGTGCACAATCGATTGGCTTGCGCCGCACGGTGCGCAGACCGTACAGGAGCGCCAGAGGTTTGATTCCCGGGGGAAACTGGATTCGCCCCCCAGAGTCCTACCCAGGTTCGCACCCCGTGCGTGGAGGCCGTCGGATGGGTATTGACCCGTGAGTATGACCGACCCTGAACACATGGGTCATCGTGGTACAAAAAGTATACAGAGCTAACTGTCAACATTCACTAGTTGGAGAGGCACCTTAAGAATAAGACGTAATGTAACCGTCTGCTGGCACACCATCACTGCTACGCATCTCATTCCTGGCGATTCGCATTCTGCGATTGTTACAGGCGGAATATAATATTAGAGTGAATTCCGTAAGTCAACCGCATCGTTTCCCCCGGGGAACGTGCGTTCGTTTCCTCTTTCGCGCCGCGCCGCTCCAGTAACTGAAAATAATCCCGAAACGGTTATGTTTAGGAGCGTCGGGGGAGCCGTAGCCTTGCCCCCAAAAACGACCCCAAGGTGAAAATTTGAATCGCGCGATTTGCCCGCTCCATTTCCCTACGCATAACGAACAGCTGCTCAGCTCGTATTTGCATACGCAACGCAAAGAAAACGTCTTGTAATGTAATCGCAGGCGTGTTCTAGATATTACGCGTAACCTTTTCTTTTTCTTCAGTTCATTATTAATGTTTTTCTTCGAATTCCAAAACTCCAAGTCCTATATTTCGAGAGTGATATATAACTAGTGCATCCCCTGGTGGACCAATTCTATCCACAACTCTTGCCATCACCAAATGATTCCTGCATACCAAATTTCAGCTTAATCGGATTTAGCTTTTAGGCGTTATCGTGGATGATTATACACAGAAACATAGACAGACAGACACATAGACAGTCTTGAATCTGGAAATGGCCCTAATCGTCTTGAAGGAGGTGGGGGGGGGGGGGGGGCGGCTCAAAATGTATATATCCGTTTTCATCTCGGAAAAAGAAATACGCGTTCACAATACTTTCTCTCTCAATATGAAATCGAAGACTATCGCGGTTGTTTGACATCATAAATATGATAGCAAACGAATTTACCCCGTCAAATTTGTACCACCCGACGTTTCAGTGACGTTGCAGCCGTTGTTGTCCATGGTAGACTGAAGAGCTGTCAATCCGTTGTTTTGCGGGTAGGTCGCACACCGCTGCCGCCACTGCGTAGGTTATAACGGTGGTGGTGGGCCGGGATCGGAGCGTGCGAATTTTGAAAATCCGACTTGCACACAACACTTACTGTATCCTGTCTTACGTCCTTGCGTTCGGCGTTCGGCGTTCGGCGGCGGGAACGTTTTAAGAAGAGGGTTTCACGTAGAAGAGAGTTTGTAACCGTCGTCTCTATTGAAGTTCGTGGGTTTTCTTATTTCAATGGCTTCCCGGATTATGCGAGGAAAATAGAATTATGAATAGGATAGAAAACGAATTTATCGCGTGAAATTTGTAGGACCCGACGTTTCGGTGACGTTGCAGCCGCCATTGTCTAGGGTAGACTGACCTGTCCAGGTCAGACTGGACAGGACTATCCTACTTATAATGTCAAACAACCGCGATAGTCTTCGAAAATAGAATTGTTCCTTGGATAGCACAATGGGATTTTAAAACTGCATCCAGTGGTTACTTCCGCTATCCAATATATGTTCGCAGATCGCCGATTTTGCTCGCTGAACGTTTTTAACAGTTTTAATGTGTTCTGTCAGTCGCGTGGCTATGGGCCGTTTCGTTTGTCCAACGTAGGCTAGACCGCAACTGCATTCGACTTTATACACACCCGGGGTTTGCAGTGGTATTACATTCTTTACAAGTCTCAAAAATCGAGCTATATTTTGGGTCTGTGTGAAGATCGTTTTTATATCGAATCTGTTTAGCATCTTACTTATTCCATCTGTCACGCCCTTGACGTATGGTAAGAATGCTCTTGATCTGCTCGCAAAACAACAGATTGACAGCTCTTCAGTCTACCCTTGACAACGGCGGCTGCAACGTCACCGAAACGTCGGGTGCTACAAATTTCTATCCTATTTATAACTTTCTCTCTCGTTGGGCCGAGAAAGCCAAATTAACATCTTTATTTCAATAATATTAGAATAATAAAATTTAAATATCCTTTTATTATTATTTTATATAGGGCTGTTAAGAACGCCATCTACAGTGCGCCGCCATACTGTTATACCAAGAAAGACGCCATAGTAAACATAATAATATAATTATTATTTTTAGAAGCCATTTATTAACTTGAATGTTCGTATGTGTAAGTTGTCCGTTTCAAAATTTGCAAACCATTTTTCAACCACTTGCTGGTATCTGATTGATCTGAAATTTGGTGTACATACTTATATAAGCTCGGTGACAATGCAATATGATGGTGCCATCGAGCTGATTTGATGATGGAGCCGGGATGTAGGGACTGGAATTCCCTCATTGAAAATGGTAGGAAAGTTGAATTTGGGCTAATATGTCTTGTTGTCATGAGTACTTTCTATTACACACGATGACAAGGGTCCCCCTAGAATGTGTAACGTCCCTTCCGGGATGCAAAAGGTACGGCCGAGTTTTTACTTCACAAGTTTAGGGGCTAATGTACTCCCTAATGGAAGGTGCTAAGATAGTCGAGTTAGGCGCTATCGTGGGGAATACACACACACACAGACTAAGCCAGACTTCAGTCTGGATGGTCCTAATCGTCTCAGGGGGTGTCAAAAAGGATTTTTTCGCCTTCATCTCAATTTTGTTTTAGTTATTAGCCACACAAACTTCGATCCTACTTCTTTAGTCGAATCTTTGTTATTTTGTTTCGGCCACTTACTTTTGTGAACTGTAATATTTCGATATATAAATTGAAAACCAAACTGCTAGACACGTAAAGATATAAATTCGCCGACAGACCATTCATCGCTATGCAAAATAGGATCAAACGCTCAAATCAGCTGTCGGAAATAGAGCGAGGAGAATTCTGACGCGGGTCTACTTTAGAACGTTATCCGATTATCAAAGCCAAATTAGCGTGGAGTGGGGTAGACTACTGTATGATAGATATAGCGACGGGCTCTATAGATTTATAACTATGGACTCCTACAAAATAATAGAATCTAATGTCGAATTTAATCCAAGTTCACTTCTGGGATTTATATAAGCCACTCCGGCGTAGCAAACTCCGTTATTCACAAATCTAGACATCTGGAGTACTGAATTCCCGTTTCTAATTTTATAATAATAGTACACTCTCTATCTGCGCATTAAAATTAAAATACAAAAAAGCGAGCTTGCTGCCACATGGAAATATCTTGCAAAAACATAATCACAGTAGGGCGGTGTCGATTACAACGGGTGAACCTGTCACCCCAGGCTGGTATAACGATATATACTCATTCTTTCAGCCGTGGGATGAGCGTAGAAGACTTGGGGACAAGATAATCTACTGTCTAGTTCACCAGCAATCCGTTAGAGACCGATGCCTTACTGCGAGGCACCGGGAAAGGTACCCAGCGGGCAGCCTCACCTCCCTACTACCAATTTTGGCAGGATATCTCCGTCTGGAATTAACCTTCAGGATACCTCCGTTCCCCCGACTGGTTACAGGTCCGAAGTCGCTTACACGACCTCTACCTGTTGTAATACAGCGGTAATTCAATTAGAATTTATCGCGGACCTGGGCGTTCTTTGCCCGTAGTGCCACACGGGATAGAGTGGCTAAAGGTCCACCCCAACTACTTAGGAAACAGTATATTTCCATAGTCTACAGACTCCTTCAGCAATTAGTCAGAATTCACACCAGCTTTGAGGCCCGAGACTCGGGAGTCTTACCCATGGTAGCCTTCCACTCGAGGAGGCTTCTGAATAGGAGCTGAATCGTGAGTTGAACCGATCCGATAACAAGTGGATCTTGTGGCCTAAGCTGCACGAAACCGTTCGACACCTAAAACATAATCACAGGGCAGTGGTAGGGATTATGGAAATCAAGATTATAAAAAAAACTAATTTTGTCTGCATAAAATACAAAGTAATATTTTTAAAAATAACAATGCCCGATGAGAGGAAATCGGGTCAGGAAAGAGAGAGTAAGGGAATTAGTATTTTAGACGTGAGCCTTAAATGGTTCCAAAGAAGGCGAGTTTCGTTTATACATACGCTAGAAGATCTTCTAGACTCCAGTACCATGGACACAGAATGAGTAGGAGTAGACATCAGTATTAGGACAAGGAATTTTGAGCAAATTGTCAGAGTCTGTTCGAAGTAGGAGACCGTGAGAGATTATTTGCTCCATGAGGTCGTGGAGATAGCCTCCAGGAATGGCTCTATGACTGGGAGAGTACACGATAGAGGAGAGCAAGAATATAACCATATCTCCTTTGGCGTACTGCCAACCAGTTGAAATGGGTTCTATATTCCGGTACGTGCTCATTCTACGTAGACCGAAGATGAATAGTAAGCATATGTAATGAGGTGCGGTCTGCTTGGAAAACCTTTAATTGTCGCTGGTGAAGGATTGCAGGATTTTAGATAAACGCCTTGTTCGTGGTGGCACAGATTTATTGTAGATATGGTACAATACAAAGCGCACACGAGCGAAATATAACCATAGAAACAGGTATTACGGCAGCGGCGATATCGACCGTCCGCTACGATCGTATGACAGTTTGAAGTATATGTGGCGGCGTTCGACCAGTCCTCTCTTGACTAGTTGGTTGCGTTCGGCTAAGTCGCTCGATGTAAGTTGCCACACTAGAAAAGTTTAGGCTAAGTACGAAACAGCATACATTTTGCAAACGTCCAAGTTCATTCGTTTAATTTTCCAATTATAATAATTCGCGTATTCAAGACGAGTAATCATTTTCTTACTCTAAAGTTGCATGATCTGGGAATAATATTCGACAGTAATTTGCGGTTTTGAGTCACGTATCAGTAAGAAATGTTCATGGTGTTTCTCTAGCATCAAGCAGCTGGGCAGATTCCGCGACTGTATTATTACTGGCGTTTCGGTTGCCGTTTAAGTTTGAAAGAATATCCCAAGATATTTATAACGTATCGGTATCTAGTACCGCTAATTAACCCCTCCTGTTGCGAGGTAAAAACTCACCTATCACTTTTGCGCGCGACATATTCGGGCAAAAAATCGGGGCGAGTCAACGGCCTTGAGATAAACTATCATAACTTATAAACCAGTAAACGCATTTTAAAAAGATAAAGAGAAAAATGATCGCATTGAAATTTGACATATAAAACATTATAACCTTATCTCGTAAAACAATTAAGATAATAATGAATAAATATTACAAAATTGGCAAACTGAAAAAACTCGCCTATAAAATCATTTCGATTTTTTTGTAATCAAAAATTGTAAATACAGTTATGTTCTTTATTAAATGCTTTACCAAAACGATATTTTTTAGAAATCACACCAGAACTTTGAGCTTTGTCTGATATTATAGAAAAATCTAAAGTTTTGAGAGTTTCCGCGTCCGAACTTAATAATAAACTTTGAATGCCCATAATATAAAATTCGTTAGATTTTTTCAATTATATTGTCTTATCATAGACTTATTATATGTCTAATAACTAATTACTATACTCCAAAGAGTCACATTTCATCGAAAAACTATGGAAAATCGCACTTTATTCTCTCATAGTAATTATCAAAACAAGTTTCTTTGCGCGATTCATTTTACAAAACAAGATATAATTTTCAAAATACCCCTAATTATGTGATAACTTAGGATGTAAATGAAACAATACTTATTTTCTTAGTAAATTAAAGCGACATTACGTCATATTTCGCAATATATCGGGATATTTCATAAACATTACAAAATAATAACAACCATTTTTTCGCGAGCCGTTTGTTGTTGCCTAAGTGTTTTCTTTGAAAATTCGTGAAAAACAGCAAATGGACTATCTCAATTGACTAATCCTTATGCCTAAACTGCTTAAAAATGGAAATTACTCACTTTTATCCGGTAAACACTTCACTTTTATCCACAAAACACTGCACAAAACCAACATTTCGCGGAACTACGCGGCCGAGGCGATGGCCGATCGAGACTGCTGTTTTGACGTCTATGCTAACTTTTTAAATTGCCGTTCGACTTTATCGCCGGTGGCCGCCGTATTAAAAATTATTTGGCCATATCGTCCTGTCCTCAGAAAGCATTAAGTACGACGTTTCGAATCGTAAATTGCATTTTTCGCAACGGCGAGCGCGATATCCAAAATCGGATGTTTCGGATTGTAGGCGGCCGCCATACATGTCCCCAAATGGATGTTACGTGCTGAGCGGTTAACAAATCTCTTATCTGTTATTATAAATGGGAAACATGCATGGCGTCGCGTAGGCAAGTGCTTGCGCTTGGGCGGAGAATGAATTTAAAATAAGCGAGATGACAGATTACCAGAAGCAGAGCCGATACACAAAAGAACCGTTGGCGTCGTCGGAATGACCGACTCTCTATGATAAGAGCCGGATAGTTGCCCCACATTTTAAAACAGATATTATTAAAAAAATATATATACTCACCAAGAATAATGCATCATGATTTTGCAAACATAAAATATTCAATAGAATTACTTACCAATAAAATTTCGACACCCGTGAAAGTTTCGCCACAGAAGCTTTTTGCTCAAACGGACAAAACGCGTACGCCTACTCCGACGGCTTACATATCACTGAGTCCTGCGGGAGGGGCACTTTTGATTATAGTAAAGCACTAACGCCACCAACGTCCCGAATATAGTGTATTGAAAATCGGGGCGTGTATTCGACGGAGGCAACTATCCGGCTATTACCCTATGCGGTTTCGAGAGTAGTCGCCTCCACGGCTACGGTTCGGAGGGACTACCGATGGCTCATTTCGGAGGCACCCTGGTTCTCGGAGTGAAATGACGCAGCTATGTGGTGGAGTGGTAGAGCCAAAGGCGTAGCTCGCTCCTCGGAATAGAATCCTTAGTCGGTGCGATATTTGTTGGGTTCAAATTCGGAGTAGAACCTGATCTTCCGGATCTGCTATTTTCTAATGCAATGGGCTCCGGAATGGGTTCCAAATAGGAGCCGCAATGATCTACCGATATTGTGTACCCAATTGGGTAGATTATACGAACTGATCAAAAACCTATTATTAGAATCAGGAATATTTCAGTATTGCAAAAATAATGACTTTGTATTCAGTGTTCATATACCAGTTATTAATACAAATATGCCAGATATACCTAACAGAAACTGCAAATAACGGTGGCATCTACTCTCACCATGCCCGAGGTAGCTTCTTAGCTTCATTATGATAATTCCCAAATTCAGATGCATAACCATTCTATAACACGTTTAGTTTTCAAATATTCATAATCACACTACCTGTTTACCATCTCAATGGATCGTGATAAAATTGGATGCATTATTCATTAGAAGTTCGTGCTATTCATGGTTACAAGAGACGGATAGAAAAGACACAGACTAATGTAAATTTGCGTCTGGAATAAATCTGAGTGGCTTCTGAAATTACGTTAGCCTCTAGGCGAGATTTTTTTTCGCGGGCCATTAGAGGCGGACAAGGTGGTCTACTTATTAGATTATGTTACTTTAGTATACTTAAGGTTTGTTAAGTAGTATGGGACTAATAGGTACAGTACCCGAATCAAGGAAGTCATCTATTTTATTCGCTACTAGCTGTTGCCGGCGGCTTTGCTTCGCGTAGAGTTTCGAATCGAGTTGTTAATTTAAGTAGAGTGACGTTTGTTTGCATTTTAAGACGCTAGCCATTGGTATATACATAGAGGTGTCAACTACAACGGGCAAAACCGTCACTTCAGGAAGTTTTAATGATAATGATCATTCTATCTTCCGTCAGGTGAGCGTATAAGACTTAGAGACGAATACAAATCTGTGAGAGTTGCCACCCTCCAAGGGAATGATATATAGCCGTGTACTTGTCCACCAAGGGAATGATCTCGATCAATCGAAATGTACTACGTTTTATACCGTGAGAGGTGATGTAATTTCTATGAGTGGGGTGCGACATGTGTATCGATCAGAAGAAATGACATGAGTCATCGCTTGACTGTGCATAAATTGCCGAATTTAGTTGGAAATTAACTGCAGCTGACTCCTGTAGATTTGAGCGAGTTTGCGGTTTCCATTGTGGAAATTACTTTTTTGTTGTGGGTATGTTGGACCGACAGGGCTCCAACAAATCTACCGTCTAGTTACGCCGACATGCTCGTCAGAGGCCAACGCCTTACGGCGAGGCACCGGGAAAGGTGCCAAGCTGGCAGCCTCGAGCCACCTGACTACAAGTTTTCAAAGAATATTTCCGTCTGGATTTAACCATAATGATACATCCAACCTCCCAACCGGAGTTTGAAGTCACTTGCGCGACCTCTACCTGCCGTATATTCAACGGTGATTCATTTTGAATCTATCGCGAGATGACCAAAGGCATCTTTTGTCCGGCTATGAATTCAGGATCAGGTAGCCAATTGGCCAATTCAAAAGTGTTTGACTATTGGTCAACATCCACCAACGCTGCTTAGGAAAAGTATATTTTTATAGTCTCCCGACTCCTTCAGCAATTAGTCAGAGTGTACATACCGAACGACTGTCGCCGCGCGGTGAGCATACCGTCCAGTAGCGCCGAGATGCAATCTCCACCAGCCGTGAGGCCTGAGACGTGAGAGTCCTACTAGGAGTAGTCTTCCACGCCCGGAGGCTACTGAATAGGAGCTGAATCGAAAACACAATTGACCTTATGGCCCAAGCTGCACGACACCGTTCACTACCACCTATAGGTATATAGTGCAACCATTTAAGAAGTCCCTCTCAGATGCACGCTACCTATTTCATAGACGTAGGTATGCGTCTTGTTCCTCGACACCCGCCGCCTTCTGACGTTGACCTTGGTCAGCAGCCGCAGCGCCGCCGCTAGATATTTCGAGGTGCTTGCACGTATTGCTAATTTCATGATATCTCTTAACCGATACAACCTAAACACTTATATGGCTAATTTTATCTCCATTTAAAACTCGTGATGACGGAATAATTTATTTTAATAAGGACTCATAATTTATTGCTAATGCCTAACACTAAACATTGCCTAGTTGTTTTCCTTATTTTTAAAAGACATAGAAGCAGTTGTAGCTTTCTTATAAGCTACTAGCTGACCCGTGCCCACTTCGTTGGGCGGTAAAACTTTTTACCTGTGATGAAATTACGAGTGTGGTTCGGTTAGTACTGAGTGCTATGATTTATTTCCTGACTGCCAAAAGAAGGGTTATATTTTTACTGCATATGTATGTATGCCAATATGACTATAATACCATTATTTATGAGTGTCTTCTTGTAAGTGTCTTATTTGTGAGCGTATTATCTCTTTAACTATTTATGCAGTAAATGAAAAAGTATATGCAGTAAAAGGGAAAAGTCTTTTGTTTTAAACACTTGAGACGATAAATTTACTTATTTGTGAGTATCATCTTGTGAGTGTCTTATTTGTGAGCGTATTATCTTTTTAAGTATTTATGCAGTAAAAGGGAAATTATATGCATTAAAAGGTACAAGTATATTCATTAAATCTCTTGTTTTAAATGCTTGACACGATAAATTTACTTTTTTTTGATAAGAATTCATAATAATATGACCAATAAACATGACCTAACGATTTAAATTATTTTGTTAATATAAAATACTACTGTTTGTTACTTAAATATAAAAGTTAGACATATGCTATCACTGACTTTTTTGTAGGCATTATCAAGTTCTACAACTTTTCTCTAGAACTTAATCATATATCTCTCGTCGTTAAGGCAGCGTTCGTTAGAAACCTTTTCGTTCGACCGTTTTTTCCGACTTACTTTGGAAATTCAACTACCACGAAAAAGTCTTTTTATTTTTCGGATTAATAAATTCTAAAGTCTATGACACTCACAAATAACGTGGCTTTCTATTGTTAAAATAATTTTCAAAATCGGTTCAGTAGATCCAGAGATAACTTCCTACAACGTCACAAACTTTACCTCTTTATAATATTAGTATAGATTTATACGCTGTCGGACGTTTTAATAGATATCTTTAAGGCCGACGTTTTTGTCATGTATTGTACTCATAAATAATAATAATAAACTATTTATTTGCACTTAATAAGTATACAAAAAAGGCGAGCTTATTGCCACATGGCAATGTCTTACAGCTAACCTAAACATAGTGGTACATGCGCGCATTGTGAAAATAAAGATTATTACATAACATACAGACAAGTGGAAGAATTTAAGACTAATAATGCCCGAGGAGAGGAAATTGGGAGAGGAATAGGAGAGAAAGGGAAGAACTGGTTACTTCTTAGAAAGGTAGTAATCCTTAAGGTGAGTCTTAAACGATGGTAAAGAAGGCGAGTTTCGTATATTTGCTGGGAGATCGTTCCAGAGTCTTGCACCATGGACACAGAAAGAATAGGAATAGAAATCACTATTATGACTCGGAATTTTTAATAAACTGTCAGAGGCTGACCGAAGTACGAGACCGTGGGAACTTAGTGGTTCAAAAAGCTCCTGAAGATAGGATGGTGTTAATTGGGTGAGTACACGATATAGGAAAGCCAGTATATGATCATTTTTTCTTTGGCGTATTGGCAACCACTTTAACTGTGCCCTATAGTCGGACACGTGATCATACTTACGTAGACCGAAGATGAATCGTATGCATACATTTTGAAAACGTTCAAGTTTGTTGAGCAGTTTCTCTGATAAATCGAGATAAGCCACATTTGCATAGTCAAGGAGAGGCAAGAGGAGAGACTGTGCAAGAGATTTTTTTGTGTCCATAGGAAGAAATATTCTGAGTGTTTGCAGAGGGTGAAAACTAGCAAATATTTTACGACTTACCTCGTCCACTTTTGGTTGCCAGGAGAAATGTTCATCGATAATTAGACCAAGATCTTTCACTTTTTGCGACAATGGTATGGTGATATCGTTTAGTTTTAAAAGCGGAAGGGATTTTACATTTACTCTGGAGAGCAATTTACGACCTCCAGTGAGTATAGCCTGGGATTTCAAAGGGTTGATTAGTAGACCCATCAGCGCATACCATTCACAAATGGCCTGAAGATCAGAGTTCATGATGGCGATCGAGGCATTAATGTTTTCGGGAGAGAAATGATTATATATTTGGATATCATCTGCATACAGATGAGTATGTCCACGAACTTGGTTGGAGATAGGATTTATAAAAATTGAGAAAAGAAGCGGGAACAGAACCGCACCTTGTGGAACTCCATCTGTTAGATTAACCCATTCGGATGATCGATCGCCTACTTTTATACGCTGTTGTCTGGCTCTGAGATAGGAGCTGAACCAATTAATAACGGTTTGCGAACAGTTGAGAGTTTGTAGCCGTGCAACGAGCAAGTCGAAGTCGACAGAGTTGAAGGCGCTGCTAAAGTCTAAGAGAACAAGCAAAGTAAGTTGTCTCTGGTTCATAGCTTTACGTGCGTCGTCGGTTACTTTGACAAGGGCAGAGGTAGTGCTATGACCGAGACGGAAACCGGACTGATAGGGATTAAACATATTGAATTCAGAAAGGTAATCTGATAGCTGAGAGAACACTATATGCTCCAACACTTTTGAGAGAGCAGGGAGAATAGATATTGGCCTGAAATCATTTGGTCGCACAGGATTTGATATTTTAGGAAGGGG
Source organism: Micropterix aruncella (assembly GCA_944548615.1). Taxonomy (NCBI): domain Eukaryota; kingdom Metazoa; phylum Arthropoda; class Insecta; order Lepidoptera; family Micropterigidae; genus Micropterix; species Micropterix aruncella. Next base: position 27,854,588 of record OX155971.1, on the reverse strand, counting down.
TATAACGTAGGCATTTTTCCAAGGAGCTCGGTACGAACCAAATTCTAATGAGGAGTTTATTATGTGGGTAACGACTGGAAGAATACATTGGATGATACGTTTGAGCATATCTACACTGAGACCATCCGTTCCCACGGCCTTAGATTTAATCCGGTTTAATGTTAGTAAAACCGTTTCAGCAGTAGCTGGAACAAAGTGAAATTTACACGGATTGACTGGCACACTAGAATTGGCAATATGGGTGGTTTGAATTAGCATGGGACTTTGCTATATTATCTAGTAGAACCGGTGACTTTGAGAAGTGGTTATTAAGAACGTCTATATCTACATTGGGATCTACGGGTCCTTTACATTTACCAATTCCAAGTTGGTTCAGCACTTTCCACATTTCTTTGGGAGTACAGTTTGCAAGCGAGTCGTAGATGTAACATTCTTTTGCGTTACGACATAGTTGGTTACAACGATTTCTTAAAGTACGGTAAAATTCCCAGTTGTCAGCTGAAGGATTACGCTTAAACTTAGACTTGGCTCTATCGCGCTTCAACATATATTGCCGGATGGAATCGTTGAACCAGGGAGCTGATTGATGTCGAACTTTAGCAATTTTCACAGGGGCATGCTTGTCGTAAAGCCTGATGATCTTCGTATTAAAGAGACCAAGTTTCTCGTCGATGGTAGGGCTCTGGACAACATCCTGCCAGTCAAGTTCCCAGGCGTCGCGACAGAAAGCTTCGTTGTCTAAGCGCCGGAAATCCCTGAATTTAATTAACCTACGGGGTACTTTACAGCAATGGATTTTATACGAGGCATATAGAAGGTCGTGGTTTGAGAAACCGCCGATCGTCAATTGACCATGGAAGTTGATGAGCCGGGGATTAGATGTCATTATCAGATCAAGCCAAGTGTGGGAGTTTCCGCTGTAGTGTGTAGCCTGCAGCGGAAGTAAAGAAAGATTTAAAGAGGACACTAATCTTGTTAGTTTTGAGGATCTATGATTTTGTTTTAAAAGACATGTATTAAAATCGCCAAAAAAGAGAGCATGTGATAAATTTGGCAGATATTCGTGTAGGACATTTACTAATTCGTCAAAATAATTGTTGTTATCTGGTGCAATGTAAAATACTCCAAGGAGAATACTCGTATCTTTCATGGTAACGGGAATTAATAAATATTCGGGAGCAGGGCTGCTACCGACGGATGATTTGCAAATAACTTCATACGAAAAGTGGTCTTTTAGGTAGATAGCGACTCCTCCACCTCTGCGAGCTGTCCGATTATTGCGAATCAGGTTATAACCGGGTAAATTGGTTATAACCATACAGTGGTAATCAGGTTATAACTCATACATATATATCAAACCTTTTCGTCAGAGCACGTCGATAAACAACTCACCAGCTCATTTTCTCTGACTTAATTTACAAATAACCTTATTTCGACGATTATTTAGCTTTCACAATGGGGTTTCTACCCTACGACGCATCTGAATTTCGAGTTTGAAGTATGACTAGCGCGCCTCCTGGTTGGCCGATTTCAACCAAAACTTTTGCCATGATCCAGTGATGATGATAATAATAATAATAATAAAAGCCTTTATTCGCTGACAGTATTGTACAATTTTGCCTTATGCGATAAAACAATATATTTTATTAATTTTTAATCTAATTTTTAAATAAGGTATCATATTCTTCAGCACCCAGTTTTTTGGTCAGGTTGTCCTTCGACATAGGCCTCCCCCATTTTCTTCCATTCATCTCTGTCCCAAGCCACCTTCTCCAACCTTTCGGTAAGTCATCTTCCCATTTTTTAATTTGACGTCCTTTTTGTCTTTTCCCATTTCTAGGATACCATTCCATTACGTCCTTCGTCCATTTTTATTTGTTGGTTCTGATGAGGTGACCAGTCCAGTTCCATTTTATTTTTCTAATTTTGTTCAAAACATCGTTCACCTTTGTTATTTTCCTTATTTTTGAGGTCGTCCACCTGTCCTGTAGCCTTATGTTTAGCATGCTTCGCTCCATGTTTCGTTGGCATACTATAAGTTTTTGGTAGTTTTTATTCGTGGCAGGCCAAGTTTGACACCCGTAAGTAAGACATGGGAGAATGCATGTATTATAAAGTTTACTCTTTACTGACATTGGTTCATTTTTAACTATCTCTTTTAGTGACCAGTACCGTTTCCAAGTGTTGCTTATTCTTCTATCGATTTCTTTTGAGTATTGGTCTTTTATTTATATTATCTGTCCTAAATATATATATTCATCTACATATTCGATAATCTCTTGTCCTATTTGTACGTATGTCTTCCTTTAATGCATTCGTCATTACTTTGGTCTTTGTTGGATTCATGGATAGGTCTGCTTTTCTGATTTCGTAATCTAGTTGTTGTAACATAGTTTGTAATATGTCTGGTCTCTCATATCATATCATATCAGCGAATATCACAATGTCGTCGGCGAATCTTAGGGGATTTATGTTTAATCCGTTAATAATAATAATAATAATAATTAAACGCTTTATTTGCTTTAACAAAACGGCGAGCTTATTGCCTAAAAGCAATATCTTACAGCTAACCTTAATGTTTATTCCAAAATCTTCCCAGTTTGTATTTCTGAATATGTTTTCTAACAATGCCGTAAAACGTTTTGGAGAAAGTGGATCTCCTTGCCTGACGCCTTTCTGTATACTAAACTCTTCTCCTTGTTGTTCCAGTTTTATTTATTTATTTATTTATTTAAGTAATTCAAGAATAATTTAAAACAATTTTATCTTAGGAACTATGCATTAAATATTTTAAACATTGAATAAATAGCAGAAAATGAATACATAGCAAAGTCCAGTGACAACGCCACCTAACTAGGCCGGGACCTGTTCTAAGGTGAACGTTTAATTTTGTGCGTGCTTGTTCATAATTGTGATTATTACTAAAACAAAATATTTTTGTAACAAAAAAAAAAAAAAAAAAAATTGGACCGTTGCTGTGGTATTTTTATAGATTTCTTTTATTATTCTTATGTATTAGTTTCCTACGCCCTGGTTTTTCAGCGTTTTCCAGATATAGTTATGATTCAAAGAATCAAAAGCTTTATGTAATCGACTAATGCCATGTAGTAGCGTTGCACGTATTCGTTAAGTTTTTCGATGACTTGTTTCACAACATGTATATGATCGATTGTAGAATAATCGGCGCGAAATCCCGCTTGTTCTCTTGGTTGATTTTGCCCTAGGTGTTTCATTATTCGGCCAAGTATTATTTTAGAAAACGCTTTATATAGATTGGGCGATTGGGCATTAGACATATGGGTCTGTAATTGTTTATTTCATTTTTGTCTCCTTTTCTATGTATCAGGACAATAGTGGACTTCGTCCATTGGGTTGGTAATTGTTCAGTAGCCATTATTTCATTAAATAGATGTGTCACCTGTTTGGATGTTACGGTTAGGGATTCTTTCAGTAGTTCGTTTGAGATGTTGTCGTCTCCAGGTGCTTTTCCATTTTTTGTGTATTTATAGCTCTTATAACTTCGCTCTCTAATATGTATGGTATTTCTTCTTCGTAATCATCCTTCTCCGTCTCTATTGGTATTGTTTTGCCAGTCTCTGTATATAAACTTTTATAGAATTCTGTCGCTACTTTAGCTATTGATAATCTTTTTGTCGTCGATTTCTCATTTTTCTTCGTATTATTAGTCTTCATGTTTGGTATCCATTGAGTGTATTCTCTTAGTTGTTTTAGACCTTTCTTTATTCCGCCTGTTTTCTCTATTTGTTCTCTCAGTACATTCAGTCTCTCCGTTTTTCTGTGTTTTCTTATTGATGTTAGTTTTTTTTTTGCTAATGTTTGCAATGTTTTTCCGATAATATTTTCGTCTCTCTAGCATTATGTTCACCACATGATCCAATGATACCTGCACACCAAATTTCAGCTCAATCGGATGAAGCGTTTGGGCGCTATCGTGGAGGAACTCACGTACGCACGGGTGCATGCGTATTCCTTTTCTGAATAACTGAATCTAAGTTCGATTTGTAATACTGTCAGGATTCCATATTACGACTGCCTGGGCGTAGCTTGTTTGTGCATTGTGTTGTATATCAAGTCTTCTACGTTCTCTTCTACGTTAAAACTCCCTGGGGGTGGCAGGTTAACCCGTATTAATTGACGCCCCTTAATGTACCGCTGGCTGGCTCCTGTTAGGTTACTAATAGTTTTATGTCGATCTGTTAGCCCGTAGCCTCATCGAAGAATGACTTAAATTCGATCAAGAGAGAGAGAGCGCTCGGCAGACAGTGGCGGCTCTCACCATTGAACGAAGCATTATTCATTATTCAAACAGCTCGCGCTGTTTTGTTAACACGACAACGAACGTGGACGAGATGCCTTGAAGAGCTAAGCCTCGCTGGCAGTGTTCTGGTGTTTTTGTGAAACATTATACTCTCAACTCAATTTTTAATGTAAATATCCGACAAAGTAATTTAATTATTTATTCAACATAATAATGGTAACGTGTTCTTAGGCTTTTTGAGGGTATCCCTTATTAAAGGGAGTAGCCCCCGGCATCGGACCATGCTCTTAAGAAGTACATACACTCATTACGCGTACAGTACATTGCGAAGATTATTTGCTTTGGGCGTTCTTCCGCCCTCGAACGGAAAGGGCGAGCATAATGTGCCAGTCTTGCAATCATGCGTGTGTAAAAAGGAATGGAATAGACGTCACTATTGTGGCAAACTAAGATTTGTTTTATTTTTACACTAGCTGACCCGTGCCCACTTCGTTGGGCGGTAAAACTTTTTACTTGTGATGAAATTATGAGTATGGTTTGGTTAGTACTGAGTGATATTATATATTTCCTGACTGCCAAAAGAAGGGCTATATTTTTACTGCATATTTATGTATGTATTTGCATGCCAATTTGACTATATTACCGTTATTTGTGAGTGTCTTCTTGTGAGTGTCTCATTTGTGAGTGTCTTATCTCTTAAGCCATCTACAACGTCACAAACTTTACCGCTTTATAATATTAGTATAGATAGACGACACGTTCGCGGTTCCATACCTATGTCGTATTATCTCTTTAACTATTTATGCAGTAAAAGGGAAAAGTCTTTTCTTTTAAACACTTGAGATGATAAATTTACTTATTTTGATAATATATCATAATTGTTGATAATATGACCAATAAACATGACCTAACGATTTAAAATTATTTTTATAACATACTACTTTTTGTTAGGTGTGTTAGGTAAAATACTACTTTTTGTTACCTAAATATAAAAGTTAGATACATGCCGTCGCTGACTTTTTTGAAGGCATTATCAAGCTCTACAACTTTTCCCTAGAACTTAATCATATATCTCTCATCGTTAAGGCAGCGTTCGTTAGAAACCTTTCGTTCGACCGTTTTTTCCGACTTACTTTGGAAATCCGACTACCACGAAAAAGTCTTTTCATTTTTCGGAATAATATATAGCCTATGACACTAACATATAACGTGGCTTTCTATTGGTAAAATAATTTTCGAAATCGGTTCAGTAGATCCAGAGATTACTTCCTACAATGTCACAAACTTTACCTCTTTATAATATTAGTATAGATGAATGCCCAAAAAAGGATTGTTATGTGTTCAGAGTTCATTTATGTATGTGTTCTGTTTCTTTATTCCACCATAACTTCTAAACGCTTGAACCGATTTAGACGTGTAATAAGTCTTCCCGAGTATCATACGGTGCGTACCGCGACCCCTTGCTCTCAAATAAGGAGACACCAGCGTGTTCAATATAAATCGGCGTGTTACGAGTTGGCGTAAAAGACAGTCATCTCTTGACAGTTTATTTTTTTCGTTCTTCTTCTTCACGGCCATCAGGAATAACCCCGGTAATTTGAGTGCTAAGAGAAGTAATTGGCATAATAACTTAGAAAAATAAATTATACCTAGTGTTCAATTATTTCCCTCCACAAAATATTGTTATTTAAAACATTGATAAAAAACATGTATCCATAAATATACTTATTCATTGAAAAAAAATAGAACATGGATTTTACTGTAGTAAAAGGACTTTGTAATAGACGTGGATTTTACTACCGGACGTTATAAAGGCCACTACTTTTCAGGCTTTCTGAAATACTTAGATTTTTTACTTATTTTTCCCCTGTTATTTTACACATAAAAACAAAACATACAAACAATTATCAATATTGGCAATGATAAATAGTTTCAGTAACATCCATAGTTTCAGTAAAAATCAAGTAGAATTAAAAAAAATAAACCCAATCTATTTACGGTATATTAGGATTACATGAATAGTTATAATAATAATAAAATAATATTTATTTATATTTATATTTATAATAAATTAACATAATATAACACCTTTTATAGATAGAAGATCGTAGTGCGTCATAGGTGCAGTTTTTTTTTGTTGAACAAATTAAACCTGGTATGCTGAATACATTCCCATTAATCCTGTTTCGATATAGTATTTTTCGCTAGAAAGTCTGCAATTTATATCGATCTAGTCTGCAATTTATATATAAAATTTATTTTTATACAGTTTTTTAAAATATTCGCATGGTAGCCAAATAATATCATTACAATATATAAAAAGTGTTAAATTAAGAGAAAATGTATTTCGTAGTAAATAGCCTATCTATGCGTTTTATAAGCCAACGGTTTCGCTTTAACATTTCAGATATTTTAATAAGTAAAATGATGTGTGCCGAAGAATTCCTTAGGAAAGACAAAACTTATATGGAAATATATAAAAAAAATATAATACAGAGTACCGAGACTGGATAGTGGTAATACACGACTGCCTAACAAAAAAGGATTGTATTGTGTCCAGGGTTATCTATGTATGTTTTCCGTTTTTTATTCCACTGTAACTATAAACGCTCACACCGATTTATAAGTATGTGGTATTGTTTAAATCGCTGTCATCCCAAGTGTCATGAGATATCTTAACTGTCCAAATATCAAGTGAATAGTTATCTGAATGTCCACATCTCTTAATGTCAACAAAAGCACAAATAAAATAAAATCAAATAAAAAACAATTCATCGCGGATACATCACGTATACATTAAGAAATGTAAGTTTTCCGAAAAATAAAAATAAAATAAAATAAAATAAATTTGAATGTAAATGTCAGAGCGAATAAATCTATTACACCTACAATAAATGTTATAATTATTTAGTTTTCTACACTGGGTTAGTAATTAGGCTGGGTATTTAAAAAATGGCATAAAACATTGTCAAACAACAATAATTTGATCAATTGAAGTAAGATACTAAATGACATGTTTTATTTCACTTGCACCGCAGGAAAGCAAATCAAATTTTACCGTGGTAGTATTGCCACTACGCGCGAAATCATGATCACATATAATTGTCACGTATTAATTAAATTATCCGCCGTACAACAGCTCTCTGTTTCCCTTCTTCCGTCGCTTTCCTACGATGAGAACAGCAATCACAATTCTTCGCGAACGTGGTCAGTCTCCACACATACCTCACAGCGGTAAAGAGGTACATTTGCATCGCCAAAGTGACAACCCCTTAATTATCGGTAGAGAAACGGTAAAATCAATATACATATCTACCTTTCATCTGACCGAATTCGAGGGCCATGACTTTGCAAATATTTTATCAATTTGAATGATAATTATATATTTACTTTTAGTATTTATATATAAGATTTAGCTTTAGTTTGATTATACAATTTACTTACTACTTTGGATGTTACAATGTACAGTTTTTAGTACGTATATATTCGATTTATTGACTATTTCAATTGTTAGGCTTCTGCTTTGATTATTTAACTTTTTAACTGATTATTCTAATTATTGTGTGTTTAGTAGGTAGCCATTAGAATTATTGACTATTTTATTAAATAAGCATTTAATTTGTTTTGTAATACGATTCTACGACGAATTACTTTTAGTAGGTTCCAAATTTTCTTAGACACTATATATTTTTTAAAAATAATATATGTATGTTAAGTAAAGATTAAAGTAGTAATTAGACTTACTACTTAAAATACAAATATTTTGACACGTCCAAGAGCGGTTTTTAGCCGCCAATTGGACACGAGGTAAATGTAATGTATCAATGTACATGTTTCGTAATCTCTTTCTATATAATATTATACACTGTAATTACCTTCACGCGACTTTGTCATTAAAGAAATCATCTGTCGTATAATACGTTTAGTTCCTTATACGACTCTAAAATTGTATGTTTTTCTAAGAAATCTAAAACTTTCTCAGGGATTTTATTATAAAAAATCGGTTGTGTCATCCCAAGACTTTCCCGGAAATTGGCAAAATATTGGTTTCATCTGAATATTAATTTCATAAATAAAATCGATCAGGACCCTCTTTTAAACGGCGCACGTACCCGGTTGGGCTCCGTTGCAACCGCCTAGGGTGGCGCGGTTCGTTTCTCGGATACGGGCTTAGTCGTGCCGAGCGCCAACAGATGGTGTAAATATTTGTTTTAAAAAAATAAAAAAATGGCTTCTTGAGGATATAGGTCGTTCAAGGACAGAGAATGATCTTCTGCAAATCATCTCTTAGAAATAATATACCTGCATAAATGTGATATAAGATAATAAACATAATGTAACATATATGTGTATGTGTGTATATATGAATATGTATATGTATATGTATATATGTGTATATGTATATGGGTGTGTATAAGTGTATGTGTCCTACGTCAGTTATGCTTCTCCAACCAAGTCTGGATATAAATCGTATGCCCAGATACAGGCTATACTCGGCCTAGTTGGGCATGCGCTGCGAATGGTCATGTGAATGTGGGTCGTCGTTTACTTCGCACCATTACTTGGTATGACCATTTTATGAATTTCGCATGTTATGTTAAAATAAACAAAAAAAAATGCATGGCGGAATTTAAATTTTATTAGGTAGCTTGTACATTAAATATTCCAACCAAAACTTAACAGTGTGATTTCGGTTCGACAAGGAATCTGAATACCACATTTCAAGTCTGTAAATACAATATTTTAAGAATGAAATATGACTTATGCGCCCCCTGCTGGACGAATTTAACCACCACTTTTACAAATCTTCTCATGACCAAATGATGCCTGCATGCCGAATTTCAGCTCAATCGGATTTAGCGTTTGGGCGCTATCGTAGAGGAATACACACAGACACACTTGGTGACTTCCATCTGGAAATGGACTAAATCGTCTCAGGGGGTCTCAACATTGATATTTTCGTCTTCATTTAGAGAAAATACTTTCCCTCCTGGTCGATTAGTAGGAGGGGAAAGTAAAATATTCAGTTGCTTTTGAAGTATTAACGACGCATAAATTTGGCCTACTATAATTGATGCTGTCTTGCAGGCATTGTTTGTTGGCAAATGTTCCATCGAAGACTTGATGGAACATTTTAAGTTCACTGATAAAAAATGAGCAGACAAAAATATCAGAGAATATATTTGCTAGTATTTTAAAGAACAAGGCCCGATTCCGTATCAGAATAGATATTGTGTAAATTACTAGGTCATACAAAAAGTTTTGAAAACCGCCAATAAATGGCAAAGCCCGAATATTGTATTCTTTTAATAAGTTGTAGTACTGCCTCAAGAGTTTTAGGAATGTGGTGGTGAAAACTCTTCAGATTGTTGAATTATTTTAATCCTCGATAGATTTTACAAGAGTACAATGGTTGATTACTTGACGTACGTTTAGATGTAATTCGAATGATCCAATTCGGCCGTTCCGTCCTTCTTTTATAATAATTAATCTATTGATTTATTGATTTATCTCGCACTTCTATACGAACAATGTGCATTTTGACATATTTATGTTGATGTTATGTTATGGGCAAAGGATGCTTGGTCCGCGATAGATTCGGTGTACACCGTTTCACCGCTTCGTAAGGGAGAGGACCGCGCAAGCGACCTCGAAATCGGAACCAATCGAGAGACCGGAGAAATCTGGTCACAATTGAAAGCAAGGGCGCGAGTGTCGGCTCGGCAGGTAACATTACTGGCTATCTCGCGGTAATGGCGTTGGTCTCTTGCGGGTTGTGACGTAGCTATACGTTGGATTGTATTGTCCAAAGTCTTCTACGCTCACTGCAGGGCGATAGAACGAATAATCGTTAAAACGTCCTGTGGTGACGGGTTCGCCCGTTGTAGTCGACACCGCAAGATTTATGTTGATACATTAAACAATTCAATATACTTAGGTGGTAAAATAAGATATAATGTCGGATGCTATGTTGGGGTAATGAATATATTGTTCTAAGAGGGATCTTCGATCTATAACAAGAGTACATAAAAATGTCGTACCACTTGATTCTATCACGTCATTGTGTAGATTCGTACCACGTGATTCTGTTCACTTCAAGTAGACGTCACAGTATTTTTTTTAATATGGATAAAATTGAACATCGTGCGGTGATGAAGTTTTTGTTTTGGGTGGTTTAAACATAACTCAGATTCATAAACAGCTATTAAACATTTATAAGAACTCTGCATCTTCTACTGAATAGTTGGTCATTAGGCCACTGAGTTTAAACGCGGTCGATCAAGCCTTGAATTTGATCCACGCGAAGGAAACCCAAACAGTTCTACGACACAGAAATCGTTGAAAAAGTACAAGATATGGTAAAAGACGACCGTCGATTGACTAAAGACGATTTAGCTAAGATCATATGCATCTGGATCAGTGCATAATATATGTTATCCTAGGTTTTTTGTATAAGAAAGCCGACCGGAATATGGGATTCCGCATTTGCTATCAATGGAAGAGAAACGCTCTCGAATGCAATTTACTCAACAACGTTTCTATTATTTAGTTTCTATTATTTAATTATTTACGTTTTTATTATTATTTCTAGTTATCTTACGATAACTATTATCGTTTTACGAGTGTCATTATTGAGTATTTATCTTTTATTTTGTATGGATATTATTAGTATTGTTTCACTGATTATTTTTTGCATTTGATTTAGGCTATTGATTTTTTACCGTGACCACTGGGAGATGATTATGATCCACTTTAACGCGCTTTTGGTCCAATTGCAGAGAATAAACAAGTTCGGGGCGGATGGTAATAAGGGCGGTTCACCGGGGAGCGGTGGCACGACGCGTAGTTGAAACACAGTGATGTTGATCAGTTGAAAATTTATATGCTTTGGTGGGCGAGCCGGCGCGGCGTATTAAGGATCGCTGGCAGTTACACGATGTACGTTCATAAAAGCATATGACAGTTAATCTCACTCCAATAACTCGTGCGCAGTGGGAACATATGAGTTTTTTCCTGGCGGGGCGAATAAATTATACTAAAATGAATTATAATGAATTTTAATTTTTAGTTATTTTTGTTTAAAAGGCTTATTACTATGATGTCACAAATTTTATTTGCATTTCTGAATGTATAAAAGACTGTTTTTATCGATTATAAACTACTAATCAAGTTGACTCCAGCGCAATCAAAAGCTTCACTTTAGTCTAAGTAGTAGTATATTTAGCGTAGTGAAACCATGGTGTACAATTCGCTAACCCCTTAGAATGACCTAGTACTCTTCAAGAAGCCACTTAGGATTATTCCTGAGCAGTAGGATGCTTAGAGAGTCTCATTACAGTGGAGGTTAGAAGTACCTCAAGATCAGGTTGCATGATTAATTATCCTCGCAATGCAGGAGCCCAATGTAGTTTACTCTGCGCTATTAAATCAGGATGTTATAAAGGGTATTTCCGCTCGGCAGAGAAATGACTAGTGATTCGATTAGCGAACGCTTAAGCAGTAGGTATAGCAAAGTGGTTGAAGAGTCATGGGCATTATCTCAATCACTGGTTCCCAAGCCTTCCAGACGGAAATATCCTTCCAAACTGGTAGTCAGGGGGCAAGGCTGCCCGCTGGTTACCTTTCCCGGTGCCTCGCCGTAAGGCTGAGGCCAAACTCGCGTTTTTTTTTCACGCGGAATAGAAGCGTTTTCCCACGCCGCGTTTTTTTAACGCAACGACGTGGCCACAATGCGCGTGAAAAGCTGCAGTCTTTACCTAGCTTTTACATTGACCTATGTCTCCAATGGGCTGACATGCCTATTGGAGACCATCCCATCAAATAGAACTAGGGGAAATAATGTCTGAATGCAAACTCTTATTATTTATGTTCTGTGAGGGACCACCCCTCAATAGACTTCAAGTTGTTCGATGTGAGATGGTGGTATAAACTTACGAGTTATCTCCGTATTGGGTAGGCGGTTTTGAGTGAAGCAGAAGGTATTTATTGAATCGATTGAAAGTTTGATACTGCCAGTTACAACGCTTCCCGAATAGGTTATGTTGTCGCGAGTGTGTTAATGCGCGACTGCAGTTATGAGGGTATATGGATGAGGATTGTATTGGTGCTCCTAGTATCTTGTACTGGGCACGGCTCAAGTCTGTGGGATTGCAGGCTGATGCTTCGTGCCTGGGAAAGATAAGGAAAGGAAACCAAGGAGCCGGACTCGTTGAGCGACCTTGTGAGAGGGGTACCGAGTATGTCGTCGTAACCTTGGGGGAGGTGATCACTCGAGGAATGATACTTTTGTCGCTTTTTCGCCGGTTTATATAGGCCGGGAAATGATGCAATCCGAAATATTCCGAGTAAAAGTGTTGTTTCATCGTGCTGATTCATCGCTGACGAGTCAAAATAATAGCTGAATTGTGTCAGTGTATATCAATGGAAATCGATGCATTTGTTGATCGCATGTAACGGTACTTAAGGGCCGTTACAGTTCTAAAGAAGTTTCTGTACTATGGCAAAATCGTTCATGCAATATATCAACTCCATAAAAATCCTAATAAACTTTAACATGTAAATGTATTTTAATGAATGTATGTAACCTGTGTAATTTAATGAATGTAGGTACCTATGTAATGATATTTTAATGATGTTTTTTAATGAATGTATGAAATCCTATTAAACTTGAGCATGTCAATATATTCTTAAATATTGATTATTTGCATCTATTCCTTCCCACTGTTCTCCGATTACGTTCATTGTTATTGTTTTCCAGCAGCTCTTATGGCACTAGCCTCGAATACCATTAATTCGAAGCTAGTGCAAAACTGCATATCACTACTGAATTCCCTGGGCGAAAAGAACAGGGTAATTCTAAGATGGGTTCCCGGCCATGCAAGAATCGAGGGAAATGAAAAAGCCGACGAACTTGCTAGGACGGGAGCAAAGGGAACGTTATACGGCCCTGAACCTTGCTGTGGCGTACCAAAAAGCCTTGCAAACCTAATGCTCAAACAAATATGTTTAGAACAATCCGTCAACCACTGGAACAACACGCCAGGGTTGAATCATTCCAAAGCGCTTATTAAGCCTTACGACCGTAAGACGGCCCGTGAGGCCCTATCGCTAAATAGGAACAATCTACGCATACTGGTAAGGGCGCTCACGGGGCATTGTGGCCTGAACAAACACATGTTCAACCTCAAGCTCAAAGACACAAAAATGTGCAGGTTCTGCTAAGGGGCAGAGGAAACTCCCCAGCACCTCATGTGCGAGTGTGGCCCGCTGATGCGTAAAAGATACACCCACCTGGGTGGTCACCACCTCCAACCTGAGGAGGTAAAACAATCTGGCGCCAAAAGCCTGCTGCGGTTCTTAAAGGAACGAGGCTTAGCGCAGAACTATAGTAGGTGGCGAGCACAATAGATCAGCAATGGTCGCAGTGTTACAAGGCTCATAAAGACCTTAGAAAAGCCCCACTCAACAAATAATAAAAAAAAATATATTGTTTTCCAGATCATTGTTATTGTTTTCTCTGTTTTTGTAATCTTGATTTTTCACCTCGTAAAGACAAGGGTGCTGCTGCACAAAATTAATCGTTCACTAGCAATATGACCTTTGGACATATGACGTTTCGACAGTGGATACCATATAGCACAATTCTATAAATATTCTAACAATACCACAGACTTCTAAATCGGTTCAATCGTTTAGAAGTTATGGTGATATAAAGATACAGAAAACATACAAACATGAACCCTGGACACATTACTCTCCTTCTTGTCGGACAGTCGTGTAAAAATACTCCTAAAGCACTAAACATTCACATTCTCAAACATAACATCTGTTGCGCATCTTAAAAACGGCTATTGAAAATATTATTTCTAAACGTGCCATATGTTATGGATAGAATAAATGGGATACAGCCATACCCTATTTATGAGTTCAAAGTAGAATATTTCAATGAGAGCAATTAAAATGAATACTTAAACATACTTAGAAGTATTTTTATTAACATTGAAGGAAAGCGTGAAAGAGGGGCTTTACAGCGCCGATTTCTGGTTTCAGCGCCATCTTGGATTCTCACTTCCGGTCGGTATTTCGATTGGGCAACCGGCATTTTCAGATTCATCATAGTTAAAATAACGACAAAAAACCAATCCCCCAAAAGTTATATGATTTGCTTCTAAAAGTAAAAAGGAGAGCTTTTTTCGATATTTTGACTGGACTATAAAGCGTTTGCTTCTTACGGGCGAGTGGCGTAACTAGACAGTGGACTGTTTTCGTCCCAAGTCTTCTACACTCACCTCACGGGAGGTAGAACGATCAAATATCGTTAAAACTTCCTGAGGTGACGGGTTCGCCCGTAGTAGTTGACAACTACAGTTGTAGCTCTAACATACAGTTATGCAATAAATAACTAAATATATATCTATCTGTATTGTAGCAAGCTCCATGCGAGTTTTGTGCCCGATGGCGTAGTTTAATAAATAATGAGCTACCGGCTGTTAAATGACCTCGATGAAACCGTTACCTGGATATACTACACTATTGTCATATTAAAATAACATCAGTAGGACATCTCGAGCTCGTTTTCGAAATAAGTACCTACGCTTGCCGAACCACCAGGGTTGCCACAACAAATACACAATTGACAAGTTGTGATCCCATTAAAGCAGAAATGCAATTCTTTATATATTACGTACGTTTATGTATTTTTGGTTTATAGATCAAGAGTCGGTTCCCAAAATTGTATTGTAACAGAAAATATGAGTTAGTGCTGACTTTGTGTTACAGAATTCGTCTGTTGTTGCATGTGTTCTACTTACATTTTAAGAGGTTAAAGTAGGTACTTAACTAAAACGCATCTACCTACCTACCTACGCACTTACATACCTATGCACCTACTAACCTAGACACATACTTACCCACGCAAATGAACAATAAACGTTACCAAGTAAATGTAATTTCGTAACGTAAACGTAAAAACTCGTAAATGTAATTTCTGATAGGTTGTATTTATGGAGTACATGGGTACAGAAAACATTCTTCTTTTGAATACTTGGCTGTCGCGTATTATTCAGTACATGGGCACAGAAAACATTCTACTTTTGAATACTTGGCTGTCGCGCGACAGCCCTGACTGGCTAGCACCGAGGCGCCCGAGAATCTATGTAGTGGCGCTTGTAAGAGTGCGAAATCGGTGCGTACTATGGAGATGTTATACTGTTCTTATTTTACTGGGAGCTAACGGGTCCTTGCTGAGTTGGCCACGAAGACCCATTCTGTTCAGGGTTGGTCAAACTCACGGGTCAACACCCATCCGGCGGCCTCCACGCATGAATTGTGAGCCTGTAGAACTCTGGCCTTAGGGCTGGTTTCCCTTAGAAATCAACCTTCTGGCGCTCCTGGACGGTCTGTGCACCGTGCGGAGTAAACCAATCGACTGTGCACTCTGACTAACAGTCGGGGGAGTCTGGAAGCAGTACTGTTTCCTATAGAGCGGGGGTGGTCGCGGACCTTACGGCGCCTGCTCTTAAAACGACCATCGGCTACCCGATCCTGGGTGAATAGCCGGGCAAAGGATGCCGTGGCCCGCGATAGATTCGGTACACACCGTTTTACCGCTTCGTAAGGGAGAGGACCGCAAAAGCGACCTCGAACTCGGAACCAAACACTCCTGGTTATTTCGCGGTTAAGGCGTTGGCCTCTTACGGGCATGTGGCGGATCATGACGGTGGACTGTTTTTGTCCAAGTCTTCTGCGCTCACTTCAGGAAGACAGAACGACTAATCGTTAAAACTTCCTGAGGTGACGGGCTCGCCCGCTGTAGTCGACAACTCTAGTTGTTGTTATTTTACTATGCTATTGTTGTATCTATTTGTATTCTTTTCCCTGTTCGGCTGGCATGTATAACGTGCATGCACCGACGTATATTTATCCTCATTTTCCGCTCTCGACGATCACCTATCAAGCGCTTTATCTTTTCAGCATAATTTGCAGGAAACGCTGTGATGTCTTATTTCCTAGTTAGCCAAATACGTCTTCACATTACATTGATTTTGGGATAATCTCCCCTGTGGATATCCTGCAGTCAGATTCGTTTGAGCGGCTGTCGTCGGCAAATGGATTTAAAAGGAATCGAAAATCATGTAAATAATGTAGACAGACGTCGATATTCCCGCGAGCATCCGCCCTTTCTTTTGATAACGCGAACGGAAAACCTAAATTTTTAATGGCGTTTCAAAAGCGAAGACAGATTTTATTTGAACACTAGCTGACCCGTGCCCACTTCGTTGGGCGGTTAACATTTTTACTTGTGATAAAATTATGAGTGTGGTTCGGTTAGTACTGAGTGCTATGATTTATTTCCTGACTGCCACAAGGAGGGTTATATGTATTTGCATGCCGATTTGGCTATATTACCGGGTTTCTAATGAGTGAATGAAATGATTATGATTAAATAAATTATGTTTATTTTAATTGTTCAAACCTTCTACTTTATTAGATGTAATGTTATTATTTGGTACCATTCTTTCAGGAGTTCCAACCCGAGATACGGTCGCGGTTCCATACCTATGTTGTATTATCTCTATAACCATTTATGCAGTAAAAGGAAAATTATATGCAGTAAAAGGGAAAAGTCTTTTGTTTCAAACACTTGAGACGATAAATTTACTTATTTTGATAAGAATTCATCATTGTTGATAATATTACCAATTAACATGGTCTAACGATTTAAATTATTTTTTAAATATAAAATACTACTTTTTGTGACTTAAATATAAAAGATAGACATATGCTGTCGCTGACTTTTTTGAATGCATTATTAAGCTCTACAACTTTCTCCAGAACTTGATCATATATATCTCATCGTTAAGGCAGCGTTCGTAAGAAACGTTTTCATTCGACCGTTTTTTCTCCGACTTACTTTGGACTACGAAAAAGTCGTTTAATTTTTCGGATTAATATATAGCCTTTGACACTCACAAATAACGTGGCTTTCTATTGGTAAAAGAATGTTAAAATCAGTTCAGTAGATCCATAGATTACTTTCTACAACTTTACAAACTTTACCTCTTTATAATATTAGTATAGATTAAAGTTTTGTCGTTTGGTATCTAATGGTCCTTGTGAAGTTGGGCCACTAAGATCCATCTCCTTCTTTGAGGTCGGTTCTACTTACGGCTTAACTCTTATCCAGTAGCCTCACAGAGTCTACCCTGGTAAGGACTCTGTTTCCTCTGCCTATCATTACTTGTATGGTGGGTTCTTTTCCAATAGTAGATGACCTTCGGACGCTTTGAGCGGTTTGAGCACCGTCCGTCGTCGACCAATCTACTGTGCACTCCGGCGAATAAATGGAGGAGTAAGGGAACGACTTATGGTTTTTTTAAGCAGCGTGGGTTGATGCTGACCTGATGTTAGTCGCTCTTAAATTGAAACGACCAACTGGCCACCCAATTCCGAGTGTAGACGCTGGCAAAGGATGCCATAGTACGCGATGATTCAAACTAAATTACATTGGGTAATAGCCGCGCAAGCGACTTCGGACCCGTAACTAGTCGGGATGACGGAGAAACCGGTATACGATAGACGTTGTATACCGGTTGGGATTGGGAGGACAAGGGTTAATGGGCCCTTGCTGAGTTGGCCACGAAGACCCTTTCTGTTCAGGGTTGGTCACACTCACGGGTCAACACCTATCCGACGGCCTCCACGCATGAAGTGCGAGCCTGGGTAGGACTCTGGCCTTAGGGTTAGTTTCCCTTAGGAATAAACCTTCTGGCGCTCCTGGACGGTCTGCACTCCGTGCGGCATAAGCCAATCGATTGCGCACTCTGACTAACAGTCGGGGGAGTCTGAAAGCAGTACTGTTTCCTATAGAGCGGGGGTGGTTGTGGACCTTACGGCGACTGCTCTTGAAACGACCATCAGCTACCCGATCCTGGGTGAACAGCCGGGCAAAGGATGACGTGGTCCGCGATAGATTCGGTATACACCGTTTCACCGCTTCGTAAGGGAGAGGACCGCGCAAGCGACCTCGAACTCGTAACCAATCGAGAGACTGGAGTAATCTGGTCACAATTGGAAGTAAGGGCGTGAGTATAAGTCCGCCGAGTAACACTCCTGGCTATCTCGCGGTTAAGGCGTTGGCCTCCTACGGGCTTGTGGCGTAGCTAGATGGTGGACTGTTTTGTCCTCAAGTCTTCTACGCTCACTCCGGGGAGATAGAACGACTAATCGTTAAAACTTCCTGAGGTGACGGGCTCGCCCGCTGTAGTCGACAGTTAGTTGTATTCACTTCCCAGTGCCTCGCAGTAAAGCGTTGGGTTCTTACGGGCATGTTGGCGTAGCTAGAAGGTGGACTGTATTCGTCGCAAGTCTCTGCGCTTACTCTAAGCTGAAAGAATGATGCATATCGTTATACCTACCTGGAGTGACGGATTTGCCTGTCGTAGATGACATCACCCCACTGTATCGATGAATGGTTCGAGGGTCGAATGGTTTGTGTTCCTTTGGTCGTACTAACTCGTGGTTCAGCTTCTCGAAATGGGACTTTAAAAAAGGGATATATATCCCTACTTTTTAGGAAATGTACGTTGCCATACGCCCCCCGTAAACAGACCCGTGTTTCCCCACCACCACCAGATCCCAAACTATCTATGACTATACGATAAAACCATTGCCGGGTTAGCTATAAGGCCAAGTAGGCCCTGGCCTATGGGGCCCCGCCCCCCGAATAAGCGATCATTACAATCATAATGATCATTACAATCACTTCTCTCCCGAAAACATCAATGCCTCGATCGCCATCATGAACTCTGATCTTCAGGCCATTTGTGAATGGTGTGCGCTGATGGATCTACTAATCAACCCTTTGAAATCCCAGGCTATACTCATTGGAGGTCGTAAATTGCTCTCCAGAGTAAATGTAAAATCCCTTCCGCTTTTAAAACTAAACGATATCACCATACCATTGTCGCAAAAAGTGAAAGATCTTGGTCTAATTATCGACGAACATTTCTCCTGGCAACCACAAGTGGACCAGGTAAGTCGTAAAATATTTGCTAGTTTTCACTCTCTGCAAACACTTGAACGTTTGCAAAATGTATGCATACGATTCATCTTCGGTCTACGCAAGTATGATCACGTGTCCGACTATAGGGCACAGTTAAAGTGGTTGCCAATACGCCAAAGAAGAATGATCATATACTGGCTCTCCTATATCGTGTACTCACCCAATTAACACCATCCTATCTCCAGGAGCTTTTTGAACCATTAAGTTCCCACGGTCTCGTACTTCGGTCAGCCTCTGACATTTTATTAAAAATTCCGAGTCATAATAGTGCTTTCTATTCCTATTCTTTCTGTGTCAATGGTGCACGAATCTGGAACGATCTCCCAGCAAATATACGAAACTCGCCTTCTTTACCATCGTTTAAGACTCACCTTAAGGATTACTACCTTTCTAAGAAGTAACCAGTTCTTCCTTTTCTCTCCTGTTCCTCTCCCAATTTCTTCTCCTCGGGCATTATTAGTCTTAAATTCTTCCACTTGTCTGTATGTTATGTAATAATCTTTATTTTCACAATGCGCGCATGTACCACTATGTTTAGGTTAGCTGTAAGACATTGCCATTTGGCAATAAGCTCGCCTTTTTTGTATACTTATTAAGTGCAAATAAAGAGTGCAAATAAGCTCGCCTTTTTTGTATACTTATTAAGTGCAAATAAAGAGTTTATTATGTACCTATGTATGTATGTAGTATAATATTAATATTATATTTTTTCAAATTGTTTCTAATAGAAAAAAAATATTGAATATAAAATCAATGTAGAAAAGGTTTTCAATGTAGAAACTCTTTGGTAGTATTTTTTTTATTTGTAATAAAAAGCATAATTGTTATAAATTATCGACAGTTTGGGGGCCCGAGATTTTGATGGCCTAAGGGCCTCTACATGGGTTAATTCGGCACTGGATACAACAGATGAGAGTTCACTGTGGACCTTCCAGAGTGTTGCGCCCGTTGCCCAACATATGCAGTGCCCTGTGGCACGGACCGACCCAACGCTGTGTGGACCCAGGACTGTAAAAAGAGGTCCACCGCTTGGTCGCCGCTTGCCCCGTAACGGGCGGCCACGACACCTGCTGCAAGCCTCGATACGCCTCAGTCTGTCTATTACCACCGTTTTACTCCCCGTCCCCTGCACCAATAAAACACGCCTTCCCTTTCAAGTGCCAAAACGGCATATTATTTTTTTCGATTATTTTAGCGTCTAGGAATCTTAACCTAGATACAAGGTATATACTTTAAATCTTACAACCAGTATATAACACTTAACCTAGGTACATACAATATTATCAACATCTTTATTTTACAGTAAATATAACCAACGTACATAAAATACAATAAACCTTATAATCTACGTACATATAAAATACAATAAATCTTATAATCTAAATGTCTTTATCTTGTTCTTCCCGGGCAGCGGGTCGAACAAGATCTCTCGTGGTCCGTTGTCGTGCGGCGTCTCTGTGCGCCTGCGTGCTCCTGAGTGCGCCTGCGTGCTCCTGAGTGCGCCTGCGTGCGCCTGAGTACGCCCGTGTGTGTCTGTGTGTGCCTGACTGCGCCTAGGTGCGCTCGTCTGTGCTGCGTCCGCCTGTGCTGCGTCCGCCTGTGCTGCGTCCGCCTGTGCTGCGTCCGCCTGACTGCGCCTATGTGCGCCCGTCTGCGACCGCGTGCGTCCGTCTGACCGCGTGCGTCTGACTGTGCCTGTGTGCGCCGTCTGACCGCGTGTGCGCCGCGTGGGTGCCGCGTGTGCGCCGATGCGCACCAGACTGCGCCTTTGTGCGCCCGTCTGCGCCCGCGTGCGTCCGACTGCGCCTGTGTGCGCCGTCTGACCGCGTGTGCGCCGCGTGGGTGCCGCGTGTGCGCCGATGCGCACCAGACTGCGCCTTTGTGCGCCCGTCTGCGCCCGCGTGTGTCTGACTGCGCCTGTGTGCGCCGTCTGACCGCGTGTGCGCCGCGTGGGTGCCGCGTGTGCGCCGATGCGCACCAGACTGCGCCTTTGTGCGCCCGTCTGCGCCCGCGTGCGTCCGACTGCGCCTGTGTGCGCCGTCTGACCGCGTGTGCGCCGCGTGGGTGCCGCGTGTGCGCCGCGTGGGTGCCGCGTGTGCGCCGATGCGCACCAGACTGCGCCTTTGTGCGCCCGTCTGCGCCCGCGTGCGTCCGACTGCGCCTGTGTGCGCCGTCTGACCGCGTGTGCGCCGCGTGTACCCGACTCTCCGAAGGTCCCAACTTGGACCGGCGCTCGAACTCCACGACTGGAGTGAGCGTCCCCGTCGACCGTAAATCGCGAGTCGGACCGTAATTCCCGACTCGGACCGACACTCAACTCCCCGAATAGGAGAGAGTGTCTCGTCGACCGTAGTGTCCTTCACTTAGACCGCGCTCAATACTGCACGGTGCAGTAGAGCCGCTCGCGACTGGCTTCCAGACTGCAAGGGCAGCAGAGCGGTTCCAGGGCGCGGTCTTCGTAGTCGTTGGGGTTCCTTCCTTCCTTCCTTCCTAGTCGGTTGACTGTTTGCTGTGGAACTGAGAGAGCGAGAGATTTGGTATGGCCCAGGGGCCCATATTTGTACTCACTTCCGCGGTTCTCGCCGTGCACCTGCTGTGCACCTGCTTTCGTGTCCACCAATGGACACGCCGCGGACAGCTTTCCGTGACAGGTGGGGATCTTCCCTTTTCTATCGACCTCTCGCACTCTCCTAGGAGAAAAGCTATCTCCTCTCCTCTAAAAGCCGTTACGGTACGCTCCGTGTTTGTCCAGACTTCAGGGCCGACCAACAGTTTCTGGTTGGCGGCTACTGGCTCGTTAGAGCGCATTCCTGATTGGTCGGCAACCAACCAATCAGAGAATGGCTCAAAACCCATCCTTTCCTTTGGAGTGGATTCTTCGGGTTCCAAACATCATCAGAGTCTGGCCCGGTACCTCACGTATACGTTCCCGTTATTTTCGCGTCTGCTAGTGTCTTCGAAATCGGCTGAGGGCAGTTTCCCGGCCACGTAAACTTGAATCGATGATTCCTGTGTTTCTGTTTACTTGCCGGTGGTCGGTGGTGATGGTGCCTTGTTTTCTACTCCCCTTTAACAGTTTTTCACTATTTTTGGGAGTAGAAAATACCACGTGTTTTCTCTCGTGTTTCACGGTTCCTTGCTGTGAACACGTGAATTTTCACGGCAGGTCGTAAGAGGGGTGCTTTATGCATATACCTCGACTCTTATACGACTGTTTCGGGCAGTATTTCCCGCTTTCATTTTCGGTTTGACGAGTTCAAAACTGTCCGTTTTCGGCACCAAAGTTCGTCTCCTAGCTATGTTAGAGCGGGCGGTCGTAGGGAGTCTCGCTCGCTCGATCTCAGTGTGGGAGCGGGCGGCCGTAGGCCGTCTCGCTCGCTCGATCCGCTCCAAGCGGCGCCTGCGATGTCTATAAAGGTAACCCGAGGCGATTTTGCCATTTTTCTCGTAAAAATGAGTTTTCTGCAAATATCTTATGCTTCCTCGGGCCCCCTCATAGCGGCCGTAAATCATCTATTTTACGGCCGGCGACGTCGCTACTGCCGGCGTCGCAACACAGAGTAAGCCCCTCTTCGAGGAGCCAACCTGATAGGAATTGAACCATGAGTCGGGCGGACCAAACAAAACAAACCATTCGTCCTTTGACAAGATAAAAAAGATAAATATACATAATTTGGTAAGAAACCCAATTTATGGTATTAGGGAGTTATTCTGGTATATTATCCTATACTATTATAAACGCGAAAGTTTGTATGTATGTATAGATGTTTGTTGCTCTTTCACGCAAAAACTACTGAATGGATTTTGATGAAACTTTACAATAGTATAGCTTACACATCAGAATAACACATAGGCTATAATTTATAAAGATATAGTGTGAATTATCTAAAATATAACGATAAATGTCAAGTAAGTAGGAAAAATCTAAGAAATTGATATTCGAAATTTAAATTCTAAGCGTCAACATATATTTTGAAAATTTTCTCAACAATCCTACTTCCTACTAATATTATAAACGCGAAGGTTGTAACGATTGCGCGACGTTACTATGGCGACGATTGCGTGACGTTACTATGGCGACGTCATTGACAGCTGTGTCCATAATGTGTCCGTAATTAATGTTATCATCGTAATCGTAAATTAATTATTACTTACAATAAAACAACGAAAGCGTAATTTGTTTGTGGTTAGTAGGTAATTATAGAAATTACTTCGTTTTTATCTCCATTGCATAGGTAAAAAGCATGATTTTGTTTCACAATTAGCAGATTAGAATTATTTTTTGACTATTAATTAGTATGTTGCTGTAATTTTCATTGAATAAGCAGGTATTGTATTTTTTAGGAAGAGTAGAAAAAGTCACCAGCGTACATAGAAAGATCAGAGATTCCCGAGTGCGAAAAGGTCTTCTTTCAGAAGGATAGTTTGAACCGCCACGTGATCACGATGCATAGGCGACTCAAAGCGTTCCCCTGTCACGAAAGCGACGGATCGTTCGCAGCGAAGGGCGACTTCGAGACGCACTTCAAGCGGTGCATCTCAAATCCAAGCAGTTCGAGTGATCGCATTGCGACCGCTCCTTCACCGGGAGGGCCCTGCTCAACACTCACATCGATGATTCGCATCTTAAACTGCCCGATTATCAGTGTCCCGTATGCCGCAATAACTTCACCACCAGAAGAAACCTGACGCAATACATCAAGGCTGTGCATCTGAAGATAAAGCCGTTCGTCTGAGCGGAATTTCGCTTACAACAGCGACTTTAAGGAACACATGGCTACTACGAAGTGTAACTCGAGGAAATGACGTCATAGGAAAGTTTCATTTAATAATTCGGACGCAACGCAACAACCGCTGGAACAATTTGAACAATTATGATATAATCAGCGGAAGTGTATTTTAATACCTACTATAAACCCGAAATTTTACTCACAAGTTTGTAAGAATGTATTTTTGTAAGGTATTGTATTTTTTGGAACAGTAGAAAAAGTACTTACTAAGAATTATGCCGCGAAAGAGTAAGTCTAATCTTTCCCAAAGCTCTAATAAAGCTCGAGATATGAAAGTAGCTAAACTTAACGAGACGTTTCAACAAGCCGAACTGTGAAGGCTTGAACAGGCGGAGCGTGGGGCAGCTCACAGAACTGTTGAGACACCAGATCAGTCCCAAGATCGGCGTCGACAGCATGCTGAGTATATGGCATCTCAACGAGCTAATGAGACTCCAGAGCAGTACCAAGCTCGGCGCTAACACAACGTTGAGTATGTGGCATCTCAAAGGGCTGCTGAGACACCAGATCAGTCCCGAGATCGGCGTCGACAGAATGCTGAGTATCTGGCATCTCAACGGGCTGCTGAGACACCCGAACAGACCCAAGCTCAGCGTCTTCAGAAGGCAACTTACATGGCGTCCCAAAGAGCAACAGAAACAGTTGAAGCAGCGGCATCTCGCAGACGCGCTGTTGCTGAAAGGGCACAACAGCGACGTCTAATATTCACAAGAAACACGTGGGGGGTATTCGATAAAGCTGCATTTGAGTACGACGAGACTCTTGATTACGAAAGCCACAACCTTATGAAAATAGAAGCGATGAATAAAGAATGCAGATTTTTCGGTGCTCTTAAATGGAAAGACGAAGCTACGGGCATGTGTTGTTCGGGAGGCAAAGTAGCCCTACCTTCAATAGAAGAGCCAGTTGAACCTCTTAAAGAACTTTTCTCTCATGAAACAGATGAGTCTCGCCGTTTTCTAAAAACATAAGGAAATACAATACATGCTTCCATATGACATCTTTTGGGGCGGATAACATTGTTTCTTTGCCAGGATTTTGCCCGACTTTTACAATCCAAGGGCAAATATACCACACAACTGGCTCTTTGCTTCCTGCTATCAATACGCAACCAAAATTTTTGCAACTTTATTTCATGGGCGATAAGGAAGCACAAGTTAATAGGCGTTCTGATTATGTCCAAGGTGTGGAAAGAAACACGGTTCAAAAAATACAAGAAGTTCTACATGATCACAATATTTTAGTGCATGAATTCAAAATGGCTAAAGATAGAGTGACTACCGATAGTTACAAGGTTGTGATACACCCAGATCGGTTACCACGTGGTGAACACGAACGACGATTCAATGCCCCGACCACAAATGAAATAGCTGCTGTGGTAGTTGGTAGTGAACAAACTGCGTCTCGAGACATCGTTATTCAGGCGCACCGGTTCCAGACACGCCGGTTCCTTATGATGCTCTCGAGTATCCGATATTTTTTTGGAAAGGTCAAGAGGGGTACAGTTTTGATATTCCTCAGACAAACCCAGTTACAAAACAACCCACACCAAACAAACATGTGTCCTGCAAAGACTTTTATGCTTATCATACGATAGTACGACGCAACAATTTTAATTTATTGCTTCGGTGTCGACTTCTCCTATATCAATTTTTGGTGGACATGTACGTCAAAGTGGAGAGTGAGCGCTTAAAGTTTATTGCCTTGAACCAAACGTAACTGCGAGCAGAAAATTATATATATTTACAAGACGCGATAAGGAATGATGCGGATTTAGATCCAAATAACTTGGGTCAAATGGTAATTCTCCCGTCATCATTTGTAAATAGCCCGAGATATCTTCACGAATACACCCAGGATGCGTTCACATACGTGCGTAACTACGGGAGGCCTGATATGTTCATTACAATTCAAAATTCCAGGACTCATTCCAGGTCAAAATTCAACGGACAGACATGACTTAACAGCCAGAGTATTTAAAATAAAAGTTCAAAAATTAGTTGCTCTACTTGCAAAAGGTAAAATATTTGGTGATATGAAGTGCTTCATGTACTCGATCGAGTGGCAGAAAAGAGGCTTGCCTCACGTGCACTTACTGCTGTGGTTGATGGATAAATTACGCCCTAACCAAATTGATGAAGTCATAAATGCAGAGATACCCAACGCCGAAACTGATCGAAAGCTCTATGATACTGTGACCAAAAATATGATTCACGGTCCCTGTGGTGCACTAAATCCGTCATCACCAAGCATGAAGGAAGGCAAATGTACCAAAAAGTATCCAAGGGCGCTTTTAAAAGATACTCAAACCAACGACAAGGGCTATCCTCTGTACAGGCGTAGAGCACCAGAAGATGGCGGCCGTACGATAACTCAAAAAATCAGAGGTGGAACACAGGAAGTATTGGTTGACAATAGCTGGATAGTACCATATTCTCCTCTTCTCATCAAGATTTTTAATTGCCATATAAATGTAGAGTTCTGCAATACGGTACAGGCTATAAAATATATCCTACTAATATTATAAACGCGAAAGTTTGTAAGAATGTATGGATGTTTGTTACTCTTTCATGCAAAATCTACTAAATGGATTTTGATGAAACTTTACAATAATATAGCTTACACATCAGAATAACACATAGGCTATAACTTATAAAGATATAGACTGAATTATCTAAAATATAACGATAACTTTCAAGTAAGTAGGAAAAAATGTAAGAAATTGATATTCGAAATTTAAATTCTAAGCGTCAACATATATTTTGAAAATTTTCTCAACAATAAATTATAATTAAATAATAAATTTAGAAAATATAGTGCAATTCGGTAATTAAGTAACCCGACCATGTTGACACAAGCCTAGGAAATGGAAATATTTTCCTGAAAGTGTGGAGCTCGCCAAGACGTGTGGCCGACGTGGCGGGTATCGGGCTAAATACCTCCAATCATGATGATGAACAGTACAACCTTACCACGGCCCCCAGTCCCCAGCAGCCCCACTAGCCCGAGCCACGGCAGCGGTTACGGTAACGGCGGAGCAGGGGGTGCTAAGAATCTCTGGGTACGATCAGGCTACCAAACCAAACTAACCGATCCGGATGGAGAGTGATTGGAAAGGCGTATGCCTAACGGTGGGCGAATGCGCGCTGATGATGAAGAAGAAGAAGTAGGAAAAAATCTGCCATCTGCGAGCTATTCTGGCGTGCGCCGCAAAAACCGTTGGAGTTACACGTATATAATATACAATGGAAATGTTTATCTTAAATAGTCCTATAAAAAAGCCAGCGACAGCATATATCTATATTTTATGTGTAAGCCATTATCGCCAAAATAGTGAACCATAAATACAATAAAAAAATAACAATTATTTCTAACGCACATTTGGTAGTAATAAATTGATTATAATATCAAAATAAATACTTTTATCACATCTGGTATCTAAAGTAGATAAATTTTGTTTTTTACAGTACATCATTTGGACAAATTTGGACAAATATTTGAATATTTATGACGATAACCAACCGAGTGCGCGATATTATGGTGATTTTTTAATATATATTTTTTATATTAAAAAAGTAATTTAAATCGTTAGGTCATGTTTATTGGTCATGTTATCAACAATTATGAATTCTTATCAAAATAAGTAAATTTATTGTCTCAAGTGTTTAAAACAAAAGACTTTTACCTTTTACTGAATAAATAGTTAAAGAGATAATACGACATAGGTATGGAACCGCGACCGTGTCGTAATCTATACTTCTATACTAATATTATAAAGAGGTAAAGTTTGTGACGTTGTAGGAAGTAATCTCTGGATCTACTGAACCGATTTTGAAAATTCTTTTACGAATAGAAAGCCACGTTATTTGTGAGTGTCATACCTATGGCTATATATTAATCCGAAAAATGAAAAGACTTTTTCGTGGTCGTTGGATTTACAAAGTAATTCGGAGAAAACAGTTGAATGAAAACGTTTCTTACGAACGCTACTTTAACGATGAGAGATATATGATTGAGTTATAGAGAAAAGTTGTAGATCTTAGTAATGCCTACAAAAAAGTAAGGAAAATCATATGTCCAAACTTTGTATTTAAGTCACAAAAAGTAGTTTTTTTATATTTAAAAAATAATTTTAATCGTTAGGTCATGTTTATTGGTCATATTATCAACAATTATGAATTCATATCAAAATAAGTAAGTTTATCGTCTCGAGTGACAAAAGACTTTTCCCTTTTACTGCATATAATTTCCCTTTTACTGCATAAATGCTTAAAGAGATAAGACACTCACAAATAAGACACTCACAAGAAGACACTCACAAATAACGGTAATATATTCAAATTGGCATGTAAATACATACATACATATGCAGTAAAAATATAACCCTTCTTTTGGCAGTCAGGAAATAAATGATAGCACTCAGTACTAACCGAACCACACTCATAATTTCATCACAAGTAAAAAATTTTACCGCCCAACGAAGTGGGCACGGGTCAGCTAGTATGGTATAATTCTGAGTTTTTATTCCATGTTGATGATTAATGAAATGCGTAAAGTTTTAAACATAATGGTATTATGCTAGCTGACATTCTAATTTTCATATAATTTATTAAACATCTATTAATTTAAAAAAAAAAATACGAAGGCATATTGCTGGATTGACAATAAAATATATTTTTTTTATTAGTCTACATAGAATTTGCATTTCTATTTTAATATATTATTCTCCCTGACTCTTAAATCACATTAGTATATTTTGATTATTTGTATGTAGGTAATATCCTACTAATATTATAAACGCGAAAGTTTGTATGTATGTATGGATGTTTGTATGCATGTATGGATGTTCACGCAAAAACTACTGAATGGATTTTGATGAAACTTTACAATAATATAGCTTACACATCAGTATAACACATAGGCTATAATTTATAAATATATATGGTTTTATATCATCATTATCACAATTTTCCATCACCACGCGGGTGAAACCGCTGGGCGCAGCTAGTTGAATATAATATTACAGCCATGACAACATCATGATAGTTATGTTTTTAATAATTAAATTTTTAGGATTTAATTTTGTGACGCATCCAAGTGTAGGAATGCCTATCTACTGGAGTAGTTGATTGTATTGTATTGTATTTGACAGTGCTCTCTGTATTTCTGAAAGAATATACAGGTGAGTTTTTAATTATAAACATCCTTCTAGTCGGTGAATCAGTCTCACAAGAAAAACGAAAAAAGCAACTTTTGATTCAAAAAAGTTTGCTTTTTTGTCACATTTTTAAATTTTATCAATTGAAGACATGTTTGAGAAGCGTTGAGCGTGCTGCGTTATCTATCGGTAAGTACAATATTGCTAATAAACAATATTACCAATATTTTACCTACCGCTAGATAGCGCCTCGTGTTCATTGATTTTTATGATAGCATACAAATCAATGAACTTTTAAAAATCATAAACATCCAACTATTTTTTTCTTTTTCAAAAATATATATTTAAAGTTGTTTAGTTCGTCGTTATGATTCACCCACTAGAAGGATGTCACTAATTAAAAACTCATCCTGTATAAGGGTGACTCACAATTAAATTCTATACTCCTAGGTCCCTGATCCCTAGTTCAACCTATCTAACGCATTTTTCTCGGCTTCACGAAATTGCCACCATACATTTTCACCGCATCGAAAGTGTGTCATTCCAGCCGTTGTGCTCCCCCAAAATGGGCATTTAACGCCGCGCGAACTGCAGTTTGTGTAGAAGTAGGCTATAGGCGGAACGACATGATCCAAATCCGAGATTATCAGGCGGGCCTATCTTTATTTACGACCGGCTCGTGCGGATATAGCCTGCCGAATATAAAATTACGCATGCTAGTTTCGCAGAGTTGTTAAGTGAAATGGGTCCTTTTTAGATAGGGGGCTGCTTTGTGTGACCTTTCGTTCGTTGTCGATATCCCTAGTGTGATGTCGTTTACAGTATTGAAAATCGCGAGTAAATTAGTATAATAGCACTTTTATTAGTACTCGCCGGTCTCTGCCTATCTATATATCTATCTATGCAACTATTTATCTATCTATCTACACAATTATCAGTATATCTATTTATGTATCTACCTATCTGTCCATCTATCTCTTTATTTATCTATCGATATATTAGTCTATGGGTCTATCGGTCTATCTGTCTACCTACCTATCTGTTTATTTATTTATCTGTCTATTAATATATCTATCTATATAATGTGTTTCATCACACACGATATATAGATAAATAGATTTATATACAGATAGACAGATAGGTAGGTAGACAGACAGGCAGATAGGCACATATTCAGATAGACAGATCTGTCTACCTATCTGACAGACAGATAGACAAGGTTGTCAATAAGGTCATAAAGGTTGTCATAACGGTTGTCAATACTGTAAACGACATCTCGTTCACAGTATTGAAAACCCCGATAAAATAAGAATAATAGTCTCTATCGACCTGTCTATCTAGTTTTCTATGTATCTTTCTATATATCTATCCTTCTACCGAGTTATCGGTCTATCTTTCCATTTATCTATCTATCTGTCTATCTCTGTATATATCTATCCATCTATATATCCATTTATCTAGCTGTCTATTTAGCTGACTATCTATGTATCTGTATATATGTGTATCTGCCTATCTGTTTTTTTGTCTATCTACGTATCTATCTCTCTGTCTAGCTGTATATCTATTTGTCTCTTCTGTCTATCTACCTATATGTCTATATGTTTATCTATCTATGTATCTATCTGTCTTTCTGTATATATCTGTTTATCTACCTATCGGTTTCTGTCTATCAATATATTTATCTATATACCCTGTCTATCTCTGTCTGTCACATTCATGTGATGCCATGTTGAATTATGCATACTCGGTGCACCGTGACCAGAAACAGTGAGATATTAATTTGCTAGAAGCGCTTTAACTCAATCAAGGCAACACCGCACGATCCCTCAATTGCCTCTCAATCCCCGGCTGTCCCGAGTTTATTATTCGTCATGCGCATCGATACCTGACTGAAATGTATAAACGGACGAACTTTTCGACGACCAAACTTAATAGGGACGATGGAACCTGCTTTGGCGATTAATTGGTGATATCGATGGTTTAATCGATGGATATGGATATGGATCAGGAATGATAATGAGGGTACACAAATAATATTGTAGAATATTGTAATACGCACACAACCGCAGCGGCAGTTAACGCCAGACGATGGTCTATCATCTTTCGCGCACGTGTGCGCAGAAATTTATATATTGTTGTGATTGCTATATACATACTTGTATAATCGACGAAATTATATTAGAAAGACGTGTTTTTAAAATGCAATAAAATAAACAGACATTCCCGAAAGGTCGTAACCACATATTTTACTATAGAGATTGAGTCTAGTTTGACTATAGGATGTATTACTACCCGCTAGCTCCTTAACGTCCCTTGAGGGACGCACGGTCGCCTACCGCAAGATAATGTTTTATATTTCAAATTTCAATGTGGTCATTTTACAGTTATTCTTTTTATGATCCATATAGTGGTTTATAACTTATGATCGTTTTCCTCAAGGTTTTCCTCAAGGCCATCGACTCTCGCCAATTTTATGCGCCAAACTGACAAAACAAAAGGTACAACCGAATGTTTACTTCGCAAAATAAGGGGTTAACAAACGTTTTATAATTTATGGGAACAAACTGACCGCTCCACACTGTTCGATAATAATGTCT
The DNA here is from genome assembly GCA_944548615.1 of Micropterix aruncella. Classification (NCBI taxonomy): domain Eukaryota; kingdom Metazoa; phylum Arthropoda; class Insecta; order Lepidoptera; family Micropterigidae; genus Micropterix; species Micropterix aruncella. The sequence continues at coordinate 27,822,700 of OX155971.1, read as the reverse complement.
TGAACCACTAACGGGCAGAGCTTTTGAATTATCAACCAAATCATATTACTAATAAATATTTCAGTATGTAGCAACTTAGTAAATATTGTAATATGCAACAATAATAGTAAAATGTGTTTTTCAGATAATTTAATTTCGGATTAAATTAAACAGCACTTCGATAAAGAATATTATGCTGATAGTGTAACTAGTTGATAAAGTAGTTAGACAAGTCTAGCATGGATCACTATAACAAACGTTTTATATTTTATAGGAACAAACCGACCGCTCCACGGAGGTAGACCATGACATTTTGAAACACAAACGGCCAGAGCCATTAAAGTGTCTACCTATTACTTATAAATATTTTAGTGTGTAACAACATAGTAAATATTGAAATTGGCAACAATAAATGTAAAATGTTTATTTCAGAGAATTTAACTTTTGGATTAAATTAAACAGCACTTCAATAAGCAATATCATGTTGATAGTGTAGCTAGTTAATAGTTTAGTTAGACAAGTCTAGCATGGATCACTATAACGAAAGTTTTATAATTTGTAGGAACAAACTGACCGCTCATAACATCTTGAACCACTAGCTTTCTATCATAACATCTTGAATCACTAAAGGTCAGAGTATTTCTATTACAGATAATCCTATTACTAATAAATATGTCAGTAGGTAATAAAATAGTAAATATTACGATAGGCACCAATAATTGTAATATGTGTATTTCAGAGAATTTGAATTGTAATTAAATTAAACAGCACTTCGATAAGGAATATAATGTTGATAGTGTAATAGGAAACAATGGTTATGTATTATTACAAATATATCACTATTACTGCCAGTCAAGTCAAATAGAATTAATGTGGAGCAATCTACAATTCCTACTCCCTCACGCCGTCCTAATAGCGTTCTTACAGTTCTCAATTTTCGCGAAAGAAAGGAATATTTTGTTGATCATCTACTCCAAGCACAATATAAAAGAAGTTATAGCACCTACTTTCTCACTAGTTATATATTGTTCAGGTGAGCCAAACTACATATGTGTAACTTACGTACTTTTTCTTAACTATTGATAGGTGGTCAAAGTAGCATAAGTTAATTATCTTTTTATTAATACATATTATTTTAAAATTACACATATAGTTTAAGAAAGCACACATCTTATATTCTATGTGCCAATTTTAATCATAAAGTTTTGAAATGATCCCCTGAGAAAATAGTATTTCTGACTTATGTAGTTTTGCCTAATTGCCACAGAATTAGAGTAGAGTAGCAATCATTGGAACAGCGCTTTCATTGTACCACTATAGTATATCGAAAACTATGACAGCTAGCAACGCCAAAACAAGTCGACACAAGCTGCTCGCGTCCCAGTCACGCCCCCCACCCCCACCCCCCTCCCCATAACCTTAGTGACGCTGCGAGAAGAGACATGTTTGTCAGTGTTCACGGGGCGGCGGTTAAAAATTAAAAATTGGATTCTGATCAATACGATGTAAGTATCATTCTAGTCATGAGTGTCAGCATGTACTTGTGTATAGTTTGAAACAAATTTATTGTGTTTCTATGTGTGAGCATTTATTTTGAGTTACCTACGTCCGTGATTTTTGAAATTTTATTTTACTACTTAGTGGTCCAATGAAAGCGACGGTGCCGCGGTGGTCCAATGAAGGTAACAGCTTCCAAATTACTTATTATTTTTTTTTAGGGAAACCATTATCCTAAATCTTAAGTAGCTTAAAATATCAAAAATTTAGATCTTAACAGATAGAAACAAACTAATATTTTGTTTTTTTTAATTTATATATTTCAAGATATGAGGTCTTAAAATTAAGTGGTCCATTCATAGCAACTCTCCCCTATGTTACGTGTTTACAAACAAATGCAAACACAAAAATAGGAGAACCCACCAACCGACCAGGAGGGAAAGTATTGTAAACGCGCTAAAATGGGTATTGGAGGTGAAGACGTAAATATCCATTTTTAGCCCCCCTGAGACGATTAAGACAATTTCCATATTGAAGTCTGTCTTTGTGTCTATCTATATGTAGGTCTGTCTGTGCCTGTGTATTCCTCTACGATATCGCCCAAACGCTTAAATTTTGGTATGCAGACATCATTTGATCATGGAAAGAGTTGAAAAGATTGTGGGGGAAATCGTTCTAGCAAAGGGAGTACTAGTCATTTATCAATCTCCAAATATTGGACTTAGAGACTTGGTATTTGGTACATAGATACGTTATTGGCCGAATCACATTGTTCAAAAGAACTTCCAGTCCCTAGAGTGAGCGTAGAAGACTTGGGGACAAAACAGTCCACCATCTAGCTACGTCATAAGCCCGTAAGAGGCCAACGCCTTAACCGCGAGATAACCAGGAATGTTGCCTGGCGGGCCGACACTCACGCCCTTACTTCCAATTGTGACCAGATTACTCCGGTCTCTAGATTGGTAACGAGTTCGAGGTCGCTTGCGCGGTCCTCTCCCTTACGAAGCGGTGAAACGGTGTATACCGAATCTTCGCGGACCACAGCGTCCATTGCCCGGCTGTTCACCCAGGATCGCATGGCCGATGGTCGTTTCAAGAGCAGTCGCCGTAAGGTCCGCAGCCATCCCCGCTCTATAGGAAACAGCACTGCTTCCAGACTCCCCCGACTGTTAGTCAGAGTGCACAGTCGATTGGCTTACGTCACACGGTGCGCAGACCGTCCAGGAGCGCCAGAAGTTTGATTCTTAGGGGAAACTGACCATAAGGCCAGAGTCCTACCCAGGCTCGCACTTCATGCGTGGAGGCCGTCGGATAGGTGTTGACCCGTGAGTGTGACCAACCCTGATCAGAATGGGTCTTCGTGGCCAACTCAGCAAGGGCCCATTAGCTCCCAATCGTTAAAACTTCCTGAGGTGACGGGCTCGCCCGCTGTAGTCGACAACCCAAATTGTTGTTCAAAAGATTTGATTGGAATGTATCTCATATACAAGCTACACTAATAATTCAGCCATATATTTTAAATAAATTTTAATGCCGTATTTTGGCGATCGGCCCAAACCCGCCCTTAATTGAGAAACGAGCCGTGCCGCTTGAGGCGTTGCAATGGAATACAACCGGGTTCGTCCAGCGGCCGAGAGAGAGCGCTCACCGATTTATTTGAGAAATTGATATTCAGATGAAATTAGTCCTTGCCGGTAAAGCATTGGAGTGAAAAAACCGATTTTTTAAAAGTGACTGGGGCAAATTTATCAATATCCATAAATACGGAATTGTAATGATGACAAGCTCTATAAATAAATATATGTCCCATTGACGTACACATGTTCCCTCTACGTAACTTAATTGCATCAGTATTACCCGCGCGTTGAATTCAAAGCGCCCACATGGCGGCGTCACAGCCTTTGCAAATTCCAATATCGGCGCTTGAATTTTGGCTCTTCGTAATTTGTTTTTATTAATACGGCAGTATTGTGCAGCCTCCCTTGTTTCAATAAAATCCATTTCGTCCCCCCCCCCCCCCCCTTCCCCGTCCATCTGGTAGCATTGGTCCTTCGAACCGGATGTAGTGCAATAAGGGAATTGCTATTCGCTGTAATGCTCTTCCGCGGAGGAGAAATTTTAATGGAACTGAGCCAATTTCTCGGAATGCCTTCCGATAATTTGTTATTTTCTAAGTGGACACAGAGAATTCCTTTTAATTAACTAAAATTAATTGGAGAGTCCCAGCAGGCGGAACTGCAACATATCACGTCTACTTCCACGTTAAAATTGCTTACGGCATCCTTCTTTGGGGAAACCTTACTGATTGTCACGTAGACCGATTGGTAGCGAACGGTTTCGTGCAGCTTAGGCCACAAGATACATTTTGTTCTGGGATCAACTAAACTCACGATTCAGCTTCTATTCAGAAGCCTCCTCGTGCCGAAGGCTACCATGGGTAAGACTCCGCGTCTCAGTCCTCACAAGCTGGTGGACCGGTTTCTCCTGGTGGAATTGCATCCCGGCGATACTGGACGGATTGCGCACTGTTTGGCGACGCTAATCGGTTGTGCACTCTGACTAATTGTTGAATAAGTCTGGGGACTACGGTAATATACTGTTTCCTACGCAGCGGGGGTGAAAGTTGACCTGTTGTCGTGCCACTCTTGAAATGACCTTGTGCCACTCGATCCCGTTTGGTAATACGGGCAAAGAACGCCCAGATCCGCGATAAATTCAAATTGAAATACCGCTAGAGGTATAGTCGGGATGATAAAGGTATCCTGAAGGTTAACTCCAGACGGAGATATCCTACCAAAACTGGTAGTTAACGGGCAAGGCTGCCCGTTGGGTTCCTTTTCCGGTGCCTCGCCGTAATGCGTTGGCCTCTATCGGGCTTGTCGGCGGAGTTAGACGGTAGATTAGATTGTCTCTAAGTCTGCTACGCTCATCACACGGCTGAAAGAATGGTCACATATCGTTATACCAGTCTGGAGTGACGGGTTTGCTCGCTGTAGTCGACACCGCCCTACGAATGTCACCTAGAGTTTTGGCGCCTCTGGCGGACCGATTTCAACCACAAACTTTACATCTTGCTATGATCAAATGATGCCTGCATACCATCTTTCATTGTCTTTTTTACACATTTGAACATCTAGTTTCGTGTAATTTTTTTTTCTGTGAATCAGTTATATTCAATATATTTTTTAACGAATTATTATTTTTTCTCATGTGTTTTTCAAAGTATTCAACGACTCTGTGTTTTTGGAATGTCCGTACAAGCATAAGCTTTGCTCAGTTATGCGACATCAGACAGAGGGCATCATTTAATAATTGAGTTTAATTTCTTGCTGTGTATTAAGTGGTTTAGTTATGTATGTAATATTTTATGTTTCTATGTCAAGTTTCTATATTGTAATTTGTAATTGTTTTGTGAATTGCTTTAAACTAAATTTAATATAGTTTTAATTATTTTGACCTTGACTAGATGTTGAATTTTAATTGCTGTAGGTTTATTTTATTATTTAAGTTAAATTTCATTCCTTGTACAGGTGTAGTCCAGGCAACGAAAGAAAAATAGCGGAAATAATTCATCTAGAAGCCAAATTTGGCACAGTTGGATAAGAAGGTGTCCTTAAGAACATACTAAAAGTATTAAGGAGTGGGGTGGAGCTAAGGGTGGTAAGGGGGGGTCGTTTGAAGAAGTGTCGAAAACTACTGCCTCTAGCGAAAAAATGTCCATATTCTAAATTAATCTACATAAAATTCTCTACTATAAAGATTTTATACACTTTTAAGCTAGGATCAATGCTTAAGGGGATATGAAGAAGAGGGGGGGGGGGAGAAAAAATATTGTTAATAATGAAATGTTTATTGTTAAAATTTAAATAATGTATGTTTATTGTTTAAGGATGTATCTTGAACAATACATTTCATCGAAATTTAAATTCCTATCGTCATCGACGCTGTTTTCGACTGAGGCTCCATTAGTACATAAGGTAGTCGCAGGCAATCCCTGCTTTGCGGCAACTGCAGCGCACACCACACCTAGTTGTGAATCGGCAAAAGATCATGTTCAAAACGGAGTCGGGTTCCACAGGGCCGTTTGTGTCAACTGCGTTAAGCATCCCATCTTCTCCCTTGACCCAACCCCATTGGATGGATGGTGGGGAGGTTGCGTACTGTTTTATATGTAAGAAAGTAATGAGACCAACGTAAGTATTCATCACAAATTAATATTTGTAATTTTAAGAAATCAGGATTTAAAACTATACCTATATAAATTGATTAACCTGTAGATATACACTGAGCGAGTGTTGCCTTGAAGCTCCTCTGGTGAAAGGAAGAGTGGCCAAGTATGATTTGGGCTTCGTTGACGCTTTCAAAAATGCCGAGTACCGATGTTCGTTCAGGTTGTGTTGATGTGCAGGCGCTTTGTATACAGCCAAAGAAAGCTTCTCGCCAGCCTGTTAAATATATTCAGGCGATGCTGAGGGATCTGAGAATATTGCTGAAATGTCTTGGGTGAGGCCAGAAATTTCTGTGAAGAGCTAAGCGATTCCCACTTTTCTCTTTCCAAGTATCGCCGAGGTGCTGTGGCATCCGAAGAAGCTATGGAGAAAGACAATTTGGTCTCCACATTCCCACGGACTGGTTTCATGAAGTACATACTGATAAATGGTGGTGCCAATCCAATGAGGAGAACTATCAACTCCACATCTTCCCTAACTATATCCAACCCGTACCTAATAATAGCCCCGTCAGCATCTCCTGTAACTATCCTGGCTACTGTCATTATTTCTATCCTGGCTACTGTAATTTTCTCACTGAGCATGTGAATTAGCCTTGTATTGTTCCTTGCATTAATAAGAAAATGCTCTTGTTGAACTGCGATTTATTTATTTATTTATTGGTCCACAAAAAAATACACCGTTAGCACTTAACATAGATTGTGTTGCTCCTAACTAGGCAGAGCCTATTATAAGGAGAACACCAATACAAATGATTATAAACTACATAACTTGCAAAATAAAAATATTTTTTTAAAATCAAATCAAGTTAAAATGAAATTCTCACTACACCAAAATAATATTAGAACTATAAACAAGTAATACTAAATAATAATGTGTAATAATAATAATGATATATAATAGCAATAATAAATAATCATTTATAATAATAACTAATATCATATAACAATTAGTAAAAATACGTACATAAAATATATAGAAAATAAATATATTTATTTATTTTAAAATTGTGATGAATGTTTTCTCCGTCTCTCTCCTACCAAGGTTTATTAACCATAATGTAAGGTGATATTTTTGTTAGTTGTTGCTAATTTCCAATATGTTCTCTTTACTCATGATATTAACCATTCTTGGAGCAAGAAAGCTGTAATGACGTTGTCCAAAAGTCGTTAGACGTTTCGGCGCTTCAAAGTTTCCCTTAAAACGACCTGATCTCACCCTGTTTTCAGGAAAAACACAATATTCGTCTTGATTTGCTTTGAGGCAATACAACTGCCTCAAATCAAGCAATTGTGCCTCAACATATGATGGTCGTGCTTTCATGAAAGTTGATGCCAATATACGTTTTTGTGAGCCCTCTTCGCTTCTGCTCCGCTCGTTTTGTGTTGTTGACATCACTATAACCATTAACAACCACCGTAAAATGTTCACCGTAATGTTTCTCTATATAGGCAATGTACTGATGGCAAATTGAAGAAATGTAGGAAGACTGTTTCCACTTCATGCGGTGGAGGAGAAGACCACCGTCTACAATATTGATGGTAGACTCTCGATCTCTGGGTGAGATCGAGAGTTGCGTTGTCCTATACTGGCAAAGCATCGTAAAGGGATGTTTTTTTCCTTTTCGCATTCCGCCCTCGCTGAACAGAGCCAGGGGGGTAGGTAGTTAATTCATGTGGCTCTGCTACATCTTTGTCCTTCTTTTTTGCTATGACAGATCTTTGGAAAATTGTCAGATCTAAGTAACTATTTCGAACGATCGAACTGATCGATAGTAACTAGGGAGCTAATTGGCCCATGATGAGGTGGCCACGATGACCCGTGTGTTCAGGGTCGGTCACACTCACGGGTCAACACCCATCCGATGGCCTCCACGCATGGGGTGCGAACCTGGGTAGGACACTGGGTTAACCAGTCTCCCCTGGGAATCAAACCTCTGGCGCTCCTGGAGGGTCTGCGCACCGAGCGGCGCAAGCCAATCGACTGTGCTCTCCGACTAACAGTCGGGGGAGTCTGGGAACTATATTGTTTCCTATAGAGCGGGGGTGGTTGTCTACCTTACGGCGACTGCTATTGAAATGACCATTGGCCATCCGATCCCGGTTCAGAGTCGGGCAAAGGACGCCTTGGTCCGCGATAGATTCGGTGCACACCGTTTCACCGCTTCGTAAGGGAGAGGACCGCGCAAGCGACCTCGAACTCGGAACCAATCGAGAGACCGGAGAAATCTGGTCACAATTAGAAGCAAGGGCGTGAGGGTTGGCCCGCCAGGTAACACTGGCTATCTCGCGGTAAGGCGTTGGCTTCTTGCGGGTTGAGACGTAGCTGGACGTTGGATTTGTTCTGTCCAAAGTCTTCTACGTTCACTGCAGGGCAACAGAACGAGAAAATCGTTAAAACGTCCTGTGGTGACGGGCTCGCCCGTTGTAGTTGACACCGCAAGTTGATCGATAGTAACTATTTCACCATTGATTTGAATGGCGCTGTTCATACTGGCTATTGAAAAGACCACATCCTTTTTAGATTGCTTCATGTTACCAAATGTGTTGCCAATAAAACGGTTTTTTGGTTCCAATATCTTAGGATTGATGGCAGTTTATTTTGGATTTTCCCAGGGTGCCCGCTGACAGTGACATCAGCGAATCCAACTTTGGAAAAGGGGGATGGTCATTGAACCATTCGTGAATTTTAACTCAATCTCGTGAATCTCTCGTTTGCCGTGATACCCGGCAATCAACGTGCTGCTCTCCTGTAGCAAAGACCACTTCAGTGAACTCCTCCAATGATGTGCAAATGGCGGTGCCTCCCGGTGATCCACAAACCCACTTGGGCCTTTTTGGAGTTTACTCCTCAATCACGTCTATCACATCAATCTATCAATCGATCAGTCGATCGATCGATCGATCGATTAAAGAGTAGCTAAACTACAGTTGGGCGTCGGACATAAGCACACTTTTTTAATTTTTTTTTTATTTTCTCCCCTTCTTAAGCATTGATTTCAGCGAAAAAGTGAATGAAACCTATTTGGTAGGGAATTTTATGTAAATTAATTTAAATTACGGATATTTTTTGCTAAAGGCAGTAGTTTACAAGTTGTTAACGAAAAAGTGAAAAAAGCACCTTCAGAGATTACCCTTAGCTCCACCCCTTCCCCTCAGTACTTTTAGAATGTTGTTAAGGACGCTGTCCCCTACAATTGTGCCAAAATTGGCTTTTACATGAATTATTTCCGCTGTTTGGCATTTTTTGGTCTTCGTTGCCTGGACTATAGTTGCATTCCTTGTACGTGTAGGTATTAACTATGGTATGTGTTACGATTCTTGCAAACTATGTACATCCCCTTATTACATAACATTATATTTTCGTCGTGTCCAATTGACGGCTAAAGACCGCTCTTGGGCGTGTCAAATTAATTGGGTTAGGTAGTAAGTGTTGTTACTACTCTTTACAGAACATACATAGGTAGTCAAGAATTAACTACTAGATTGTCAAACTATGAATAAAATTAATTAAAATAGAAGCCTTATATTTGAAACACTTAGTAATTCGAAAAGATACGTAGTAAAATTATTCATCGTAATATTCAATTTGTCAGTAAAATGTTAAATAATCAAATTAAATCTACGTTTTGCATTTTAAACTGAAAGTACAGATATAAGACCATATAAAATAATCAGATAATAAGGCTCTACTTTTTCAAGTAATTTAAATGGGCACAATATTTGAAAAATCATGGCCCTCAAATTGGGCCAGGGCCAGGAAAGGGTGGCCTATCAGCATCTCTGTGAGGGCTTTTATCGACACACGGTTTTGTACGGTCCGCTTGTAAGGGCGGGTGTACGTTTTCCTCCGAAACAATTTGTCAGCCTGTGACGAAGGGGAACTGGCTTTGTAAAGGCCTTCTGTTCCACGGTATTCCTCTAACGGAATCCGCAATTATTTCGGTTCATGTCGTTTGCCAGGTTGTAGGGCTGGCGACAGGTCGACGACGCAAGGCCTTGATGGTATTGGCGTAGGTTGAATGCTCTGAGGTGCGTAAGGCGTCAGAGATTTCGTCGTCGCAGCGGTCAATTCGCCTATCAAAACTTAGCCGTGAAGACGAAGAACAGGATTCAGGTAACAGTAAGCGCTTACCGGAAATTAGCTCAGTACGCAACTTAGAAAGGCACTCGAAGTATCAGCAACGACGTCGGGTCGGTAGTATTCCAATCGGCTCGGGTCTGCTTCTCTTCAAGTTTCTTCTTCTGTTGCGCGTTGAATTGTTCTGAACACTGAACACTGTTACCGCACTTTGAACCAAGGGTGTGGTGAATAAAACAACGACTGTTGACACTGGTAGTTTTATATTTTAAAGATTTTACTTTACATTTGCCGATAATATAATTGCGGAAGGCAATGCTTACACTTCGGCTGACTTAAACACACACACACCCCCACTTCTTGCGGGGCTTCCTTTTATAGGCAATCTCCCCGACCGTAGTGGAGTGGGGGTATGGTTGGCCTTTGACGCGTACAAAACTGGTACGGGTCGTTTCGCTATCCTCTGTAGGATGGCGTTACATGATTTAAAAGGACATAAAATAATGAAAATATTACAATTACCCGATTTCCTTAATATTATATTATGCTATCCTATTGTCTAGCTTAATTAAGGATTAGTTTATTATTTTATAATTTAAATATACGTGTTATGTTAATGTTATACATTTTATAAAGTAACTTTCTTATCTTATATAGAAAAGTTTACTACTATATATCAAAATGATGCTATTAATGTGGAGGTCTTATTTTCTAACTTAATTTAGTGTATTTTTTAAGATTTGTGACCCATTTTTATGTTGGAGACTACGGAACAAATATATTCTTAATTGTGTTGTTTTCATGTCATGTCGTAATGATCTTGTTTTGCGTTGTGCACCTGGCTAATAACGGTAATTAGCGCGTCGCATCAGAAAGGCTAATTGATTCGTTATCGCGGTGGAAAGCACTTAAATATTTCAATATCGCAGTTGAATTTATTGATAATCTCTGGTTTGGTACGCGCTTAATTGAGTATGTCATTAAATTGCCGAAATATTTTATTATTTCGGCTGGAAATAGTATTTGTTTGGCGCAGCTGCACATCCCCGATTAACGGTAAATAGCTACGCATATTGCGGAATGTGAAATTGATTACTAAATTTTTATTACAATTCAGGAATGGAAAGGTTTTTATTATTTCGTTGGATTTGCAATATTTCCCGCGACAATTCCCTCCTCTGTGAATGAAGACGTTTTATTCACATGTCGGGAGCGCGAATAATTGCAATCCTCGTGGCTGGCCTCTGGTAAATTTTTCCACGGCACTTGATAGCCACAGCTCTGACTTGTCCGTCTTTGCCGGGGAAAGTTTTCGTAATTATGCCCTTCAACCAAGTGTTTCGGGGGAATTGAGGATCTACTAAGAAAGCTAATTCGCCTTCCTTTATAGGTTCAACCTCTTTGTGCCATTTTGACCGTTTGGCCAAAGTCGGTAAATACTCTTTGACAAATCGATTCCAAAAATGGTTGGCTAATATTTGGGCGATCTGCCATTGTCGTCGTAAACAAAGACTTTCAGGGTCTATTACTCCGATGTTAAGTCGACCGGAGGAGGACCCGATTAAGAAATGATTTGGAGTAAGGCTCTCCTCGTCAAGGCTGTCGAGGGACACGTGGACAAGAGGACGGCTATTGACGGAATTTTCCGCTTCTGCCATAAACGTGGCTAGAGTTTCGTCTCTCGGTATCTTTTCTTTTAACGTGGCGTATAGCGCCTTTTTAACAGATTGTATGAGGCGTTCATAAACGCCTCCCATATGAGCAGCAGTCGGGGTAATAAATTTCCAATCGATTTGTTTTATGGCGCTTCGAGTTTTTACATCCTCCCAGTCGAGGTTTTTTAAGGCTAATTTTAACTCATTATTGGCACCATGAAACCCGGTGCCATTATCAGAATATATCACGGATGGGACACCGCGCCGCGCGCTCATACGTTTTATGGCCATCATGGTCGCATCACTTGATAAAGAGTGCGTGATTTCCACGTGGATGGCTCTCGTACTCAGGCAGCAAAACAAGGCGCCATACCGCTTCTCTCTTCGTCTACCCACAGCTACTTCAATCGGACCAAAATGGTCCAGCCCCACGTTCGTAAATGGGCGAATATGATGTTCTAATCTAATAGCGGGCAAGTCCGCCATTTTTGGCGGGACAGGTTTTGCGCGTTCTAGCGCGCACCGTTGGCAGTCATGTGTGATCCGACGAATTGCACCCCGTTGGCGTAGTATCCAGTATCGTTGGCGTAATTCGTTTCCCACGAATTCGCGGCCCATGTGTCCGGCCTTTTCATGCTGATCCTGGATAATAAGCCTGGTGTACGGGTGCTTGGCATCTAGAATGGGAGGTTTTTTGACTTCTAAAGCCACACCTTCAATTGCGTTTATCCTACCCCCCACTCTTAGAATGCCTTCGTCGTCCAAGTAGGCATTTAAATGACGCAGTTTGTTAGGTTTCGTATTTTTATTTTCACTTCGGATGGAAGTTATTTCGGGCGTGAAACTGTCCCTTTGCGCTTGCTTGACCCAGTATTTTTCCGCGCGAGCAATTTCCGCTGCGGATATGTGGGTCGCATGCGCCCTCCTCTGTAGACAATTATCTATGAATCGTAACACCCATGCGGTAGTGCGTAGAAGTCGATTTATTTTTGAAAATCTGTGAATTTCTATAAGCACAAGGTGGGGCGCTTACGGTGATATGAACTGCGCGCTTTAGCTCTTCCGAAGTTTTATAGTTTTTTATGGTATTGTTAATTTCCGGCCACTCATTTTCGTTTAGTCGTAAAAAGGATGGCCCGTCTACCCATTTTTTAATATTTTCAATATTTTGGTCGTCAATCGTATCCCGAGTCGCGAGGTCTGCTGGGTTTTCTTTTGAGGGAACCCAGCGCCATTGATCAATTTTTGTCAACTGGTCTATTTCCCCAAGGCGGTGAGCAACGAACGTTTGGTATTGACGAGGATCTGATCGTATCCATGAGAGGACAGTTTTACTGTCACTCCACAAGAATACCTCGTCAAATTTCCAGGTGTGTTGATTTTGTACTGTGTATGCTAGGCGGCTAGCTAAAGTAGCAGCCTGTAGCTCTAAACGCGGTAGTGACATGGTTTTTAACGGTGCGACTTTATTTTTTCCTGCTAAAAACGCGGTACATACATTCTTGTTGCTCGCGATGTATCGCACATAGGCAACAGCAGCATATGCTTTTTCACTCGCGTCTGCAAATATATGAAGTTGCGCGCCTACCGTTTTATTTCCCCCGAATTGATAACTACGGGGAATTTTGAAAATTTCTATACTTTTTAATTCCCTGAGCCAAGACTTCCATTTGTTGAATGCGCTTTCGCTAATGTTCTGATCCCACTCGACCTTTTCCAACCAAATATGTTGAAGCAGTATTTTCGCCTTCACGGCGAGTGGACCGAGGAACCCGAGGGGATCAAAAACACTCATAATTACCCTTAAAGTTTGTCGTTTAGTAGGTAATATTTCGCCACTTAGTAAATTTGGAGGGATTTTTCTAAAATTTGTGTCGAAAGCCAGCATGTCCGTTCTAGGATCCCATTTTAATCCTAAGATGCGTTCAAAGTTATCGTCGGAACTCGTCCATGTTACGCTGGTTTTCGACCGAAATTCCTGAGGTACTTGTTCTAGCACTTGCGGATGGCTACTAGCCCAATTAACTATTTCGAAGCCACCCTCTTTGTGTATTCGACTTACGTCGCGAATTAGTGATTTAGCGGAAGCGACGTCGTCCGAACTATCGAGATAGTCGTCAATGTAATGTTTTGATTTTATTGCGTATACGGCGTCTGGATAGTCGGTTTCAAACCTATCTGCGTTTCGGTTCTTAACATACTGGGAAGAGCATGGAGAGGACGCTGAACCGAATAAAACCACGTTCATACGATACTCTTCTGGCTTTTTTGTCAAATCTAAGTCGCGCCACAGAAAACGCTGACTGTGTGTATCTTGGGGCGTTAAGCGCACCTGCAAGAACATTTCCCGGATATCTGCCGTGAATCCTATGAGGCCCTGACGAAATTTAAAAAGGACGCCCATTAAGGTATTCAGGAGGTCGGGTCCTGATAGAAGATGGTCGTTCAGGCTGACACCATTAGATTTTGCAGCGCAGTCGAATACCAATCTTAATTTTCCTGGTTTGTTCTGGTTTTCTACCGGAAAGTGTGGTAGATACCAGAGTCTTGGACTTTTGAGTTCGATATCTGAGGAAGTTAATTTCTCGGCATAACCTTTTGTTATAAATTCTTGAATTTTGTTTTTATATGCGTCGGCTAAACTGGGATTTTTTATTAATCTATTTTCGATGGATCGTAAGCGCTTTTCCGCCATGGTACGGCTAAGTGGAAGCGTTACGTCGTCCGATTTCCACAATAACCCCGTTTGCCACCTACCGGCTGTTAAAATGGTTGATGTGTCCAAAATGTGTTCAGCCCTGGCATTGGTGTTTTGCCGATGTTTACGAACGTGCGGCCCTAGTTCCTCTATTTTAAAATACTCCCGCACGATTTCATCTACCCTTTCGCTTTCAGAACTTTCGGCGACATGATAGACTTGGCCGTGCGTGGCTTGCGTTCCACCCGACGCGCCGCCGAGTGTCCATCCTAGACGCGATGATGTAGCGATAGGCCCGCTTGAGGGTCCCGCGCGAATTGTTCGGGGAATTATAAGGTTCCAATTATCGATGCCTATCAATAATTTGGGTCTATCATTCAGGTCACAAAATGGAATATTTTTTAGGTGTGGCCACTTTTGTGCCATTAGTTTCGCATTAAAATTCTGTTTTGGAAGGTCTAAATTATTTACTGTTCTTACCCCGTCTAGTGGGTAAAACGTATGCGAATTTACTGCACGAATTTCAATGTTTACTAATTTCGTGACCCCTTTCTGCATGGTCATCCCTGAGGCCCCTATGAGGTTAAGAGGGCTTTTCGGGCCATCGGCACCGATTTTATTAGCCACCTCTTCTTCTAGTAACGTGACCGTTGACCCTTCGTCGCAGAGTGCTAATACAGTATAGCATCCGCCGGGTCCACGAAGTTCAACCTTTGCTACGCGTAATAGCATTTCGGCTGTTTCGTTCCAGGTGTTTGTGACAGTGCTTGTTGCAACTGTCTCCTGATCCGAGTTGGTTGAACTTCCCGCAGAAGGCACGCGATTGTAATTTCTATTTTGGGAAGAATGTAGTAACACGTGATGTGGATATTGACAGCCGTCTTTCCCACATTTCCCCTTTTTACGGCAGTCTTTGAGAATATGTCCCTTCTTAAGGCACTTTAAACATACCTTGTTTGCCTTTGCCCAATCCCACCTCTCACTAACATTTAACGCTAAGAAAAACCGACACTCGGGTGTGGTGTGATTTGTTTTATGACATTTAACACATTCGGGTGTCTTATTTTCGGACGTAGTGTGGGCATATTTTTTAACGGATTTATTTTGAATTTGTTGGTTGGCAACATTTTTTGTAGGCGGCGAGTCCTCTTGCGCCGCCGCATCTATTATCGATTCCAACCAGTTCCCGAAATCTGCGAGAGTGGGATGGTCACCGTGACCAACAGAATACCACTGCAGCCTTAAATGCTGCGGTAATTTATGAATAAGCTCTTTTAGAAGCGGCGGATTAATCAAATAAGCGGGATGTCCCATATTTTTAAGAGAGTGAATGACATTACAAACTACAGTTCCGTATTCTACCAACTTGAAAAGTGGGTCACTTACCGTTATCGCCTGCGCTCTGCGTGCTTCCGACATTAATTCATCGATGCGCGATCCCGTGCGTCCGAAGCGGCGCTCCAAGGTGCGCCTGATGTCAGGTACGTTGCGGGGGTCCAACAACATGGCTCGGACCGCCTCGCACGCTGTTCCCTGTAGACTCTGCTGTAGTCGCACTAGGTTGTCGGCATCGGTGAAACCGCAAGTAGACGTTCCCTGGTCGAAAAGGGCAGCGAATATTGGCCATTCGCGGCTATCTCCTGCGAACTTCGGAAGATCCTTTAACAAATTGGCGCGTGCTTGATACAAATGCATCATTGGCGGGAACACTTCACTTTGCACGTTTACACTTTTACACGGCACTCCAATGTTATTTTCTGGATTCTGTGTCGAGGCCGCTGGCTCCGTGAGATGGGTCGCTTCCTGATGCGTCTTGATCCATGTCGTGGTGCGACGTTCTGACGATCTCGAGGTCGTTCCCCGGATTTGCGGCACTATCACGCTCCCAGCGTTGCTGCTCGTGTAATCGTCGTCGTCGTCGAATTCTCCCTCCACTTCCGCTTCTATATAGAGTTTTTGGAGAGCTAATTTCTTTTCTAGCGCGTCTTCAGCGGCGTCGGCGGCGGCGGCGGCTTCAGCGGCGTCGGCGGCGGCGGCGGCTTTGGCGGCGTCGGCGGCGGCGGCGGCTTTGGCCGCTTTGGCTTTAGCGGCGGCGGCGGCGGTCTTGAGACGTGCGCGTTCGTCGGCGGCTTGCATCTCCGCTTCTAGTTGTCGCCTCGCAATCATCGTTGAGGCGGATCTCGAAGATCTGCGGCTGCTGATGGATGTTGCTCTCGACGGCGGTCGTTCCTCGACGAGCAGTTGAGTCGTCTTCTCAGGCTGTTGTACGGTTTGACTCGATTTTCCTGAATCTGACGACTTCTCCTCGGTTGGTAGCGGTCTCGTCCTATCGTGAGATACAGCGCGTCGGTCGTGTGAGTCGGCGCTCTTGTCTGTTCTCCGGACGGCCGTTTTATCCGCTATTCGTTGACTTCTGCGCGATGGCGTTTCCTTCGCGCTTTTTGTGGACATTTTAGTTGGTCGTGATCGAAAGGCTCACAAGCGACAAAGCGAAATTCGTGTACGATTGCCGGACCGTAGCTCTCGACACGGCTCCCTGGATAAACGATTTTTAGTACTCGTTTTGATCCGTTTTTTAATGACCAGCGTCTTTATAGTCGTGGTTTAATCCGACTGAGAAGGACCAACGATTTGACAGTGTGAGGGCTTTTATCGACACACGGTTTTGTACGGTCCGCTTGTAAGGGCGGGTGTACGTTTTCCTCCGAAACAGTTTGTCAGCCTGTGACGAAGGGGAACTGGCTTTGTAAAGGCCTTCTGTTCCACGGTATTCCTCTAACGGAATCCGCAATTATTTCGGTTCATGTCGTTTGCCAGGTTGTAGGGCTGGCGACAGGTCGACGACGCAAGGCCTTGATGGTATTGGCGTAGGTTGAATGCTCTGAGGTTCGTAAGGCGTCAGAGATTTCGTCGTCGCAGCGGTCAATTCGCCTATCAAAACTTAGCCGTGAAGACGAAGAACAGGATTCAGGTAACAGTAAGCGCTTACCGGAAATTAGCTCAGTACGCAACTTAGAAAGGCACTCGAAGTATCAGCAACGACGTCGGGTCGGTAGTATTCCAATCGGCTCGGGTCTGCTTCTCTTCAAGTTTCTTCTTCTGTTGCGCGTTGAATTGTTCTGAACACTGAACACTGTTACCGCACTTTGAACCAAGGGTGTGGTGAATAAAACAACGACTGTTGACACTGGTAGTTTTATATTTTAAAGATTTTACTTTACATTTGCCGATAATATAATTGCGGAAGGCAATGCTTACACTTCGGCTGACTTAAACACACACACACCCCCACTTCTTGCGGGGCTTCCTTTTATAGGCAATCTCCCCGACCGTAGTGGAGTGGGGGTATGGTTGGCCTTTGACGCGTACAAAACTGGTACGGGTCGTTTCGCTATCCTCTGTAGGATGGCGTTACATGATTTAAAAGGACATAAAATAATGAAAATATTACAATTACCCGATTTCCTTAATATTATATTATGCTATCCTATTGTCTAGCTTAATTAAGGATTAGTTTATTATTTTATAATTTAAATATACGTGTTATGTTAATGTTATACATTTTATAAAGTAACTTTCTTATCTTATATAGAAAAGTTTACTACTATATATCAAAATGATGCTATTAATGTGGAGGTCTTATTTTCTAACTTAATTTAGTGTATTTTTTAAGATTTGTGACCCATTTTTATGTTGGAGACTACGGAACAAATATATTCTTAATTGTGTTGTTTTCATGTCATGTCGTAATGATCTTGTTTTGCGTTGTGCACCTGGCTAATAACGGTAATTAGCGCGTCGCATCAGAAAGGCTAATTGATTCGTTATCGCGGTGGAAAGCACTTAAATATTTCAATATCGCAGTTGAATTTATTGATAATCTCTGGTTTGGTACGCGCTTAATTGAGTATGTCATTAAATTGCAGAAATATTTTATTATTTCGGCTGGAAATAGTATTTGTTTGGCGCAGCTGCACATCCCCGATTAACGGTAAATAGCTACGCATATTGAGGAATGTGAAATTGATTACTAAATTTTTATTACAATTCAGGAATGGAAAGGTTTTTATTATTTCGTTGGATTTGCAATATTTCCCGCGACAATCCCCTTGATGTTTTTTTTAATGTTATGTCCTCCAGCTGTTTAAATTTTATAGAGATTAGATTATAGAATTTAATGCTAAGGTACAAGTAGCTTTTTAGCCCTTTCATATATAAATTTAAAAAAAAATAATGAGCCGATTTGAAACCATGGATAATAATTATATTCTCCATATATGTCATCTTCCTTAGTTAAAACACTCATTATCATTAAGTAGTCGTGTATGAAAAATGGATGCACTTAAGTGCAGCCTAGCAATTAGCCTCGAAGCCAAGCAACTAATTAGGCCAATTCGCTGCTCTAGTGTGCGAATACAACACTAATTGCCTACTCCAGACGGGAAAGACTGATTTTTCTTATTTCCCTCGACACAGACACACGCTGCTTAAACTAATTTATCGACAATGCCTTAAGTTTCAGCAAAATACTCTACTTTACAGCGATACGTTATTTCTATTTTTGAGATTCGGACGGTTTTGTTATTAATTGAAACCGAAATAGTCCAAGCATTTGAGGATCTAAACTTGACTTTTCAAAAAAAAATTTTTTTGTACAATGTGTCTACTTTAATTTGGTAGATAATAGCTACTCCCAAAAATATCAGGGGGCTCAAAATGGATATTTTCCTTCTTGGTTGGTTGGTGCGCCAGCAAATTAAAATGACAAAATTTTAATTAATGTTGAAATCCTAAAATATAGCTTTCATTGATAACAATAAAAAATTCGCTCTTTGGCTAATGTTAACTATCATGATATCACCCATTTCGCGGAACCGTACACGGCCGTGGGGGTTGCCGGCGGACACTGGCGTTTGACGTCTATGCTCACTTTTTAAATCGTCCTTCGATATTGCCAGACGGAAATCTTGAATTAAAGATATTTTGGCCATATCGTAGCGCCCTCAGAAAGTATATAGTACGGGCGGCGTGTCGAATTGTAAATTGCATTTTTCGCAGCGGCCAGCGTTTGTTCCCGTAACGAACGTTACGGAGTATTAGGCGGCCGACATTTGGTCCCCCAGGGGATGTTACGGAGCGACCGGGCAATGTTTAAATAACACATTCGTAGAAAAAAAACATATGCCAAATTATTATTAAAAATAACCGACAAGTCGACTGCGATCCTAGGGTCAGAAATATTAGGGGTTTTTGTGGTTATATTGCACATATCAGTAAAATTTTTATTTTGTATATATTTAGCGACTTTTACTATTTTGACAGAAAAGGTGGAAGTTGACCCCAATGATCTGGGGTTTCCATTGCAGTAGGGCTTAAGTAAGATTAAAGCTGTGCAGTGTGCCGTGTTTAAACAACTTAACTTTCTAAGTATATGGCTACAATAATCGTTAAAATTTTCTACGACTGTTGCAGAATAATCTGCATCAAAGGTACCTGTGACAGTGGCCACCCTTCACTAGACTCCAATTGATTGTGAGCGAAGGGTGGTTCTCATCAAGTTGTTTTCTCCGTTATTGAAAGTCGTTGTAGTTGAAGTTGAAGTGTTTATTCAGAAGGTCTGTAGTAGGTTGCTAGTTCGTAACGCCTTGGTCGGTATTTCGCCGGTCTGTAGGTAGTGTGGGCGCGAGGTGAAGTCGTGGTTGTGTGTCCGAAGTGTGAAGCGCCGCGATAGATTCGAAGATAATGATGATCGCGTATACTATGCGTAAGTTGGTTGACTCGAAGGTAATGCAAAGCGCGAGTACTTGCAGATGAGCGGTTACTGTCCGCCAGGGAATGATAATGATGTTTAGTCGCGGTAACTGCCCAACAAGGGAATGATATTGATCGATCGAAATGTACCTACTGCGTTTTATATGGTATGCGGTGACGGAATAGTTATAAGTGGGATGAGAAATGAGCGTGTTAATTCGTATCGATCAGGAGAAATGACATAAGTCATCGTTTGACTGTGCATAAAATGCCGAATTTAGTTGGAAATCAATTGCAGCTGCCTCGTGTATATTCGAGCGACTTTGCGGTTTCGATTCTGTAGAAATTACTTTTTTGTTGTGGGTATGTTGGACTGAGGCTCCAACATACCCAAGCCTATTTGTCCCGTCGACCATTTGCTGATTTGTTTTGCTATCCGTAGACCCAATGCCAGCCAACTGAATGACCCAACTGAACTTTGCTAAACTTACTAATTTTAAATGTGTTTTAGACAGCTGGTTCAGTACTGATCGCTTATATAAGGTTTTTGGTAAAGTGGTAAGTTGTAAAAAACTAAAAACATTTAAAAAAAATATTCGATGCTTTATTAAAAAGTACTTAAATTTTGCACGATGCCCGTTCATTTCTAAGCAATCACGCGATTGAACTACGAAGCATCTTAGAAAGCCACACATAACTGCAGCCACATGCAGCACTATCTCGCTTGCTCATCTATCCTACTCGCTCGCACTGATACCCGATGAAGCTCAATTTCTTTATATGTCGCTCGCACCTTCCCTCGTTAGTAATATGTGTTGAACTCCCCAATCGACAAGTGATGTTATTTGGGTTAGAGTGTTGATTTCTTTCCATGACACTTGTGACAGGCGCGTTTGTTTATTGCAATTATTAAAACTTTAAAATTCTATGCTGTACATACAAACCGATTTAGGTATTATACGACATTTAAGAAATGACTACATATTTATGATGACCTGCCTAAATAGAGTTCGCTAATATGGACTGCAATTTACATCCCCTGCAATTCGAAGTCGACCCCTGGGGGTCCATATATACTACTTTGGGAATCACTAGTCTACATGTTCACTATCGACTGTGAGATGCCATCCGTAATTGACTGGCACATCGCGTCAACATTATCTCTTGTTGATATTCCAGGGGGCCCTTATTGTGTTAACAAAATTATTGATACTATTCGTTCATTCTTAATATAACATAATCGTAAATATCGATTCGTGAGAATCGTATTTTTGACTCCTCTTTCATTCGTGATTTTTACTGAAATATAACGTTTCAATGGCCCTCATCAAACGTATCTATCATGCGACGATGCCTCGCCCGTTCGCTCCAAAAGCCCGTCCCATCCGACGACGCAGTGTAAATCAGGAAAAACTGATATGATATCCGGCAAGGCAGTGCCTTTGAAGTAGGGCGAATGCATCAATGGCGCCTCAATACCACTTGTGCTGCCGCCGACGGAGCCACTCGAGTTCGCCGCCATTCACACTTGAATAGGTGCATATGGTGGAAACTATAGAAAAGTAACAATGGAAATTTTGACGTGAATATGTCTTTATAATTGCTTTCATAGTGGGAGGCAATTCAAAAAACGAATGATAAAATCGGGGGACACAGTTTGGTGTTGCAGCTACATATTATGTCATTCATAATATGTAGCTGTATATTTATGTGTATATTATGTGTATATACAGGTGGTGGGTCCAAATAATTTATTTTAAAAAAACACTTCATTTCTTAAAATTGCATAAAAATATGCACATCTAGAGACGGGCCAAATTATCGCCTAGTTAGATGTGCTATTGGCAGTAAAGGTCATGTAAGATGTGTTAAACCTCCCTATATTAATTATTAAATCATTTATATAATTATTATAAGATTACATGACCTATGAATGAACTGTATACCTAATCCTATGTACCTAAATAAATAAATAAATAAATAAATCTATCATCTCTATCCAAAATTTAATGACACCACTGGATAGTTAAACGATCAAAGAATCGTTACGTTAAGTAAAGACTGTGACGCATGGTGCGCAATGGAGGGGAAGTGCTCCATTTTGAGGTCATTCCGATACGTTTCGAGATTTCCATTTAGTATAACTTTTGACTAGGAGAAACTACGACGTTCATTTCAATCGTTAGCTCTCATCAAAATCTATCGATTGCATATATAAAACATTAGATTAAAATTGTTATAGTGAATATATATCGTGTTAAAATAAAATAAAAAAGATCAACAATGTATAAGTAATGTCTGCTTATACGCGTCGAAACGCCAAATCCAAACACAAAGGTCGTATTCGGTTGGAAAGAGCCTCTCAAAAGCAATCGAATGATATCAATAAAACACCATATGACCAAGTCAAGCAGTGCCGGTAACGTAAAAAAATGAATGTGGCCGAGCGGACCAACGATAGTGCCAGTACACTTGCAGCTGGGGCGCGGTTAAAATGCAAGTGGCATGCAAGTGGATGATGAAATCGCTTCTATATCGACGACGGACTGTGTAGGCATCGATTGTGTACGATCGTCAATTATGAAGACACATTGGGCATTTAACGGGATATTTACCATGTGAATTGTGTTCGATGAGTCTCCGATATTTCGGCATTGTTGCAAGCGCCCAAACATACATAAAATAGCGTATTTTACATTTAATATAGAAAATATTACCCGTTACGTACACGTATTCACGTAAAATATACGGCTGTGTCCATGACACAGCCATAACCCTTTTTTTGTTCAATTTTGCAAGAAATGTTCCTCGTAACATTGAATAACCGGAATCTAGATTTAATTTTAAAGCTTCCAATTGGGTTACCCAAAGCATTGGATTTCTCCGCTAAAAACAAAAGAATATCACTCGTGATAGTATTAAATAAAACATGTTATTTACAGTCTTGACTTTAAGGATTATAATCTCATGCTCAGCTTTGTTAAATGGCTCGGGAAGGAGTCGGGAGACTATGGTAATACGAGGGGGGACCCAAAAGTAACTGGAATTGGGCTGCGGTGGGGAGGAAGAGTGGTGGAACCCATTGTTCGATCAGGTGTCCGTTACGGTCACTCCACCTGAGTCAATGTGCGAAGTTGTATCGCTGTGGGTGCATCGGGTCACCCGTGAGAGTTTTTTCGTAAAACAACTTTTCCAATTTCGGCGAAAAAGTGATGGCAGATTGTCGATAGCAGCGCGCGGCTGTGAAATTTTGTTTCTTGTTGGGGAAATCGGCCACAGAAACTATTGTAATGCTAATAATAACTGCTAATTGGGATGCTTCCTTAAGAGGCCTATTACAAAATAGCGTAGGTATTCTTTTAAAATGAGTTTAAAAAATGAACGCATTTTTTTTTGGATGTAACTATAAAAGATAGGATAAATAAATAAAAAAATAAATAAATAACTATTCAACCCTGGGTGAAAACCGCGGCACTGAGCGCTCTTCTCTTGCGCAAGCAAATATATACACAATTTCTAATTGTTTTTTGCAGTGTTTTCTCCTTTCTAATGACAATAATTTATATTATGTCGTATTGCTAAAAGAGTGAACTTTAATATAGTATAAGTATTATATAAGAATCTTATTTTATTTCTGAGAAAATTAGAATGATACAGGAAGTTTTTTTTTAAATTTTGTGTAATTGTAAGTAATGTATACCTTGGATATGTGGTCAAAAAACGAAAAAATAAGGCCGCTATGGTCAACAAGAATACATGACGGACATAAAAAAAAATAGTATACGGTTTTCGTTGTAGTGATATTACTGTATTAAGGAGCTCAAAGTTTGCCTTCCGAGCGTTTTACGAATAACGACTTTCGGAAAATGGGCTGAATAAGTAAATAATATTCGTTATATCTAAAATTAAAGGCCGCTATGGTCAACATCAAGAAATGGTCCAGGTAATTCAGTAATTAAAGTTTGTAGAAATCTCTTCATTTCTTGGAATTAGAACGCCAAAAATCCACTTTTCTTGCCTTTCTGGAAAAAATATGTGATAGGGCTCTTAAGTAAAACCAAAGTCTATGAGTGGTTTTCACATTTTAAAAATGGAGAAATGTCAATTGAAGACCAACCCCGTTCAGGACGCCCCTCAACGGCAAGAAGTGACGAAAAAATCGACAAAATCAAAGCCCTCGTTCGCGAAGATTGTCGCCAAACCATTGAT
Organism: Micropterix aruncella; assembly: GCA_944548615.1. Taxonomy (NCBI): domain Eukaryota; kingdom Metazoa; phylum Arthropoda; class Insecta; order Lepidoptera; family Micropterigidae; genus Micropterix; species Micropterix aruncella. The sequence continues at coordinate 27,798,602 of OX155971.1, read as the reverse complement.
GGAGTTCAATTCAGAGTATTTTATCAGAAGATTTGCACATAAGAAGGGTTGCAGCCAAATTTGTTCCTCGCCTTCTCACAGACGAGCAAAAGGAGCGTCGACTTCAGGCATGTTTTGAGCTTCGAAATCAGTTCAAAGAGGACCCTGATTTGTTTTCCAATGTGATAACTGGTGATGAATCATGGTGCTATGGATACGACCCCGAAACAACTGTGCAATCAAGCCAGTGGAAGACAAGTGGCTCTCCTCGTCACAAAAAAGCTCACCAAGTGAAGTCAAACATCAAGACAATGCTCATTTGTTTCCTTGTTGCAGAGACCCTTTTCATTCTATATATTAATGATCTCCCATCTATAGTAGCTCACTCAAATATAACTTTGTATGCAGATGACACCAGCATAAGCTTTGCAGATGCCAAAATAGAGAATGTAGTGAAAACGTTAAACCATGAATTGGCTCTGTTGAATACCTGGTTCGAGAAAAATAATCTGTCTCTTAACACATCCAAGACAGTATCCATCTTCCTATCTTGTAGAAAAAATAGGGTTATAAACAGTCAAAATTTAATTATCGGTGCAAACACAGTAGCCAATATTAAAAGCCATAAATTTCTGGGTTTAGTTTTAGATGAAAATTTAAGGTGGAATGCTCACGGAGAGGAATTAAGCGACAGACTATCCAGCGCCTGTTTCTTACTAAGGCAAATAAGGAAACTTATTTGCCTTATCGCCAAATCAGTGTTAAACACACCAAAATAATATACTTTGCCTATTTCGAGTCAATTCTTCGTTACGGGATTCCCTTCTAGACACAGTGTACAGTAGTTTTAAGGCAACATATTTTCTCTCTCCATAAACGAGCCATAAGAATATTGATAAACCTTAAACATAATGAATCATGTCGTGGTCACTTTAAAAATCTCAGTATTCTAACGCATAGGAAAAATGAAGACCCAAAAAGAAATTCACTCGCATTTCACCAGATGTAGGCACAATTTAGCATTACCCCGCCCATCTCTGGAATTATTCAAAAGGGATCCAAATTACGTTGGAATGGCGTGTTACAATAAACTGCCTAAGAATATCAAAAGTATATGTAGAAACGGAAATATCACCCAATTTAAATCGAAATTAAAAGGCTACCTTATTGCGAGAGAATTAAATAATATTAACGAATTATAATTAGATTACTGACAATTTCCATCTCGATTTTTTTAAATTTAACTTGACATTTGTACCATTTTATTGATTATTATATTATTACTATTATTTTTAATTGTCTCCCATAATCAATTATAATTCTTACTTACAGGACCATTTAATTTTAATATTATAATTTCATGACTATCTGTAGTTATAAATATCTAATATAACTCAATTATGTGGTGAGTCTCTAATGAAATATTTAGTATACATTTTAAAGTTATTTTAACATTAAGCGGCTATATAAAATGTCTAAACAACTATGTAAAGTTTTTTGAAGACAATAAATGCGATTTGATTTGATTTGAGGTGTTTTGCACATGGAGTTTGTTCCCCCCGGTCTAACTGTCAACCACGAGTTCTACTTGGAGGTTTTGAAAAGATTGAGGGAGTGTATCCGAAAAAAAGGGGAGATCTTTGGCGTGCAGGCGACTGGTTCTTCCATCATGATAACGCGCCGGCCCACACCGCCCTCTCCGTAAAGCAGTTTTTGCCCAAAACGGCATGACACCGATTTCCCCCTACTCACCGGATCTACCCCCTGTGATTTCTTTTTGTTCCCCAGACTCAAAAGAGACATGAAAGGAAAGCGTTTTGCCACTGTGGAGGAGGTAAAACAAAAATCGCCGAAAGGCATAAAGAACATCACGATAAATGAATTCAAAAACTGTTTTGAACAATGGAATAATGGTTTGAAGAAGTGCGTTGTGGTCAATGGAGATTACTTTGAAGGTGATCAAAATTTGGTGTAAAAAAATTAAGAAATAAAGACTTTATGACGGATTTCCCGTTTCTTTTGGGTCCCCCCTCGTATACTGTTTCCCAAACAGCTGGGGTGAATTTTTACCTGTCGTCAACCACTTTTGACATGACCTATTGGCTAACTGTTTCCTGAATTCAGAGCCGGGTAAAAGATGCCATGTTCCGCGATAGTTTCAAACTGAATAACCGCTGAATATACGGCAAGTAAAATTCGCGCAAGCGACTTCGAACCCGTAACCAGTCGGGAGGCTGTAGGTATTCTGATGGTTAATTCCAGACGAAGTTACACTTCCAAAACTGGCAGTTAGGGACGAGGCTGATCACTGTTTAACCTTTTCCGGTGCCTCGCCGTAAAGCGTTGGCCTCTGCCGGCCATATTGGCTTAGCTGGACGGTAGGTTTGTATTCGTCTCTAAAGCTTTGGCTTCCTAGAAAAGCGGTGCCGTTATCTAGCGGCCGTAATGTAGCTTTGAGTGACGTCACCAAAACGCTGTCTATAAAAACCATCGGCGTAGGTTTCCTCGAGAGCGTCGAAGTGTCACCTTAACGTCAAATAGCGGTGCTGTCAGTTGCATGACGGCCGTCATAGCTGTGGTTAACTGTTGTCGGACGTTTTTTCGCGTGTAGCGGTGAGCATTCAGTTAAAAACTATGACTGGGAACGTGATTTGGACCAGCGAAAATGACGAACAATTAATTCATTTTGTCAAAAGTCATGAAGCCTTGTACAATAATAAATCAAAAGAGTGTAGACAAGCCCATATTAAAGAAAAATTTGTGGAACAATATCGGAATACCACTTCAAAAATCAGGTGTGTACTAAAATTAGAACTATATAGTCGGAAAAAACAAAAGAGCTCCACTTTAAAAGTAATAGGGGTTTAAAAGGGATTTTCACATACTCGCCCTACTCTTCCGTGTACTACAGTCAAACAGGCCTATTAATTTGTATAATCTCATCTCTCCGCTTTCATCCCATGGCCTTCCACTGCGCTCTCAGGAAAATCTACTGGCTATACCTCAGCATTCATCAACTTTCATGGCCAGGTCTTTCGCAGTGCAGGCGGCCCGTCTCTAGAATTCCGTGCCTTTACCGATAAGACAACTTGAAAACCTGAGCGGGTTTTTAAAAATCTCTAAAGAGACATTTACTCAACTCGTGAATACCCCTCCCCTCCCGCCTCCTTTGCTTGTCCATATATCCCATTCCTCCCTTCGATATCTAGTTGAGATACGTTATTAATTACTCTTTTATATTCTGTAGGATGACTATTACTTAAGTGTATTCATTTATGACTTCTTGCATACCCCAATTTTCCCACATAAACCTTTAGTCACAATAACCCTGGCGGTTAGTTAAATAGTTAGTTAGTTTATCTGGGCTTTTTCCCGCACTTATCTTCTTGATTGGGCCGTTGTGTATGGCTCATGTTTCTATTCATGTTACTCCAGCCAACCCAGGCTGTCCCAGATAATTAGCAGCCTGTTTGGGTTGATACAGGCCTCCGGAACAGATGCTGGAGATTGTAGTACTTTTGCCCGTTGCTCTGCCACACTCCTGAATTCTATGAGCACATGCTGTGGCGTTTCTTCTTCCTCCATGCATAATCCGCATAGAGGGCTGTCTGTTACACCTATGGTAAACAGGTGTTTGTTTAAAGGACAGTGGCCGGTCATAGTATCTATGACTTTACGGATTTTGTCCCTATTTAATCTGGTGAGGTTGCGGGCAAGTTTTTTAGATGCTTCCGGAACCGCGTTCTTTGTATGCCTGCATCCTGCGTTTTTTCCATTCTGTAAGGTGGGTTCCATCGGTGTTCCTGCGTAGCAATGTTTTTATTTGGGCCTGGGGGGTATGGGCATCAAGGGTTCGGGTCCATATACTATTTTCTTTGATCCCCTTTTGGCCAGTTCGTCTGCCGCGTCGTTGCCCAGTGAGTCGCTGTGCCCTTTAATCCATTGCATGGTCACTCTATTTGACCTTGCAATGGAATAAAGCGCATTGTGGCATTCCAGTACAAGGACAGATGTTATAGTATTTTTTGCTAGCGCTTGTAGCACGGAGGCACTGTCGGGTACAAATTTCAAACTTAGGTCTCCGACATCTTTGGCTACAACTGCCTGTGCTGCCCTGCTTGAAAGATCGTATTAACCCTGGCGGTAGGGCCGAAAGATATTGCCACTTGGCAATAGGCCCACCACATTGTTCTCTTTTGTGTGTGCAATAAAGCTGTTTAAACAAACGAATAGAAAATAGTCAAGATGTCAAATTAAAAATAGTCGAAAAGAAATAGTCAAGATGCATGGAAATTATGTCGTGCAGTTTTCAGAGATCGTTAGCTCCCATGATTAATCATAGTGATGAATAAAATTGGTTATGGAGCTTTAATTAGACGTTGCAGTGTGTTTAATTTAACGCTCGCCGAGGTGGCTCAAATGCATTTAGGTCTTGGTAAACGTGCCGCTTTGAGCACGGCCGTAAAGAGGATATTATCCATTAAGCGGGGTGGCGACGGTGAGTGCGCGTTCCGCGCAATTTGGGTCGATATTCATAACGACGTTTCAGATAAAGCCGCTCTTAAAGCCGGCACGCTCCGCCGCCGTATCTAAAAAAAACCAACGCCTGTAAACTTAGAACCCGCCATGAGTTTGCTTTAGAAAAATAAATCACCCCAAGACTTCCCGGAAAGTAGCCGAGGACTGATTTTATCGGTATCTGTTTGTATGTTTGTAAGTTTGAAGTTTGTAGGTTTGTAAGATTGTATGTAGGGGGTAATCTCCGAAACTACTGATCCGATTTCAAAAGTGCGTTCATTAATGGAAAGCTTTTTTATCGACGAGTGCTATTGGCAATATTTTATTGTAATAAATATTGGTCTTCAATACGAAAGTACAATATTTGTAAATCAAGTCGGATAAAAATGAGCTGGTGAGTTGCTTTATCGGCGTGCGCTGACGAAACGGCTTGATATACCTACGTACGGGGTGTTATTACTGCACGGGCTTTTTTTTCTGTGGGTGAATCAGTACAACGTGGTAGGCAACTGTTAATAAAAAGAAATGGAAAAAACCAAAAAAAAATATATTTTTTTATTTGTTGTTTTTTTTTTAATTCGAAATTTTTGAAGAAGTTGACTGTTAAATAAAGGTTTTAGAAGCGTTTGAGCGCGCTGCGCCATCTAGCGGTAGGTAATAGTCGTAATAAACAATATCAGCGACATTTTACCAACCGCTAGCGTGATCACAGCGTTTCATACTATTTAATCATAAAATTAAAAAAACCAATTATCAAAAAAAAAAAAAAACTAAATTTATTTTTTTTCAGTTTTTTTTTTATTTTTTTAAAATTTAAAGTTACCTACTTCGTTGTACTGATTCACCCACAGAAAAAAAAGCCCGTGCAGTAATAACACCCCGTATGTGAAAACAAAATGTAACAAAAACATCGACCTCAAAAATATCTATAAAAAAGTCGCCATCTGCATATATCTAACTCTCATATTCAAGCTAAAATAACAGGTTTTATATAAAAAAAACAACAAAAAAATATAAGTAGGCAGTGTTTGTTGAATACATTAGCAATAAAAGAAGGATCCTTATTAAAATAAATTAATCCATAATCCCGGGTATTAAACAGAGATAAAATTAGCCAGTTACTGTAAGTTTGGAAATGGTATAGTTATAGTGATATCATGGAGTTATTAACGCGTGCAAGGACCTCGAAATACCGAGCAGTCGATGGCCGCTGCTGGCCAAGCAAAGTTAGCGTACAGCAGAAGGCGACGCGGGTGGCGAGGAACAAGACGGGCACGCCTTCGAGATAGGTAGCGTGCATCTGAGAGGGACGTCTTGTACGCTATCTAAAAGTAGCGTCTTTCTTTTCTTCGTGACTATTTTATTTTTTTAGAAACTTTACTATTACTAGTAATATAATTTTCTTGTGACTTTTTATTTTTATTACAAATATTACAAATTTTATTTATAATTTAAGTTATGCCTATATAGTTTATTATTAACCGAAGGATAAGTGTATTAAATTATCTATTTTCATCAATGTTTTATTTTATTTAATGTTATTTGTTTTCCATTTTCGCAATTTTTTTTTGTTTAAACTATTTTTTTTCTTTTGAATATAATTTCTTTTTTAAACTAGTATTTGTTTAAAATGTTTGCCCTAGCACAAGTGTTTACTTAGTTGGGCGACATGGGACTGATCTTCACTATAAGCATGACACAATTTGTTGTGGGTTTTATTTAAAGTGAAGATATTAATTATGATTCGTTACGCTTATTGCATATCATGTACATTACCATAAATAAATAAATAAATAAATAAAAAACAAATAAATTCCACCCTTCTTAACTTAAGAAACTTTACGCGAAGCGAAGCCGAGGGCAACAGCTTATTTCATTAATGAAATCGACGAGCGCTCTCTCTCTCGGCCTGCGGACGAACTTGTTTGGGGTTCAGTTATACAAACGCCTCTGGCGTCGCGGTTCGTTTCTCGGTTAGCCTCGGGCGGCTCGGCGTTAATATTTGATTAACTTGTTTTGCGGAATTTTAATATTTTTATTGTAGCTTTTATAAAGGATATTTCAACCAATAATCCACAATGTGATTTAGGCCCAACAAAACATTTTGTGTACATAATATCAAATCTCTAAGTCTAATATTTCGAGATTGATATATGATTAGTGGGCCCCCTAGTAGGGCGATTTTAAACGACATAGTTTTCAACTATTGCCATGACCAAATAATGCATGCGAGGGATACTTACAGACACACACACACACACAAACAGACACACACACAGACTTACAGACGCTTGGGTGTGGGGGTAAGGGAAGAGGTCAATATGTATATATCCGTCCTACATCTCGAATAAAAATTTTTCCTCATTCACCATACTTTTCTTCTACAGAATACGTGTAATAGCCCTTAAGTACCGTCACATGCAATCAACAAATGCATTGATTTACAGTGAAATACACTGACACAATTCAGCTATTTTATTTATTTTCTTTTATTCAGGAAAATAACGTTACATCGTTAACATCAAGAATTAATAACGTTAACATCAAGATTATCTAAATGATAAGAGACAGAAAAAAACGAGAAAAGAAAGAGGATAGGAAGGGAGGGACCAGGAAGGGAAGGAGGAACATGGAAAAAAAATACATTATGTTGATGGGTGTCCACGTATTTAACAAATTTACCAGTACGATATTTGAAGTTGAGACAGGTACGTTGGTATGAATAAGTACAGCTATTATTTTACCTCGTAAGCGATGAATCAGCACGATGAAACAATACTTTTACTCGGAATATTTTGGATTGCATCATTTATCGGCCTATTTAAACCGGCGAAAAAGCAACCAAAGTATCATTCCTCGAAGGATCACTTCCCCGAAACAGCGACGGCATACTTCGGTACCCCGGCTTCTTGGTTACCTTTTCCTTCCTTTCCCTATCGAGGCGAGACGCATCAGTCTGCATTACCACAGACTTGAGCCGTGCCCAGTACGAGATACTAGGAGCAGAAGTACAATCCTTATCCGTACACCCTCGTAACTTCAGGCAGATAGCAAATACATTCGCGTCAACATAACCTATTCAAGAAGCGTCACAAACCGGCAATGTCTAACTTTCAATAAACACCTTCTGATATACTTAAAATCAACTTTTAATACGGAGATAACCCGCAAGTTGACACCACCACCTCACGCCGCACAATTTGGAGTCTAGTGAGGGATGGTCCCTCACAAACGCATAAATCCAATAATGAATAAAATAAATAATTGAAATTAAACTTACATTTAATTATAATTTAAAATATCAAAATACCATGATCATATAGATACAATTAATATTAAATGTCGTAAGATGAATTTCATGAAGCAAATAAATAATGTAAAATTTTATACATATATACGACCATAATAATGTATAGAAGTTTATTTTTAAATATAACTTTTTAACATTTCCACTTCATTTCTTTAAAGTTTAGAGAGTTGCGTAATTTAAATTTTTTATTAAATGGTTCGAAACATATGACGATTCCTTATACCGAAGATTTACACATGTACAACCTCAAGCTCCGAGACACAAAAATGTGCAGGTTCTGCCAAGGGGCCGAGAAAACTCCCCTGCACCTCATGTGCGAATGTGGCCCGCCGATGCGTAAAAGATACACCCACTTGGGTGGTCATTACCTCCAACCTGAGGAGGTAAAACAATCTGGCGCCAAAAGCCTGTTGCGGTTCTTAAATGACACGAGGCTTAGCGCAGAACTATAGTAGGTGGCGAACACAGTAATGGTAGCAGTGTTACGAGGCTCATAAAAACCCTAAGAAAAGCCCCACGCAATAAATTAATTAATTATACCGATGATTTAATTACGTATTATAAAATCACTACTCAAAATTTTTACAAAGTTATAGATATTAAATACCTTTTTATTACAAATTGTAGTAAACGCATTAGAGGGATATAAAATAAAATAAAAAATATTACTCAATTAACGCAACACTATTTATAACGAAAGGCAAACTTTTTACCATCCTCCAGTTAACCACCGAGACAGTAAGCAAAAACTTCGGCTGCTGCAAGTTTTATCTTAAGAGCTAAGTAGTTGGACAAAAAATGAGATTAGACTCCAAGTAGTTGGTAATCTCTTGTGATTATAACATACATACTTGTTAGAATTTTACATCAATTTCTCTCGTTTTCCTATTATTAGATCCAAGTATGTTAAAATCAGGTATTTATTTATTTACTTATTTAACAAATAAATTATGTAATTTAACGCATTTACAAAGCAATTTTTTTAGTCATATTAATATTAATTTATATTTATTATGTTTATTCATATTTAAAACAATAATGCAGCAAATACGAGTATTAGCATATGTATGTGCACTGCTGCCGCCCAACTATGTACCAGGACTTGTTCCAGGGCAACGAGTTCTTTAGTTTTGTATGTACATGTATTCGGCAAGTATTAAAAAAAAATACTCTATTACCAATAAGTTACAGCTAATAATAACGAACTAATAATGACAACAGGATATATTTAAATATATCCGGAACATATAATAATAGATAAACCGTATTAAAATAAATGATAGGTTAAATACTATTAACCAAAATTATATACTAAGAAATAGTCATGAAAATAATCAAGGACAATATTTATTATTAGAAACTGTCTCAAAAAACCAATTTGTGGATAATTTATTGTATCAATCTATCTATCTATATAGGTATTTGAAACAAAGTCGGGTTTGTTCGAACACTTATAACTCGAGAACGGCTGGATCGATTTTCGTGGTTTTTGATTTGTTGTATTTGTCTCCGTCCCGAATAGAAGAATAATTATTAAAAAAAGAAATTGGAAAATTGACGAAAAATTAAAATAAAAGAAAAAACATTTTCCCATACAAAATGTAAATCCGTGTTTATCTCATGGTCAGTTGTACGTGGTATGTTCACGTGTCGGCAAATCAGCCGAATTATTTGTTCTTGCGCCTGATAAAAAAAACTAAAAATGTCTTATATCACAAGGTGCATCAAGGAAGATAATTAAACCGAGTGCATCTCATGCTGCACAATATGTAAATAGTTTAATTCAATCATGTCTTGCTTGTTATTATCTTAATAAAGTAGTGAACTTAATATTTATTTTGTATTCATTGTATTACTTTCATAAAATCATAAATTAAGGTCAGCTAATCTGTAACACGACATTCATTGACTGTTATTAAGTACGAAGTTCGCCGGGTTAGCTAGTATAAATATATTTAAAAAAATTAAGACAAATATTTTTTTAAAAATATGATAAAACTTTCTATAGGGTATCGTTTAGAATATTTTTTTATTATCAGTTTACCACGAAAACTGTTGCCGATACGCTCAAACAAAGGCAATCCATTATTCAAAGACATCTGCGTTATGCAAAGTCCATCGACATTTGAGTGTATCGGCAGCTCCTCCCGCAACAACCAATCCTATGATTTATGTATGAACGATGTCGTCGACGTCAACCGTCCCGAATAAGTTGTTTGCTTACTGGGGGATATAAAATTGGCCGAGACGTTACCTTGTTCGCCCACCATTCTTGTCTCTACATACCGCAAGGCCAAATGCGAAACAAAATGTCGTCGAGACATAAAAATACTTTGAGATATAAAAATAGACGATTGTGTATAGTTTAATCATTGTAAAACAAGGAAAGGAAAACAAATAAAAACTATACCACCGCAAAACGAAACAGGCAACGTTGCTAGCGAGATATACTCCACCGCAAGTATTCCTTTCCAAACAGAATTCAATCAGAGTAAAAGCTCCCACATGTCTTTGCGACAAACTCCAAAGCAGGATTCCTCGGATACAAGACAAACATTGCATCGTCTGAATGAAATGAAATAATGCTTTTTGATTGATTAAAATTTCAGTATAATTGCATTGGATTTTGTACAAACAACAGCAAGAATATAACGACGCAAACTATCTTCATTGAAATGCATCTTTACATTTTATTTCATTTAGATTAAATTTACGAGTATGTTTCATTAATACTATCGTTGATTATATAGCAGTAGTAGTAGTAGATGGAGTGTGGGTCTTGTTTCCAGCCCTTGATGTCACCTAGATCTGTAAGGTCTTTTGTAACTACCCACTGTGTGATTAGGTCAGTGGTCAGCTAGTAGCCCGGTACTTCTTACCAGTCCAAGTAGGTCACTGACCTTCAAGTTGAGCAGATCGCTGGGTTCGAGAAGGGCTCGTCCCAGTAAACTGTGTCTTTTGGCGGCGAGCCCTGGACAGCGACCAACAATGTGTATGCTGTCTTCAGGTTCCTCGCCACATATTCGGCAATCCTTGCTCTCAGGCAAACCAAGGTTGAATAGATGAGCTCTAAGGGTCGTGTGTCCGGTGAGGAGACCGATAGTGGTTCTAAGGTTCTTCTTGCTCATGTCAAGTAGGGCCTTGGTTTTCTTCTGTAGTGGTTGCTCCATCATGGCTTTTGCCTGGCGACATCCCTGGCTCTGTTTCCAGGAAGCCCGATGTTCCTGCTCCAAGCAGTCTCTGATGATTTTCTTACCTGTAACGATGGGGACCCCTACAACTGGCTCCACTGGGCATTCCAGTGTGCCCAGTTTTGCCAGTCTGTCGGCCTCTTCGTTGCCGGGTATGCCTTGGTGACCCGGTATCCATATTAGGGTGATTTTGTTGGATTTTCCCAATTTGTTGAGCTCCTGCATGCAGTCCCAGACCACAGAAGATTCTGTGGTGGCTTTAGCCAGAGCGTCCAGTGCTGCTCTGCTGTCAGAGCAGATGAGGATTTGTCTGTTTTTTACCTCAAGTTGATTATATAGCTTAATAGATGTTTTCGTCATAGTACGTTTACGTAATACAACACTTTTACGACGGCGACATGCAGATGGCGCTCATTTTTATAAAGAACGGATTGATTATAAAATCCTAATCTTTTAAGTGATCAATTATTTTATTTATTTTTATTTTTTGGAAAATTAACAGCGTTTTATACTTTATAATGCTAACACATATTATAGGAATCTAAGGCCAATAAAAAGTTTTCACAATTAAACAAAATCTTTTGATACAGCGCAAGGAGCTATGAAAAAAATTCAGGTTTAAGTAAGGGAAAAGGGATAGGGAAGCCACATTATGAGTTATTTTTTTTATTTTATTTTATTTTATTTTTCTTAAAAACATACAGCATAAAAAAATACGTATAAGCATAATATATATACCAGTAACAAAGCCAATGATGTTTTAAATTATTTGCTATATAAGGATTAAATATGCTAAACAATATTTGAAAATCGAAGCGTAAAGAATTTAATACTTTGTGGGGATCTTAATATTTCAATAGAAGGGAAGGCAAACATCCAAGCTGACCAATATATCAATCTTCTAATGCTACATGGACTCCGCCCAGAGGTTGTCCAGCCAACGCGAGAATTCAATAATAGTAGTACTTGTATTGATCATGTTATGATTCGCTCTAAGAATACGATTTCCACGATCATCTTCCAAAACTCTATTACAGATCATTATACAATATTATTTAAAGTAGGGAAATGGAGGAAGGAGGCTGAACATAAACATGAATTCACAAAGAAAACTATTAACTACGATAATATATTAAAAGACATTAGCAGTCACGACTGGTCTCCTGTTCTCTCTCTGCATAGTACGGATGAAACATATCGGGCATTTATCACTTCGTTAGGTCAAATAGTAAATAAAAATACGTCAATTGAAACTTTTAAAATTAGACACAAACACAAAAAACTAAAGCCTTGGATCACTAAGGGTCTACTCTTTTGTATTCACAAACGCGATAAAATGCACGCTACCTTAAAAAAGCGACCGGATGACCTCATTTTAAAACAAAAATTTACGCGGTATAGAAATATATGTAAGAATTTAATTAAATTAACGAAGCAAAGATTCTACAAAACGCAAATTTCAAACTCGAAAGAAGACCCTCAGAAAATATGGGAAATAATAAAAGAAGCATCAAATTCAAAAAATAAAAAAACTTCGTCTTTGTCCAAAATCCAAATCGAGGATGAAGTTGTTACCCTGCAAAATAACACTAAAAAAGTGCTAAATCACATTAATAAACACTTTTGTGGCGTGGGTCCTATGTTAGCCAAAAAATTTGTCACGGATGAAGAAATTGATTCATGTAATGATACTGGTATCTACCAGGCCTCACTATATCTCAGACCGACTAATGCTGCTGAAGTCACGAAGATAATCGAAAGCCTAAAGAATAAGTCAGCAGCAGGAAATGATGAATTAGGGTCCCATATATTTAAAATTACTAAGTCATATATAAGCGTACCCATCAGTCATATAATCAACGTTAGCTTTAGAAGTGGTGTATTTCCGAGCGATTTGAAAACTGCTAGAGTAATACCAATTTTTAAGGGGGGTGACAAACTGCAGGTGAATAATTATCGACCTATTTCAATACTGAATACAATGTCGAAAATTATTGAAAAGGTGGCTAAATTAAGATTAATGAAATTCTTAGGAGAAAACGCTATTCTGTCAGACAATCAATTTGGCTTTAGAGAAGGCCTAGGGACATCAAACGCCATCTCAGCCTTAACAGATTTTCTTGTACAAGGCATAGACAAGGGAGAAAAGTGCCTGGCAGTATTTTTAGATTTGGCGAAAGCCTTTGATTCGGTGCCTCATAATAGGTTACTACAACAATTAAAAAAAATAGGCGTAGCGTCATCCAGTCTCCAATGGTTTCAGAGCTATTTAACTAACAGAGTCCAGTTTGTGTCGATTCTTAACCACTTTAGTGACGCTGAACCACTAACCTATGGGGTTCCGCAAGGAAGCGTCCTGGGACCCATACTTTTCCTCACTTATATAAATGATCTTTGCCAGTTACCGACAGCAAAAATAATTTCATATGCTGACGACACTGTAGTTATCTTTAAGGGATCAAATTGGGACAGTACTCTCACAAAAGCAAATTTGGGCATGAATGAGATTCGTGATTGGCTAGAAACTGCAAAACTAACACTAAATGTGAGTAAAACCAGTTATATGACTTTTAGCCCTACTAATAGGGGTCAGCCAACAGTAAATCACCACGTAACCATTCACAAATGTCACTCTGAAACCTCGTGTAATTGTGCACCACTAAAGAGATCCCCCACAGTCAAATATCTAGGCATTGTAGTTGACAATAAATTGCGATGGGAAGAGCAAGTCAATGCAGTGTCAAAGAAAGTGAGAACCCTTGGTTATACTTTCAAAGAGTTGAGGAGTGTTCTGGATCGCAGGACGCTAACCATAGTGTATTTTGCATTATGTGAAACCCTTATTAACTATGGTATAATTGGGTGGGGTGGGTGCTGCAAAACCCTCCTGACGCCACTTCTAACAGCGCAAAAATGTATTTTAAAAATCATGCATCGCAAACCATATCAATATTCTTCTAAGGAACTCTTTAAAGAAGCTCAGGTTTTGGATGCTAGGTTATTATTCATTAAAACTGCACTACGTTGGGTTTTCGTGGCCAAACAAAATAAATCTTTTATTATTACGCACACGAAACCCACTAGACAACTCCTGAGTGATAATTTAAATGTACCTAGGATGAAGACGACTTTCGGACAGCGACACTACTCTTTCATAGCTACAAGACTCTATAATAAATTAAGCAGTGACATTAAAACCAGCCCCAGTTGTCATGTGTTTAAAAGCAAAATAAATAAATGGCTGGTGCAAGAAGAGCGTTTATCTATCCATGCCATGATCGATGTAGTAGAATAATTTGAAGTTGACTTAACATATATTGTGTATATATGTATGTATGTGTGTATATGTATATTCTAATGTATTTAGTATTTCTATTTCCTATATAATATTGTAAACTTTATTATTATATTTATTTATTATTATTATATATATTTTAAAATTATTATTATTATTATTGTGTTTGGTTGGTTCAACGACCCTCGTTTTAAATGTAAAAATACAAATTGCTTGCCCTGGAACGGGTATATCCCAGTTGGGCAGCACTAGCCAGTGAATGAAAGAGGAAAGTTTTTGCCATTTGTTTTAATATTATATTTATTGTAAAATGGTTAATTTAATAATTCCAATAAATAAATAAATAAATAAATACAAAATAAATAAAACCAAAAAGAATTTAAAAGTAACAGCTAAAATCGCTAGGTGCGAGTGTATGGATGTTAGTGTGTGTTTGTATGATGGAGAGCGTGTATGTGTGAGTGTGTGTATGTGTGTATTTGTATATGTGTGTGCGTGTATATATGTGTGTGTGGGTGTGTGCATCTGTAGTGCGAATGTGCATGTGAGTGCTTGTGCATGCTAATTCAATCCGATCTGATAATCAGCTTTTCACGTACCTCCTTAACAAAGGATCGACTATTCTGATGGTTAAATATGTCAATATCGTTAAAGCATACATTGTATGCATGCATAACGCGCGGCAATAACGAATTGGAACCATAGTTAGTGTTGAACCTTGGTACGTAAAAAGTTGAGTGAGCACGTGCGAGTCGGGAAGGCGCTCGTATGCTCACCCTACTCAGGAGGTATGAACTGTCCAACCCAGTATGAACAATTTTATGTAGAAACGACATATCTGATACTACTCGCCGGTCCTCTAATGTCTCTAAACCGTAGCGTTGCAGACCTTCAGCGTACGACAAGCCGTTGGAAAATAAGCGGTAATTTAGATGACGTATAAATCGTTTTTGAATACGCTCAATCCTCAGCTTGCATGTAGCATACTGTGAAGACCAAATATTAGAAGCAAATTCAAGCAGGCTGCGTACGTATGCAACATAAACCGTTGTCAAAGAATGAGTGTTATTCAAGATATATGATGATATATAACATACATACATATATACATACATACAAGTGCACAAATAATAAATTAATATAAATAATACGATAAGATAAATATTATATAATATAAATATATATATATATATATATATATATATATATATATATATATATATATATATATATATATATATATATATATATATATATATATATATATATATATATATATATATATATATATATATATATATATATATATATATATATATATATATATATATATATATAGAAATATTTGATAGTTTTGTGTATATATTCTTTTTAGAATTGATCAATAAGATGATTATAAAGTAAATAATTATAAAAGCCACTTACATCGTGACGAAGGATTACAGCATAACCTAAAGCATTCCCGAATCCGATCAAGGGAATCCT
This sequence comes from Micropterix aruncella, assembly GCA_944548615.1. Classification (NCBI taxonomy): domain Eukaryota; kingdom Metazoa; phylum Arthropoda; class Insecta; order Lepidoptera; family Micropterigidae; genus Micropterix; species Micropterix aruncella. The sequence goes on along the minus strand of OX155971.1, from coordinate 27,782,824 downwards.
TCGTCACGATGTAAGTGGCTTTTATAATTATTTACTTTATAATCATCTTATATATATATATATATATATATATATATATATATATATATATATATATATATATATATATATATATATATATATATATATATATATATATATATATATATATATATATATATATATATATATATATATATATATATATATATATATATATAATATACATCAGAATGTATCTATCATGATAATATACATATGAACTTTTATAGAAAATATTATACTGGCAAGAAATACCAACCGACGAAGAAATATCAATCAAACCCGAAGGCTGTTTATCGTATTTCTAATTTCTTCGATGCAAGTATTTGAAGATAAGTTAAAAATATCCAAACATTGAAAGTTTAGGTTATATGATCGAAGTGCGCTATAAAAGTGCTTTCTAGCCAGTGTAATCCTCATATTATGAGGATTACAAAATATGCTAAACAATACAGTACAAAGAAATCTAAAAACAATTTTAAACTAACAGTTAAATCGCTGAATATTATAACTATATATGCAGTAATACGTTAGTATAATGCTATTTTATTATTATCATATCTATAATACCTATATAATTGTAATTATCATTAAGTTAAAAATATCTATTAATAATAATATTACTCTTATATTACTTCAATATTACCTATATTATATATTTTTAAAGACACAGCTTCTATTGGACGAACTTATCTACACTACTGCCTCGACACAGGACTAGGCCTAGTGAGGCAGTATTATCCACCTGTACCTGTTTTTAAAAATGAATGATTAGTTAAGCACTCAACTTATTTCTACTAGCTATATTATAGCAAATAATTTAAAACATCATTGGCTTTACTACTGTTATATATTATGCTTATATGTTACTTTTTTATGCTGTATGTTTTTACCAAAAATAAAATGAATAAAAAATAAAAAAATATATCTAATACATTAATAAATGCGAATCTATATTTAAAATTCCATATCTCGAAAACTAATGGACGTATCAAAATATTTTTTCACACGATTTTTTTATATTTAGAAGGCTAAACGGAGAGCTAAAAATAAAAAGTAGTGAACATTCTCCATTCAATCTCGCAATATTGCACTTAGAGACTGACATTCAGTAAACAGACGCCTTGTTGGACCGAAATCACGTTGTGAAATTTTGATTGGAATATCTCGTCTAAAAGCGTTTCAAATAATATATCAAATCCGACATATTTAAGAAATACTATATTATTTTGACGTGACAGCGTCTTATAAATCGATGGAGCCTGCTGCACTCACGAAAAAACATGACTCATGCGGCGTTACCTCGCTCTGAGGCGTTCCATTTATTATATTTATTATTCAATATAAATGCTGCCATCTACCGGTTGCGACAAGAATTATTTACTAACCTCAGTCTAAAATAGTACGAATGAAAATCACTAGATTGATTTAAATTCTTGACATAATTTTAAATGTATTCTTGATATACGGAATGTCATTACTGAACGGATAATTTTCTTGTGGGTACAACAAAGTGCAACGAAGTAAGCAACTTTTATTAAAAAAAAGAAGTATGAAAAGCTATCATTACGATGCGCTATCTAGCGGTTGGTAAAATGTCGCTGATATTGTTTATTTACGACGTATTACCTACCGCTAGATGGCGCAGCGTGCTCAAACGCTTCTCAAACCGTTTTTTAACAGTTTGCGATTTCAAACTTTCAAATTAAAAAAAAACAATAAACAATTATACAATTATACTGCTATACAATAATACATTTACATGTTGTTGTCAAATCGTTGAGTATAAAAGCATATATTTTTGGGTGTTTGTAATAAACAATATCAGAATCTTAGATGAAACTGCTTCAAATGCAATCTTTCCATCAGTATTTTTATATGACGTTGTCACGTTCAACTATCGTCAGTAAACCGACTTTACAGACAACCGTTTCTTTTTTAAAACTACCATTCTAATACCACGGAAAATACTACACATATTTACGAATACTGTCAGAATTCAGGGGGGTGGAGGGGAAAGGGTGGTTAGTGGGTGGGCTTGTCTATTTTCCGGGAAATTCTTGGGCTGACACAACAGATTTCTTTATATTATACTTAATTCCGATACAATAATACTACATAATATCCTCACGGAAGTGAATTAATAAGGCCATAAGGTATACTCCACGATTTCTTAACGCTGTTCTTTAAATCCTACATCGCTTAATTTAGCAAACAAAGCCTTAAGGCGATTGGATGCTGCGATTCCAGTACGAGTAAACTAGCAGAGACACGGCAGAGACAATACACTCGGGGGGAGCGAGAGATAAATAGTGAATTTTGTTAAAGCGAATACAGATAAAGGAGGTGGCAACACTGAAGAAAACCATCACACAATTTACGAACAATACATTTTATGAGGACAGTTATTTTGTTTAGTCTCAAAAATATTTAAATACCTTCGTCAGTGTTTCCTTTTGAGAGACCTGTTATATAAAAAAGCATTCGCAAACCCTATTCAATTTATGATTAATATGATTTACTTTTCTATCCCGTAGAGTTGATTATCATGAATAGAGGCTTATTGGTTCCGACTTGATTTGGCCGCAAGGCCAGCTTATTTGTTACTGGTCCAAGTTATGGTCCAGCTCCCATTCGGGAGCCTCCTAGAAGTGGAAAAGTAAATGAAAGAACTCCTTCGGAGGAAAAATTACTATGTCTAGAAACGTAGGTAATTATAATTCTAAGATGCGGGGTTGATGTTGATCTAGTGACATCTAGTTTCAAAATCAACTGTTGCCCACCAGATCCCGGTAACAGCGGTCAAAGGGCGCCACGGGTTGTAGTTGCTTACACTAGGTAGAGGCTCGCGCAAGTGACCTCAATCTGTGACCAGTCTAAATTGGCAGCTAACGGTTTCGTGCAGCTTGAGCCATATGACCTGTTCGTTATATTGCGTCAGTTCATCTCACTGTTTAACTCTCATACGGTAGCATCCTCGAAGAGAGACGAATCTGGAATGGACTCTGGATCCCGGCGGTAAATACGGCGTTTTTTTTTTAGGTCACTTGTAAAAGAGATATTCCAGCGAAAATTTCAAAACGTAATTTAGGTCCAACAAGGCCTCTGTGTACCGAATTTCAAGTTTATAACTGCAATATTTCGAGATTGAAACATGACTAGCGCGCTCTCTGGTGGACCAATTTCAACTACAATATTTTCTACTCTTCTCATGACCAAATTTTTCCTGCATGCCAAATTTCAGCTCAATCGGATAATGCGTTTAGGCGATATAGTGGAAAAAAAGGTCAAAGAGATTTATCTCCTTTGCGAGCTAGATGTATGTACATTATAATATGTGTATTATATGTATTGAACATATTTGGTATTAGGATAAGGATTTTTTGTATCTCGTATATTACTCAATATAAAAGCATAGCATTTTATAACAGGCTACCATCGGAATTTAAATATATACAAACATATGCACTATTAAAAAAACTAACCAAAGAATTTGTATTACGAAAATGTCTATATAGCACAGATTTCTTAAAAAATCGATTCAAAATCGACTACATAAATTTATGTTGTTTTTTTGATTTTTTTATTTTAACCCTATTTCCAACGTTTCATTTTATAGACAATATATTTAGTGATTTTGTAGCATGATTTAGAAATATTGTTTTAATTTTTATAGTTTTACTCTTTGATTAGGTTGTTTTTGAAAGATTATTAAATAGATTTTTCTATCTTTTCTGCATATTTTTCTTTTGGTTTATAACTTATCGTGGACTTGTTTTTCTGTTTTAAATATTTATTAATTATAATTTTATTCTTTTCCTAATATTTAAACAATGTAATAGTATTTTTTTATAATTTACTGACATTCAGTGGGATTAAATTTTCTTTTTACCACATATATAATTTACTATATATTAGAATTATAAATAATGTATACATTCATTGTTAGATCTATAGCCTTGCAGGGTAATTGGAAATTGAATAAATTTTGCACTTTGAACAATTGAATTATGGATAAATAAATAATTGTAAAAGTATATAAATAAACCTCTCAAAAAACACCTAACTCATCTCTTTCGGTTTTGGTGCCATTTTCTACTGTGTTAGCATCTGTGAGACCCCCGCTAAAACTCTTCTTAGATACCTCGACACTAGATCACCGCTTCAAGTGATCCAGTTTTAATTGGAATTTATCCCGGAACAGTCAAAAGCGTAGCGAAACTGATTTACTCAGGTCATTCGTCTCCTTTGAATGAAGTAATTGAAATGCTTACCCTGACAACATCGTAAAGAGAAACGATGCGACTGTCCTGTATATAAAGGTTTATACCTCAAAAGGAACAATATTTGAAAAAAAACTGGTTGTGTCAACCCAAGACGTTCCCAGAAAGTAGCCAACAAATAATTTTACCTAAATATTAATTTCATAAATCAAATCGATGAGCGCCCTCCTTCGGTTGACGAACGAACCCAGCTGGGTTACGTTCCATCTGTTACCCTTTAGCCAAAAAACGAACCGAGCCGCCCGAGGCGTTGTTATTAGTTTAAAATTATGACATATTCCAACCAAAATATCACAGTGTGATTTCGGCCCAACCAGGCATCTTTTTACCAAATTTCAAGTCTCTAAGACTTATATTTAGAGGATGATATATGACTGGTGCGCCCATGATTTCAACCACAGATTTCAAATACAATCTTTAAATTCTTACCATGACCGAACGGTGCTTTTAGTTCCAAATCTCAGTTCAATCGGATCAAGCGTTTTAGTAATATCGTGGAGGAATAGATATAGAAATAGAAATAGAAATATTTTTATTGTCCGAAATTGTGGTGGTACATTTATGGTGATAATGCGTAAAACTATGTATCTCACAATTACCTGTTATTAAAACAGGTTGACAAATTTACTTATGTAAAAATGTAATTATTTCACTGGTTTAACATGAAAAAATCTAAACAGACCGGATAAGTAGAACTAACAGTAGAAGACAATTAGAAAAAATAATTCACCAATAATATAAAAAATAAAGAAAAAATCAAAATCAAGGAATAATCAAAATTCCGCCTATAAATACGAAATGTATATAATTTAAAATGTAACAGTAGAAAACAATTAATAAAAAATAATTCACCAATAATATAAAAAATAATGAAAAAAAAATCAAAATCAAGGAATAATTAAAAATCCGCCTATAAATACGAAATGTATATAATTGAAAATTTGTAATCTTCCTAATTGAATTATTCTAAAAACAAAATGAAAATGCATGCCTACAATATAATATTATGAGAAATATTCGTTTAATGTGTAAAAGCTTTTATCGATAAGCCATTTTTCAACGCTGCGGTAAACCCTTTTCCTTTTATTTCTTTGATATTTGCAGGTAGGTGGTTACAGATTTTTATTGCATTGTATAACATTCCTTTTTTAAATAGAGTTAAATTTGGCTTGGGTGCTTGTAGCTCATGTTTATTTCGTGTGTTATAGCCGTGTTCAACATTGTTTGTTTTGAAATACTGATCGTGGTCCCTTATAAATTTGCAGGTTTCCAAGATGTATATCGATATAAACGTTAGCACAAACTCCTTTTTAAATAGTGGTTTGCAGCTGTCAGTCTTTGGAATTCCACATATTATTCGTAAGCATCGTTTTTGTACTATGAATATTTCCTCTTCACACAGACACACACACACACAATACACACAGACACACACATACACACACGCGGATATACTTTATTCTGGAAATAATTTTTCTGGGGGGCTCAAAATGGATATTTACGTCTTCATCTTGAATAAAATTTCTAGCGTGTTCACAATATTTTCTCTTCTGGTTGGTTGGTGGGTTGAAAAATATTAAAAAACCCGACTGCTGTTGAAAAGTGAACTATTGTATTTATAATTGTAAAAAACATTTTGTTCGTGCTAAATAACACACTGTTGTAACCGAATTCAACAAAAGGGGATGTTATCGATTCGGTTGTATCTTTTTTTAACGCGCTTTCATTAGGTCGACCTGTATACTATGTAATGGAATGTAAGGTAAGTAATTTAACCATCTTCCAAAGATCGTAGCGTCATGAAAATTGGCAGCTGTATGTAGTTCTGATGACAATACAATAATATGGTACTGTCGAACTGATCTGATGATGGAGTCGGAAGATATGAACTGGAACTTCATGACGGAACATTGTATCATAGCTGTGTTTGGATTTGTTAGAAAAGTCTTGGAATGAACTTTGACCACGATTAGGTTTCAATGTCTGATGATGAAGCCGGAAGATATGCACTGGCATTCCATGATGGAATATCATATCATAGCCGTGTTTGGACTTGTTAGAAAGGTCTTGTAATAAACTTTGACCACAATTTAAGATCATTTATAAAAGCGTGTTTTTAGTGTTTTTTTAAACTATTAATTTATTTAATGTTTGTTACCTTACAACTCTGCCATTAATGAATCGATTTGGAAAATTCCTTTTTTATTTGAAAGGATAAACCTACTTACAGATTAGTTTAAAGTTCATGTTCCGCGTAATGGGATCCATGAGGAATTGAGGGAACTCCTCAAATTTTATCATATGAAATACAAAATTTACATGTTGGTGCAATTCCGATGACAACGTATTTTTTTTTTGGTAAGCATGACCTGATTCTACATCCTGGGTAGTTTCTAGACGAGGTGACCTGATAATTTACAGACCAGACTACACCCTGGGTAGTTTCTCGACGAGGGGACTCCTCAACGGCATAGACACGAAATTTTGTATACTCATTCAGTTATAATAGCTCGTTTTAAGTTTTACCATGAGATAACTGCTGCATCCAGGGTTGGCTCCCGACGAGGGGACTCCTCAACGGTCAACAGCACAGACACAAAATGTTGTTTACGTATTCAATTACGATAGTCCGTTCTAAGTATCACCATGGCTGCTGCACTTATAAAAAAAATAGAGTCGTTTTTTTGTTAAAATGTTGTCTATTGTAGAGAATAAAGTCCTTCATCGAAAGAATATTCATTTAAACAAATTCAATTTTTCGGAAGCTCGGTTACGGCCCCGTAGACGCGTATCATCTCTATAAACATCTAGTGCTTAAAGACGATTTCGCATTCAGTCGACGGGCCTGTCGACGGCGACGAGCGCCATTCAGTCCAAGGACCGTGACGTCTCCGCTGGGTAATTATCGAGGTTTACGTTGCTTTACGACGCTTAGCGAAACTTCACGTGAACCTGGCCTAGTGACCCTTCTTTCTGAGTGTGGTATCTCAGGACTATGCCCTGAGGCAGGTACCTTGTGACGATCGCGCGCTACTCGTGATACTTTATATAGCCTCACGCCTACCGCCGCCGCCGCACGCAGTTGCCTATTGTGCTCAAGCAATAAAACTTTTAATGTATGTATTACATGGATAATATTATAAGCGACGTTGAAGAGTTCATAGAATTGGTTCTCCTTTGAAAATGACTCGTGTCTGTTACAGCTATAAATTACACTTTTAGGCGTATGTTAAGGGGACAATAATTCACTAGAAAGTCGCAAACACTTGTCGTTTTTGTCCATAATATAATAGACTTTCGAGAACGCTCGTCATAAATCGCCTCGCCTCTGACCGTGGGAGGCGGAATTCGGTTGAGGGTTTTTTTTGTATTATGGTTGGCTGAGCGTTGAAATGCTGACCCTTTTTAAAATATTATTTGTCAATATCTGACAGTGGTTAAAAGTGTTTCACTCGCTCCGGTCGCATCCTTGGCGGCGAGGATTTCCCGTTCTATAGTGTTTATGTTTACAAAGACTCGTATTATAGTGTAAAAGAGTCGGTTTAAGTAGCGTAATTATAGTGTAAAAGACTCGTTAAAGTAACCTAATAGTGTAAGCGGTTGCAATTTTAATGGAATAAACGTCGTCATACGGAAATCGACCTTTATTTTCGTACCTACCGGACAAGTAGTGCAAAAGCCTTGGATTCGTCGGCAGTCGAGCGGCGGTTTCGGTGCTCTAACCTATGGAAATGAACCCCAGTAAAAAAATAAAAACTATCGAAACAATACAGTCCAACGTGTTTACCGGGGTTGCTGCGAAAAGCGGCGATAATCGAGGTATTCGCGCATAGGTAGTGCGAATATCGCGACCATTGGGCTCATGAACTCTTCAACGTCGCTTATAATATTATCCATTACATATATCTGTATCTTTTCGCAATCTACTCAAGCAGACCTTTATTTGATATTAAAGACAATGTATATATCCTAATTTATAGACATTTGGACTTTTCACAATTATTTATTTAACAATTGGAGCGTTTAGGTATTGTATGACACTTGATCTCACATAAAGATTTTAAAAATATCCCACACTTCTAAATCGGTTCAAGCATTTCGATGTAATGATGAAATAAAGAAACGGACAATATAGGAGATCTGTCTGAAAATTATCCGACTTTGAATTTTACCGCGCAGTAGCGATTCTTGGAAGTTTGCATTACTATTACTCACTGGACAAACAGTGACTAAAGACAACTATCAAGAAGTTCCTGACTGTCTCGGATATCGCTATAGCGATAAGTCCGCCATTTGTGCATAAATTATCTTTTTTGTAAAAGCAGTGTAATATTTATTAAGTGGTGTTTTTATAGCGTAATAAAGTTACTATATTCTTATATACAATATTATTTATTGACTCCGTGGTGCAGTTCAGAGAAAATGGCGAGACCTCTGGACGGCAAGAAGTTGGTAGTTGCATCACGACAATGCTCCATCACATTCATCGCACCCGATTCAGACTTTGTTGCAAAACATGGAATTCCAGTCGTTCGGCAACCTCCCTACTTTCCAGACATGGCTCCTTGATATTTCTGGTTGTTTCAAAATTGAAAACACAATTGAAAAAGATCCCATTTTCAGAGCAGAGAAGAGATTTCTCTAAGAGAAGCCTTCCAAAAGTGTTTCCGGCACTGGAAGAAGCGGTGGGCTAAACATGTGGGGGCGCAAGAGGCGAAGCTTCTTCTTTGAAGGGGATATGGGTTACTATACCGTCATATCTATATATAAATTAATAATAGTATAGAGTATAGAGTGATGAGTGTGAGAAAAATGTTTGTGCTGGTAACTTTCACTAAATTCCAGAGTCATCTCACTAAATATATTGCCCCCAAATTTAATAATTGCCTACCAGAAAACATTAAACACATTAAAATTTCATATAAATTTCATTCCTATAAATTTAAAAATAGTTTGAGTGCCTACCTCCCCGCTGGCTCCGTAACGTCCCTTGCGGGACGCACGGTTGCCTACCGCAAGATAATGTTTTATATTTCAAATTTCAATGCGGTCATTTTACAGTTATTATTTTTATGATCCGTGTAGTGGTTTATAACTTATGATCGTTTTCCTCAAGGTTTTCCTCAAGGCCATCGACTCTCGCCAATTTTACGCGCCAAACTGACAAAACAAAAGGGACAACCGAATGTTTACTTTGCAAAATGAGGGGTTAAATTGTACAAATGTAGATATTGAACACCTTATTAGATAATTGAATATTTATAATAAAAAACTTAATAGTATCTGTAGTAACATAAATTGATTTCTAAATTTAATTTAATTTTAATTTTTGTGAATTTATTTTGTATATTATTAATACATATTAATACTTATTAATACATATATAAATATATATAAATTTTTATAATGTTTTAAAATAAAATAATATTGACAATTTTCATGACATTTTCTTACGAATTTTTATTAGGTAATTAAGATATTTCTGTTACATTAAGTAAGATTTTGTTTATTTATATAAATACAATATTATAGATTTTGTAGGATAATTAAAATAAATTGTCTACCTTGGAACAGGCGGCAGCCTAGTTAGGTTAAGACTTTTGTTTATTGAATCTACTCATAATTTGAACTCAATAAATAATTTGAAATTGAAATAAAACTAAAGAGTTTCTTTAGTTTTGTTTGGACGCGCTTATTTCTGGAATTACCAGTCGGATTTAAAAATTCTTTTTATATATGATAGCCCAATACTTAAGAAAGGTTATAGGATATTTAAAATCACGTTATGGTCCTTAGAAGCTGGCCAAAATTAACGCTAAACAAAAAAGAAGTAATATCGTGGGCAGGCGATGCGACGCGTTGGGTCAGGGGCCTGGGGTGGCCGTCCGAAGACAACCGAGCATTACCGAGAAGAGCCGAGCTGTGCATGCCGTATCTAGATCAGGTTGCGGCGAAAACCAGTATATAATATACTAATACCACAGAAAAATATAGTATAATATGCCGAAGAACTTAAAATTATTTATAAATAATTCCTTTTAAATTAAACGGCGTGTAAAACCAGTATAGTTAGTATGTAATATATTTTTTTCTGGCCAAAGGTCGGATACTTTCTAGATAACCCTCGTACATACATATATGAACCTTGAAAACGTTTTCTTTTTGTTTGGGTAGTCGTGTAAAAAGAGATAGCTTGATGCACGACTATTTTACCGTAGAATATCCCGTCTCTACTTAACCCAACCAAACGAACAGCGTCTTTTAAGCTGATTTATCTCCGCCATACGTTGGTGCGGACAAAGCTTCAGTAACAGCAGAGAGCCCCCTCTGCCTGCATCGTCCGTCGAGTGCTCTCTTTTGTGAGACTCTTTGTAGTTGCATCCGCGATAGGGCGGTCGCGCTTTTCGGAACAGCCGGTAATTTAAAGTGCCGCTATCTACCGTCGAAAATATAACCGACTTAATGGGCGCGAGCGAAGCGAGCGTACAAATATTATTTTCCAGCGATTGACCGATGCTCAAGATTCACGAATTTCACAATGTTCAGACATCAAACGAAAAATTAAACGTAAATGAAATGGAATTGTTGTTCGTAGTCATTGACAAATTAGCACTATGGCCTGATTTTAACCCTTTTATTGGTATAGGCAAAATAGTTGGCAGTCTATGTTTCCAAGTACTATTTATAATACTGCGTACAGACTGACGAAAGGCAACAGCAAATAAAAGAATTTGCCGTCCACATTAGTGCATTGTATACGAGTTAATGGGCCCTTGCTGAGTTGGCCACGAAGACCCATTCTGTTCAGGGTTGGTCACACTCACGGGTCAACACACCTATCCGACGGCCTCCACGCATGAAGTGCGAGGCCGGGTAGGACTCTGGCCTTATGGTTAGTTTCCCCTGGGAATCAACCTTCTGGCGCTCCTGGACGGTCTGCGCACCGTGCGGCGTAAGCCAATCGACTGTGCACTCTGACTAACATCTTGCGGTGTCAACTACAACAGGCGAGCCCGTCACCACAGGACGTTTTAACGATTAGTCGTTCTATCGCCCTGTAGTGAGCGTAGAAGACTTTGGACAATACAATCCAACGTCTAGCTACGTCACAACCCGTGAGAGTCCAACGCCTTACCGCGAGTTAGCCAGGAATAAACCCGGCGGGCTCGAGATACTCGCGCCCTCACTTCCAATTGTGACTAGATTTCTCCGGTCTCTCAATTGGTTCCGAGTTCGAGGTCGCTTGCGAGGTCCTCTCACTTACGAAGCGGTGAAACGGACTATACCGAATCTATCGCGGACCAAGGCGTCCTTTGCCAGGCTGTTGACCCAGGATCGGATGGCCAATGGTCATTTCAAGAGCAGTCGCCGTAAGGTAGGCAACCACCCCCGCTCTATAGGAAACAATACAAATCCCAGACTCCCCCGACTGTTAGTCGGAGAGCTAGCGGGCCCATGATGAGTTGGCCACGATGACCCATGTGTTCAGGGTCGGTCACACTCACGGGTCAACACCCATCCGACGGCCTCCCCGCATGGGGTGCGAATCCTGGGTAGGACACTGGGTCAACCAGTCTCCCCTGGGAATCAAACCTCTGGCGCCCCTGGACGGTCTGCACACCGTGCGGCGCAAGCCAATCGATTGTGCTCTCCGACTAACAGTCGGGGGAGTCTGGGAACTGTATTGTTTCCTATAGAGCGGGGGTGGTTGCGTACCTTATGGCGACTGCTCTTGAATTGACCATTGGCCATCCGATCCCGTGTAAGAGGCGGGCAAAGGACGCCTTGGTCCGCGATAGATTCGGTGAACTCCGTTTCACCGCTTCATAAGGGAGAGGACCGCGCAAGCGACCTCGAACTCGGGACCAATCGAGAGACCGGAGAAATCTGGTCACAATTGGAAGTGAGGGCGCGAGTATCTCGAGCCCGCCGGGTTTATTCCTGGCTAACTCGCGGTAAGGCGTTGGACTCTCACGGGTTGTGACGTAGCTGGACGTAGGATTGTACTGTCCAAAGTCTTCTACGTTCACTGCAGGGCGACAGAACGACTAATCGTTAAAACGTCCTGTGGTGACGGGCTCGCCCGTTGTAGTCGACACCGCAAGATGTTAGTCGGAGAGCACAATCGATTGGCTTGCGCCGCTCGGTGTGCAGACCGTCCAGGAGCGCCAGAGGTTTGATTCCCAGAGGAGACTGGTTGGCCCAGTGTCCTACCCAGGTTCGCACCCCGTGCGTGGAGGCCGTCGGATGGGTGTTGACCCGTGAGTGTGACCGACCCTGAACACATGGGTCATCGTGGCCACCTCATCATGGTCCCGTTAGCTCCCCTAGACTAACAGTTAAGAGTTTCAAGGCGATAGGTGAGGGCAGCAAACCCCGCCCACCGCCCGGGCAGTTATAACGACGAGGGTCGTCTTGTCTGCCCGGGATGTCGTGCTACGACAACCCTGCGCGTACCAGAAGGGTAAAACGCGCAGGGGGTGAAATAGGGTAAACCACCCCCCCCGTACCGCCCCGAGAACCCATTTATTCAAAAATAAAACTTATTTACAAAAAAAAATTAAAATTTTACAAAATATTACACATAATATAACGAGAAAAGAAATAACAATATCATAAATTTAGGAGCCGGTAAGCGGGGTAGAGGACGCTCCAGAACAATGAACGTGAAGGCGCGCTGTCCGTGGGCAGGTCTCGGAGCAGCCACGGGGGGGAGGAATCCCTGGATCCTGCAAAGAACGAAACGCCCCTCGGGGCGGTAAAGAGACGGACACAAAGACGGGCACTTCGGGCTGGAAGTAGCCGCCGAATCACGCCACCAAGGAAGAGGGTACCCCCTGGGGGGTATCCCGAAGCCTCATGCTTTCCCAAGAAGCCACCCAGAGCCCCACAAACTCGCCAAACGACTGGAAGCAGCTCCTACAACTGACCAAATCCGGGTACCAAATCGGAGAACGCCCAACGCACGCGCCCACTGCATCCATCAATTTCTCCCGTGCAGCCGCTAGAATTGGGCAAGACCAAATTACGTGTTCCGCAGTTTGGCGACCATACCCACAGGCGCACCGGGGGTCATCGGCAAGTCCAAAGTCAAATAGTTTGGCTCTGAACTCTCCGTGGCCCCCAACCAGCTGCGTGGTATGGTGGTCGAACCGCAGAAACGAATTTGCCATCCGCACTGCAACAGACGGGAAGAAGCAATGGGTGAGGCGGCCCGTACCCCCGGCGTCCCATCTAGCCTGCCAGACACGCAAGGACTCCACCCGAATCAGGCGGGCAAACTCCCCAGCTCGGTGCGCCACCGGGTCGATCGATAGGCCATGAAGGACTACCGGCTCGCCCCGGCGGTACCGCGACAAGGCTGCACGCTCCAGAATCTCCAGGTCAATCGGCAGAACGCCAGCGATGACGGGTAACGCAAGAGTGGACGTCGTTCTGTACGCCCCGGTCAGGGCCACGAGAGGGATGCGCTGTCCGCGCAGCAGCGCGACACGCGTCGCCTCAGGAACAGCAGACTCCGTCCAAGCGCGTGCGGCATAAGTCGCACGCGGGACGAAGACGCCCTTATAGATAGTCATGACCGCCGGGAAACGAATTCCCCAGTCGGCCCGACTCACTCCGCGGAGCGCAAAGAATAGATCCCGGGATTTTTCGGCTGTAATCTTTGCGTGCGAAAGAAAGGAAAGGGAAGCCGTAAGCGTCACCCCCAGGTATCGAACGGTGGCCGGGAAGGATACCGGGCGACCGTTCATCCTGATGACAGGGTTCCGCTTAAGATGTCCCTTCAGGAGAAGCGCCTGAGTTTTCGTCGGAGAGAAGGTGAGTCTGTTTCGCTGACCCCATCCGAGGATCAGGTCCAGCGAGTCAGCCACCCTTCTTTCGACCTCTGCGCGACTCCTGCCGCCCACCAGGAGGAGAGCGTCGTCTGCATAAGCGCTGACGGTGCACCCCTCCGGGTAAGGTAGACCGAGGAAATCATCAAAGAGAATGTTCCAAAGGCTAGGACCCAACACTTACCCCTGTGGACAGCCCATAGTCGGGGTTTTGGTGACGCTGGTCGGGCCGTACCTCAGAGTGACAGATCTGTCTGAAAAGTAGCTCCTCACTACTTTCAACAAATTGTTCGGGCACAGGCGGGCGCGAAGCTTGCATATGAGCATCGGCCACCACGCGTTGTCGAATGCACCGGAGATATCCAAAAATACGCCTACCACGTAGCGGCCGTCATAGTTGCGGACCCAGTTCTTCGCAAACAGGATGGCGTCCTCCGTGCTTTTCCCTCGGGTAAAGCCAAACTGACGCTCGTTCTGGGGAGACAGAGTCCTTTCCAGCCGTTCGCGCACAAGCACTTCGAGCACCTTACCCATTATGGGAAGGAGCGTGATGGGCCTGTACGCTTTCGGATCCGAGCGCGGCTTGTCGTTACCTTTGGGAATCACCCGCAGGAGGCCAGCCTTCCAGCATAATGGGAAATGACCGTCCCTAATGCATTTCTGCATCAGGACAGTCACCTCCCATCTTGCGAATTCCCACACCCGCTTCACTATATCAGACGTAAAGTTGTCTATCCCCGGTGCCTTTCTGCGCGATAGCGACCCGATGATGGTGCCGACCTCGTCCGCTGTTACCTCTGACAGATCAGGTACGCGCGAGTCTACGGCTATAAGCCGCCGCAGCTGCGCGTGGTGGGGATCGTCATTGTCATTCCGATCCGATGGACACAAAGAACCGAGGAGAACTGAAAGAGTGCCTTCGGTGTCAAGCGGGGCGGAAGTACCCTCGACAATGCTAGAGAGGTAGTTCCCACCCCGCTTGGCACCTTTGTCGATGACGTTCTTCATGTCCCATGGGTTTGCATTCCCAACTTCGCTAACCCATGTACGCCAGGAATCAGTCTTGGCACGCCTAATGGCGGCGTGGTAGACGCTCCGAGCCGATCTCAGGGACTCCCGAAGTACCTCCACACGCTCAGGGGGAAGAGAACCCCTGCGGGCTTCCCCCATGCGGCGGTACGCTTGCCGGAAGCACCTGCGAAGGTCGGATATTTCCGGAGACCACCACGGTGCCGTGAAGCCTCCGCAGGGCCTCCTCCGACCGAGGACCGACTCGCAGGCCGAGGCAACTGCCTCATGAAGTGCAACACTAAGTGCCTCGGCCGAATTGGAGTGAGGGGACGGGAACCGGGAGAGCCTCTCACAGAGGGACTCCCCAAAGCGGTCCCAGTCCACATCCGAGGTGCGGTACGCCCATTCCGAGGGGGACGGGGGATTCACACGGCGGCCAATGTCGAAGGTAACTAGTCTATGGTCTGAGGAAGACGACGATTCGTGGACGGTCCAGTTCATCATCTCCCGGGCGAATCCAGGGGAGCACAGCGTCAAATCCACATTGCTGGACCCGCCGGGGCCACAGAAGGTCCGGGGCTGCCCGGGGGAGTTGACAATATGCAACCCATAGGTCGCTATCAGCTCCTCGACAGCCTCGGCTCTTCCCTTCGCGACCCTGTCCAGGCGGTCCAGGTTGCCGTCGTCGTGCCAGGATGGGGAGCGGGCATTAAAATCGCCCGCTACCACTACCGGCCGACCCCGAAGAGCGTCAAGGGCCGCGGCGAGTTCAGCAACGTAGGCGTCCACAGCCTCGCCAAACTGGAAGTAGACGCTGATGAAGTAGCAGTCCACATCGTTAATAACTATGGACGCGCAGGCGAGGTGCTCACTGGAGAGCCGATCCAGGAACAGGGGAGGCGGGAGAGACGAACTCACCGCGATCCCTGCCATGGGTCGGTGCCCCTTCTCGAGCACAACGCACCGCCCGTCAATACCCCGGGTTTTACCGAGGAACGTGTACTGCTCCTGCACAAACGCCACTCCAATACCCATCGTCTCAAGCGTGCGACCGAATTCGGCCGTTACAGCCCTGCTTCTCTGAAGATTCAGTTGCGCGCAACTTATCATTAGTTGGGGACTATGCCCCGCCATAGTTCGTGGTGGCTATCTCCCTGTCCACCGCGCGCTGATAGGCCGGACAGCCCGACGAGCCCGTCACGTGAGCTGCTTCCTTTCGCAGACCCGAGCATGTGGCACACTTGGGGGGTGCCTCCTTAGCAGGGCAAGCCGACCTCTCGTGTCCCTTGCCGGCGCAATGTCCGCAGACTACCTCCTGCGAGCACTTCCCCTGGGTGTGCCCGAAATTGTGGCAGCGGAAACACCTTACCGCCCCGATGTAGTCACGCACTCTGCAAGAGTCCCAGTCCAGGAACACTCTCCCCTCCGCCACAAGCACCGCTCGCACCGCCGGGTGCACGATCCAAACACTTTGGACGACAGGGCCGTCCCTCTGGCCGAACGCGAACGCCCGGCGGGTCGAGCCTAGCGCAGTTGCCTTATCCACTGAGCAGCGGCCCTCGAGGTTCTGCGACCAAATCAGCTCTTTGATTTCTCCTTCCTTGAGGTCCCGCGGAATGTCATGGATTACAATCCGCGGAAATCGACCCTGCGGTTCGACGGCCTTCAGCCCCGCACCACGAAGTTTATCGCCCGCGGCCTTCACTCTTTCCAGACCCCCCGGAGTGGAGGTCTGGACCAGAACGCCGGCCCGAGCCACCTTCCTCACAGTGACCGGTCGGAACCCGTCGGCCGCAGGGTCAAGTGCCTTCAAAAGAGCCGCTTTGGTCGACTCCGAGGTGGCTGCGGCATCCTCAATCGCAGGGTAAATAATGACCGAGGGCCTCTTAGGAGGCACCTCCCTCATCCGGTTCCCCGCGACCTGTAGGTTGATGCCCCTCTTGAGGGCATCCCCATAAGAGGGCGAGGACGAGCTCGGGGGGGAGGCCAGCGAGGGGGCTGGTCTTGCCACCAGTTCTCTCACCGAGGCCTCCATCGATCTTATCCCCCCCAGGATCCCATCTGCGATCCCGAGCCGCCCGTGGGCGGCAGCGAGATCGCAGGCAAGCCTGGACACCAGGCCCAGGATGCCCGCTGTCTCCCCGGCCAACCTCATCTTCTGATCCGCCGTTAGGCGGCAGCGGGTCGGGGTATCCCCCTCGCAGGTGATGGCCGCCATACGGGCCAACGCGTCCTCCACCCCACTTACCGCCAACTTAGCCTCGCTAGCAGGTGGCGGAGTAGACACAGCCACCGCGGGCGCGCGGGAACAAACAGCTCTGGTAGGTGGGGGGGCGGTGGCCCTCGCCCCGACGACCGCAGTGTCAGTGTCCGTCTCCCTCTCGCCGTCCTCGTCGCTGCACTCCATGTTAGCTCTTTTGGCCTTCGGAGGGGTTTTCTTCTTTAGCCTCCTCTTCGCTCGAGTCATCATGGCAACCTCACCTTCTGCACGGCGCGGCGACGCCGGGGCAGCAGCTCGCTGGGGGGGAAGGGGGGGGGGGGCGGCGAGGTCTCGCCACCACCCCCGGACCTCCCACTCACCCGCGAGGGCAGTGGCAGGGGCGGGAACGCCCCCGCGCCTCGCCCAGGGGAAACCGCGCCCGAAACCGCCCCGGCCACCGAACCTCGTGGTGCAGTGGGGGGCGGGGGGCGGGGGGCCGGCGGGGGGGACCGCGGAATGCGCGGCGACCTCCCGAAGGGATCGCCCCCCCCGCCCGGATCACTTGCAGCCATCCCCGATTCACGGGGAAAAGTACGAAAATGCGCGCTCGCACTCCGCGCAGGCACTCCTCCTTGCGAGACACCAGCGCCGACGAACTGCGGCGCTGCTATGCCGGCCCACTACGCGTATCGCGCCTGCCCGCAGGTCTGCGGACTCGCGCGCAGCGTCGCGCACGCCACTCAGCCGGCGCACACCGCGTCGCGGCCAAGACAGTGAAGGCGAAGGCGTGGGCGCACCTCTCACAAATGAGTTTAACGAGAATCCTCCGCAAACTTGCGACTCGCCCTCAGTGGCCCTCGCCGCGGGGCTCACCCACGCCGACAGCGCCCGAAAAAGCGGTCGCCGGGCGCACAGCCTCCCCTTTAACGTCGCACCGCAAACGTCAAAATGGCTTTCGCCGCACAGGGGCCAACCCCGGCGGGGTGCAGCGCCACGAACGCTGTCGCAGGTGCACGGACACACCGGCTATGCAGTACAATTGCACTAGACTAACAGTCGGGGGAGTCTGGAAGCAGTACTGTTTCCTATAGAGCGGGGGTGGTTGCGGACCTTACGGCGACTGCTCTTGAAATGACCATCGGCTACCAGATTCTGGGTGAACAGCCGGGCATAGGACGCTGTGGTCCGCGATAGATTCGGTAAACACCATTTCACCGCTTCGTAAGGGAGAGGACCGCGCAAGCGACTTCGAACTCGTAACCAATCGAGAGACCGGAGTAATCTGGTCACAATTGAAAGTAAGGGCGTGAATGTAGGCCCGCCGGGCGTGAGTGTAGGTAACACTACTGGCTATCACGTGGTTAAGGCGTTGGCCTCTTACGGGCTTGTATCGTAACTAGACGGTGGACTGTTTTGTCCTCAAGTCTTCTGCGCTCACTCCATGGAGATAGAACGACTAACCGTTAAAACTTCCTGAGGTGACGGGTTCGCCCGCTGTAGTTGATAACCCTAGTTAGTGCATTGTATCATGGAGTGTAACACACTTTGTAACAAATTCGCATTGTCTGAACGCCTTGCGCGCGCGAACTGTGCATTTTGGACGCACGTTTCTAGCATTTCAAGTCGCGTGCGGAGCGATCCTGTCGGGTTTTCGAACGAATACAATGGGGCGCGCAGTGTGCTCTGAGCACCGCGCCTGTGTGTTGAGATGGGTTGTGTTGAGACGCGCGCGAACACGAACTGAACCAGGTATGGACACATCTACGAACGAAGCGTGGAGTGAAGAAAAAGCTATACACTTAATCGAGGCGTACAGAATACTGGAAATTTTATGGAATCCATAAAATTGGTCGTCAAACTCCATTCTCTCAGCAGACTGACGCAACGGTCGCGCGCACGGCGGAAACTAAATACGAGTAGGTACATGTTCGGTTCGTGCGCGCGCTGCGTCCACACTGATGAATTGCTCCTTTCATGTTACATTGCATGTTACCTTTCGTCGGAGATATCCTGCCAAAATTGGTAGTCAGAGGGCGAGGTTGCCCGCTGGGTACCTTTCCCGGTGCCTCGTCGTAAGGCGTTGGCCTCTGACTGGCAGGTGGCGGAGTTTGACGGTGGACTGTTTTGACCTAAGACCGCGCACCTCACGGGAGACAGAACGATACATTTCGTTGAGGCGACATGAGACCTCAGAAAAATATCCGAAATAGGCGTACACGTCAATTTTTCAGGGTTTGACCAATAAAAATCCAGCGTTGACGAAGCGTCAAGCGTAGATTCTAGGTCCGCTCGCGCCGATTACTAGGCGCATACTAAATGCTCTATCGCAGCGCTAGCACAGAATAACTATCTTTACGCAGTGGTGGTATAAGGGTAGTAACCCCTCAAATGTGAGGCGTCCCTTAAGGGATGCCTTGGCAAAATGTATACAAAATGTATATAAATTTATATAAATATAAATATAAATGTGCGCCGGTTTATAGTAATCCGCTCTATAGTAATGCTATAGCTCTATAGTAAACCCCGCTCTATGTAAATGTAAATGTAAATGTAAATATAAATTTATATACATTTTGCCGTAGGCAACCCGAGCTAATCGCCATTCATTTGAGGGGTTAATGGAAAAGCATATTTAGCGTAACTCTCAGAGCGCTCTCACGTTTTAATTAATTGTATATTAATTTAGGGCCTAGATAAAAAACTTAGCTAAGTGCGTCAATATTATGAAATTATAATAAAACACACTCACCGCTTACATTGTAGGAGTAAACGCGCCTAAAAGTTATCGAAGTCAGTTAAAAGCCTTAATGTCCAAGGCAATGAGCAACTTTTTTGAATCCAAATTTTAAATTGACTACTTATCGAGGGATTCACGTAGAAACTTTTTAAAATTATTGCTTATATTTTTCAAAAAACTCATAAAACTAAAATTCTTCGGATATGTTCGTTCCCAGGTATCATGTCACCTTAAAACTTCCTTAGGTGACGGGTTCGCCCGTTGTAGTTGACAACTCTAGTTGTTACCTTTCGTCAGTCTATACGCAGCAATCAATCAGCAAGTCAATCCTTAATAACCACGAATAAGGCTCAATACTTTTAGCTTCATCTGTTTTCAATGCGATAAAGTCAAAACAAGACATTTGATGTTTGTGTGTAAAATATAACTATATACTTAGGTATGTGGTTACGTATATGTGGTTACATATAAACATCTGATATTATAAATAGGATAGAAAACGAATTTACCGCGTGAAATTTGTAGCACCTGACGTTTCGGTGACGTTGCAGCCGCCGTTGTCCAGGGTAGACTACCCTGTCTACTACGTTGTCTACGTTGTCTACCCTGGACAACGGCGGCGGCAACGTCACCGAAACGTCGGGTGCTACAAATTTCACGCGGTAAATTCGTTTTCTATCCTATTTATAATGTCAAACAACCGCGATAGTCTTCGATTTTATAACATCTGATATATTTATAAATATAAAACTAAATATTTTTAAAATTAAGTTTAAAAAAAAATACTTAATAAAAGAGGGTCAACAGTTCGGTTTTGACATATAGTGTACCTTTATCAAACAAGCTCTTTTTTGCGCTTTTTAATTTAAATGTTATAAAACATCTTGAATCTGAAGCTACATAATTATCAATCGGGACAAAAGGATAAAAGAAGCCTATGACTTTGTCTCTTGATTGCGATTGCAAACATTCTGATTTCGAAATTAATTGAGTTTTGTTTGAACACCGTCACCCATTGTAAATTTGTGCGTTATTTTACTGGGAATTCTATTGGAGAATGAAGGAAATTTTCACTTTCCGGGAGGATTTTTCACGCGGCCAAGGGGGCACTTAGAGAAATTGGAAAATCACGTCTCATTCATCTGGCTGGGGCAGCGGGACTCAGAATATATTATGATAAATTGAAAGAGCGCCATAAAAGGGAATGGTCCTCAGTTATTTTTGATCGGAACTCAATGTCCGAAAATATTGAAAATTGGCTGCTAAAGGCTCTTGTGCAGTTAGGCCGCTAAGACTCACTCGTTCATCGGTGTTGGCTCACGGTTCAGCCCCCATCCGGAAGCCTCCACGTAGGAGATCGTTCATGGTGATGACTCTGTTTTCCCATGCCTTTCAACGCATGAATGGTGCACCAGATTCCCTCAGTTGATGTCCTTCGGGCGCAGCTGGGTGTTTTGTGCATCGTGCAGCATCAGACAACCGAAGAGGGGAGGGGGGTCGGAAAACGACATACGGTATCATATCCTATATCGACATATGGAAACCACTCGATGACCACCCGATCCTGAGTGGAAGGCGGGTAATGGATACCACGGTCCGCTATAAATTCGTTTTGAATTACCGCTTACATTAGGTAGAGGCCGCGAAGGCGACTTTGGTCTTGCTACCAGTCGGGATACCCTTCCCTGTACCTCGCTGTAACATGTTGTCCTCTGACGGGCATTTTCTCATAGCCAGACGGTGAACGGATTCATTCCTGAGTCTCTACGCTCACTTCAGGCTAAAAGAACGATTACATATCGTTGTACCTACCTGGTGGTGACAAGAAGTTAATAGGAGCTAATAAGCCCAGTGCAGTTGAGTCATTATGACCCATGTGTTAGGGTTGACCGAAATTACAGTTCAGCATCCGGTAGCCACCCATCCGGTAGCCACCCATCCGGTAGCCTCCACGCATAAGTGCGAGACCGGGTAGGCCTCTGTGCCTGCGGGCCAGTTCCCCTGAGATTCGTCCTTCGGTCACCACTGGAGGCATCAGCCGATCGACTATGCATTCCGACTGATAACAGGGGGAGTCTGGAAACGGCTTTGTTTCCTATAGAGCGGGGGTGCTTGTTAAACTTATGGCAACCGCTCTTGAAATCCGCTCAATCGGCTACCCAATACCGGGTGAACAGCCGGGCAAAGGACGCCGTGGTCCGTAATAGACTCGGTAAACACCGATTCACCGCTACGTAAAGAGGAGAACCGCGTAAGCGACCCCGAACCCGTAAGCATTCGGAAGGCCGTACAAATCTGGCCATAATTGGTAGCAAAGGCACTTGGTTTACCCGCTGGTTTAACTACCCGATGCCGGACGGTAAGGGTTGGTCTCTCTCGGGCTAGTTGGCGGAGCTAGATAGTAGATTGTCATTGTCTAAGTCTTCTACGCTCATCCCGCGGCTGAAAAAACGATCACATATCGTTATTCCAGCCTGTAGTGACGAGTTCGCCCGTTGTGGTCGACACTGACAGGCCCATTATAGATGACATTACCCCACTGTCCCGAAAAAATCAAAATTACACCGCCACCGAAAGAGATATATTAGCGAAATGAAGATGAAAATAATCACAAGCCGGCTGGCGATATAATTTTAACTGCTATAATCGGTGTCAGTGCGTATAAGTCCCAAGGGAGAGTTTCCGCGAGTTATCGCGGGGCATTTGCTGCAATAACTCGCCCTTTAATGCTCGCCGATAAAGAACTCGCCGAGGCGGGAGCTCGGACCAGATAAGACCCTCCCTATTTATTGCTTAGAGAGAGCAACAGCGCGTAAAACACTTCAATGATAGCGAAAGGGATATGATGTACGAGCGTACATCAAAATTGTCCATAAATTTGAGTGTTTTCTTTCTTTTTTGCCTAAAATCCGCTACTCAGCACACACAAGTGGGACATGGAAATGGGAATTTTATATTCGGATTATATGTATTAATAGAAAAAAAAATGAAGAAACAGAAAATCGACTTAACCCCTAGAGCCCCGATTGGCCGATATCGGCCAAAACACGATTCAGTGTCACGGCCCCGTTTTAATTTTATTTGAATTTAATTTGTTTTATTTTATTATGTTTTATTATGTTAATATGTTTTATTTTAATTATGGGTACAGTGGTTTGGCAGTAATTAATGTTTTGGTGAGACAGTGTCATAATACAATTTTTTTATTAATTTTTACTAAAAATTTTTGGGACATCAACTTGTCAATCGGCTGAGGGTCCGAGGCCTGAAGGGTTAAAGTAAAAACCAGGCAAACAGAACTGAACATGATAGTTTCTGGCGATATGCTGAGGATTTAGGATATTAGCGACGGCGATGCAGTTTACACTCATATACTGTGACGGAATTCTGAAAATAATTTCTCCTCCGTAAAAATAAATAGGAATGTTGCGTAAGACTAGGCCACATGTTATAATTCGTTTGCCCTGACAGAAAGAAATTTAAATTTGCTGCTCGCAGAATTGCCACGGCGCGCGAATTTTATGGAGTCAGATATAATTTTAACATTTTACGGACACACACGCCCGCTTAAGAGTCTCTATTAAATAATCATACTCTGTGTTTTCTTCCTCCGTCGCGCGCCTCGTATGAAACCGCCATTACGACAACGCGAACTTGGTTGTCGATTGACCACACAGACCACATCACGGTAAAGAGGTACATTCACATCGCCAAAGTGGTAACCATCGCCATCTCCACAATAGTATTGCATGAAAATTGGTACGGATTCTGAGGTAGAACACGCATAAATAAACGATAACCGGCTGGTTGCGCTACGAATACTTGCGATTAATCGTTTCTTGCAGTGTCATCTTGAATTACTTAATAGTACTAATACCTTAATCAAGGAAGAAGCGGGAAAGAGATTAGGAAGCAATAGAGATCGCTAATAGATCAGTGGCGTGCCCAGTTTTAGTGAATGGGGCAAGCCCAACACACCTTTTTGTGTTTTTTACGCTTTTTATAGTAAAAAAGTGGTACCTCTTTACTCTTCAATCTTCAGTTTGAAATTTACTGCTTGTGTCGTAGATTTAATAAGGAAGGCATGAAGGCATGCTACTGCTAGACAGAATTTAACATATACTTATCAGCAGTCGCATACAATACAATACAATCATCTACTCCAGTAGATAGGCATTACTACACTTGGATGCGTCACAAAATTAAATGCTAAAAATTTAATTGTTAAAAACATAACTATCGTGATATTTGTCATGCCCGTATTATTATATTCAATATTACCTACATACAAATAATCAAAATATACAGCAGCTACGTGCAGCTTGGGCCAAAAGACCTGCTCGTTATATTGGGTCAGCTTTACTCACGGTTCTAGTGCCATCCGGTAGCCTCCTTAAAGAGAGACGAACCTGGAAAGGACTCTGTCAACCTTGTCTCGGTTGGTCCGCGATAGATTCGGTAAACACCGTTTCACCGCTTCGTAAGGGAGAGAGAGAACCGAGCATGCGACCTCGAACTCGTAACCAATCGAGAGACCGGAGTAATCTGGTCACAATTGGAAGTAAGGGCGCGAGTGTCGGCCCGCCAGGTAACATTCCTGGCTATCTCGCGGTTAAGGCGTTGGCCTCTTACGGGCTTGTGACGTAGCTAGATGGTGGACTGTTTTTGTCCCAAGTCTTCTACGTTCACTCCAGAGAGATAGAACGACTAATCGTTACAACTTCCTGAGGTGACGGACTCGCCCGTTGTAGTCGACAACCCAAGTTGTTAGTCAGAGTGCACAGTCGATTGGCTTACGCCGGACGGTGCGCAGACAGGGAGACAGAACGATCAATATCGTTAAAACTTCGCTAAAACGTTGTAGTTGACAGATCTAGTTGAGTGACGGAGAAATACGGCCAAATCTGGTAGTGAGGGTTTGAGGTCGGCTTACTGGTTTTACTTCCCACTGCCTCGCGTTAAGGCGTTGGACTGTGGCGGGCATGCTGGCATAGTTAGACGGTGGGCTGTGCTGTTCCTAAATCTCCGCATTCGCCCCATGGTTTAAAGAGTTATTTAATATCGTTATAGCTTCCTAGGGCGGCGGGTTCGCTCGTATTAGTTGACAGCTATAAAATACATGGATACTTGTAAATCGGTTATCGACGTGTGTTTATCGCATACGGAAACACGTCCACTGGCGAGCGATGTTAGCGAATGGCGGCATTAATTTCCCGCTTATCTTTAGGCAGTCGTCGCCCGTCGGCGTCCCGGCGGCGACCATCCCAGCCTGGGTATTAATAACGCCTATAAATTCGTCGCCGCCTCTACTATCATTTGAGGAAATTTAGTAACGCATGTAACGCGCTTTAACTGCCTTCTCCATTCCGGGACGAGTCGGCCCCGGAGAGCGTCTCATTTCACTTGATCTTTAGATTTCCCCCAACATCGGTTCAATTAACTGAAGCTGAGTTAATGGGTTCGGTCCCAGGGAACCATCTCAGCCTATAATTTTATTCCCGTTATACATAACAACATTTAACCCTTCGGATCAGAACACCGTTGACTACGTAACGACCAATATTGGCGGCTTGCTCCCGGAGCGCTCAGTAATATTATTTTCTAATTCGAACGCATCCTAAAATTCATACCAAATATATCATTATTACCATAGATATGTGAGGGACCACCCCTCACTAGACTCCAAGTTGTTCGGTGTGAGGTGGTGGTATCAACTTACGAGTTATCTCCGTATTAAAAGGCGGTTTTGACTGAAGATGAAAGTATTTATTGAATCGTTTAAAAGTTTGATATTGCCAGTTATAACGCTTCCCGAATAGGTTATGTTGTCGCGAGTGTATTGATGCGCGACTGCTGTTATGAGGGTAGGTATATGGATGAGGATTGTATTTTGTGCTCCTAGTATCTTGTACTGGGCACGGCTAGAGTCTGTGGGATTGTGACTGATGCTTCGTGACTGGGAAAGATAAGGAAAGGAAACCAAGGCGCCGGACTCGTTGAACGACCTCGTGAGAGGGGTGTCGAGTATGCCGTCGCAACCTTGGGGGAAGGAGATCACTCGAGGAATGATACTTTGGTTGCTTTTTCGCAGGTTTATATAGGCCGTGAAATGATGCAATTCGAAATATTCCGAGTAAAAGTATTGTTTCATCGTGCTGATTCATCGCTTAACGGGTTGAAATAATAGCTGAATTGTGTCAGTGTATTTCACTGGAAATCGATGCATTTGTTGATCGCATGTAATTGTACTTAAGGGCCGCTACAGATACATAGACGGCCGCTAAAATAATTTCGTGCGTCATTGAGCGGATATTTCTGGTGAAATTTCATTGTCAAACATCGCCGTTCGGTCGTCATTGTCAAACATCGGGTCGTGAACAGGTTTATGGTGTTTTAGTGTTTTCAGTTGGAATATGAATAGAAATGTAAGTAAATTTGAATCTAAAACACTTTATCAACCAAATTCAGTGATTTTATGTACATTTTATTCCAATTTTACCTGTTTTTTTTAGTTGAAAAATTGGGTGCGGTTTGTCGCTATGGCGTCATTACTAATTATTGAGTTTTTTTGCGATAAATAACTGTAAAATAACAAAATGTCTGCCTAATTCGTTGACAATATATATATTACTTTATTGTTCGCTGAATATATCAATTTTTCGGTGTATTTGAAAATGAATTTCGGTGTATTCATTAAAAAATAATTAATAAAAATTTTATTTCGAGAAATCATCAAAATTTTATTGGTTTTTATGAGCTAATATCTAATTATTTTTGTATGTAAATAAGCAAAACAACGTAAAACAATTGATAGAGAATCTAATAAAGATTACGATAGTATTCTCAATTTTTAAATAATGTTGCGTATTTTCCGTAAGACAAGTACAAGTTAGAAATGCCGAGTTTTTTTTCACTTTTTCGACTTTCTCATATTTATTCATAATTATCTAATTGATTTATAAAATGAGGATTCAATAATCTATATACGAAATTTCAATGCGATCATTGCACAGTTATTCTTTATATGATTACTATAGTAGTTATAGTACTTTTTGTCGATAGCGGCGATATTGCAAAAAAATCCAATAAATTGCCGCGGTCTGCCATGAAATTATACCGATACTCGGAGGGTTAGCCTGTGAAATTATTAACGTTTCCTTCTCTGTACATTTAAGAAGTCTGTACTAATATGCATAAATCAACACAATATTGAAAAAATTGAGATATTCATGAGCACACTACTATCCAAAAATTAATTTACAAATACCTAAGCCACACTTTTAGATGTACATTGCAAAATACAAAAGGAATATAACGTACAATAGGGTCACGTGTCCAATAGTAAGCCACTGGTACAAAATTAGCCATGTCTATATTGACAAATGGGACGTTGCTGATCCGTACAATCTAGCGATCTAGATGCCGAAAGAGTTAACGGCAAGCTCGCGCTCACGACGGCTGCAAACTAGGTGATTTTTCGGAAAATAGTGGCAAAAGTAAAAAAAAAACTAAATATATTTTTGTTTGACTCCTGGCACTTCTGGATTAATAAAACCTTAATATTTTAGCTCTGTGGACATACTTCACGTACTTGTTTTATTCTGATTGTTTTTAACTTCACGTACTTGTTTTTAACTTATTTCTGAAATATGAAGTGTTAGTAATTTAAAACTTATAATAACCAAACGCGTTCGGGAAGGGGTTTGTATAGAATTAACCAAAATGTTATGTTTAACAGTTAGTCATGAATAATTGCATACCAACGCATAGTTAACCTGATTTTTTAAAGCTTTTGCAAAATACGGTTTATATTTTCAATTTTTGATGTGCCGGGCTAAGGATAGAAATATCCTACAATTACCTTAAATATCCGAAATACCTTAAATATCTTACGATTAATGGAAATCTATGAAGAAATTTTATAGAAAAAAAATCAACATTATGAAATTAAAGACTATCGCGGATATTTGACATTGTATATAAAATAAAAACAAAATTACCGCGTGAAGTTTGTAACACCCAACTTTTCAGTGATGTTGCAACCGCCATTGTTCAGGAAAGACTGCCATATATGATGATGATCTTGCCGCTGTTGTCTAGTCTACCCTGGACAGTTGCGGTTGAAACATCGCCGAAACGCAGGGTGTTACAAACATAAAGCGGTAAATTCGATTTATTTTATTTATAATTCACCAAATAAGATAAAATTCAAATAAAAAATCAAAATCCGCATAAAAAATAGACAATGTATATAATTTAAATACGTAATCTTGTTAACAAAATTATATATATTTTTTAAATATATTTAAATGATAATAAATGAAGCTTACCAAAAAAAATATATTGTCGTTATAAGTTATCCTCAATAAAATTCTTTTAAAATAATAATAAAATATCGAAGTATTAGGAAATTAAAATATTTAACTAACTAATTTCCTGGTATTTTAGACAATATTCTTCCAATCATCAAAAATATGTTTCCAATCCGCCAAGCTTTCAGTACAGCATTAAAGATTTTCTTTTGATTTTACGTTAAAGGTGGGGAAATATTATAGTAGCTATATACAAAGTACCTTTTTAAAGCTTGGTACCTATTTGAATCTGTTTCACTATTTCATTTTACATATTTTCTAAAACATCACACATTTCGATGTTTAATATCAAAAAATTGATATTATTTTGTTTTTAATATAATTTTATTATAATCAATATCATTTGTTTGAGATTATAGTTAAGCCAGTGGAATACTGTTTCCAGTTAATTAGATATTATAAAATAAGCATATAATTAAAAAAAACGATCTGTTACGATGACATGGAATTATGACAGAAGTAATATCACCATACATATTACACAATATTTCTGATAATAAATGATTTTCTTTATATTTCTATATATAAATTGAACTTGATTACAATTTTATTATAAAGAAAATTTTATTATTATTATTAAGAAAATTAAAACACCTCGTTCGAGGCTAAAATTATGTTACAAAATATTAACAATTTCACAACTAGGGTGTCAACTACAACGGGCGGTCCGTCACCTCATGAAGTTTTAACGATAGTTATCGTTATTTATCTCCCGTGAGGTGAGCGTAGTGACTTAGAGATAATATAAATCTACATTCTAGCTAAGCCAACTGGCCGGCAAAGGCCAACGCTAATGCGTCCGCTGGCACTTTTCCTCGCTTATTAGGGCGAAACACCAGGTAAGGTACCAGCGGGCAGTCTCGCCCCCTGTCTACCAGTTTTGGAAGGATATCTCCGTCTGGAATTCACCTTCAGGATACCTTGAGGTTACGGTGACACTCGACGCTCTCTAGGAAACCTACGCCGATGTTTTTTATATACAACGTTTTGGTGACGTCACCCAAAGCTTTATTACGGCCGCTAGATAACGGCACCGCTTTTCTAGGAAACCAAAGCTTTAGAGAGGAATACAAACCTACCATCCAGCTAAGCCAATATGGCCGGCAGAGGCCAACGCTTTACGGCGAGGCACCGGAAAAGGTTAAACAATGGCCAGCCTCGTCCCTGACTACCAGTTTTGGAAGTATAACTTCGTCTCGAATTAACCATCAGGATACCTACAACCTCCCGACTGGTTACGGGTCCGAAGTCGCTTGCTCGACCTCTACCTGCCATAAATTCAGCGGTGATTGAACCTGTCGCTGACCAATAGCATCTTTTGTCCGGATTTGAATTCAGGATTAGGTCATTTCAAGAGTGGTTGACGACATGTCAATATCCACCATCGCTTCTTAGGTGGCAGTACATTTCTATAATCTATACACTGCCTTAATGATAAGTCAGAGGGTACAACCGATTGACTGACGCCGCACGGCGCGCAGACCGTCCAGTAGCTTCGGGAGGCGTTCCTCCAGGGGAGACCGATTTACTAGCCGCATGGCCTGAGACGCGACAATCCTACCCGGGGTAGTCCTCCACACGAGGAGGCTACTGAATAGGAGCTGAATCGTGAGTTGAACCGACCCGGAAATACAGTGGATCTTATGGCCTAAGCTGCACGAAACCGTTTGCTACCACAGCTAAGCACATAAAGAATCTACAATAAAGAATCTGAATCTAAATTATTCAGTGGAAATATACACAAACTGATTGTTTTGGCAATGCCGGATTACAATAATGGGTAGAGATAAAGTATGCTAATGTGTACGTTCGCTGATCTATAGTTATTATATTTCTACAATTCCGTCTAAACAAATACGTTGATATTAATTAAAGAGGGGGATGTTCGGTTTGAATAATTCAATGCAGAGCGCTTCTGGCAATTAAATGCCGGCAATAAATAATCGGTGAAAGTTGAAATTGGCTAAAAGACGCCCGCGCCGCGGCGGCAGCTGAACAAGCAGAACGCTGAGAAATTACAAATTTCTCTTTTCTTCTGATTAGATACACACATGGACTGGCAGGTATCTGAATGGCCCACAGGGCCCATTTGGTCTCTTTTTGTATTGCCTTGGTCGGTCCAACTAACGTTTCAAATCCCATCCGGTAGCCTTCTCGACGAGGGACTTGACCTGGAAGGGTCAGCGTGAACACTACCTGCGAGTATAGCCTGCAGTCGGAGTCGGTTGGGATCAGAACTTGCGGTGTCAACTACAACGGGCGAGCCCGTCACCACAGGACGTTTTAACGATTTTCTCGTTCTGTCGCCCTGCAGTGAACGTAGAAGACTTGGACAGAACGATCCAACGTCCAGCTACGTCACAACCCGCAAGAAGCCAACGCCTTTACCGCGAGATAGCCAGTATGATTACCTGGCGGGCCGACCCTCGCGCCCTTGCTTCCAATTTTGACCAGATTTCTCCGGTCTCTCGATTGCTTCCGAGTTCGAGGTCGCTTGCGCGGTCTTTTCCCTTACGAAGCGGTGAAACGGTGTGCACCGAATCTATCGCGGACCAAGGCGTCCTTTGCCCGACTCTGAACCGGTATCGGATGGCCAATGGTCATTTCAAGAGCAGTCGCCGTAAGGTAGGCAACCACCCCCGCTCTATAGGAAACAATACAGTTCCCAGACTCCCCCGACTGTTAGTCGGAGAGCACAGTCGATTGGCTTGCGCCGCTCGGTGCGCAGACCGTCCAGGAGCGCCAGAGGTTTGATTCCCAGGGGAGACTGGTTGACCTAGTGTCCTACCCAGGTTCGCACCCCATGCGTGGAGGCCATCGGATGGGTGTTGACCCGTGAGTGTGACCGACCCTGAACACATGGGTCATCGTGGCCACCTCATCATGGGCCCATTAGCTCCCGGTTGGGATCAGAAGTGTGGATTCGGTGGAACAGCTCGGGCGGTACAGGGCAGTTTGCTTACCAGGATGGGTACGCGATCTGGCTAATAACAGGGGGAGCCTGGAGACGTAGGCTTCCTAAAGAGTGGCGGTAGCAGTTGACCTAGCGTCACATATCATTAGAAACGATCTTATAGCCACCCGACCCCTAGTGACCTTGACGAGCAAAAGGTGTCAAGATTCTGCGATTAATTCAATACAATTTATCGCTAGCGCCAGAAGAGTCTGTGCAAGCGACCTCGAATCCGTCACCAGACTGAGGTTGAGGAAATCCGCTCAAATCCGGTAATAAGGGCCTGAGGTCGGCCCACTTCTTAGTTCATTGGACTCTTACGGGTTTGCTAACTTAGTAAGACTGTGGACTGTGTTTTCCACGTCTTAGCGTCCAGAGAGCTAATAGGCCCTGTTGCAGTTTGGCCACTCGGACCCATGTGTAAGGGTCGGCTAAACTCACGAATCAACACCTATCCAGGAGCCTCCATGCAGAAATGCTAACCCGTGTAGAACCCGTGTAAACCTAACCTGCGGGCCAGTTCCCCTAGGAATCGCTCTTCGGGCGCTCCTGGTCGGTTTGCGCACCGTGCGGCGTCAGAGAAGCAATTGTGTATTCGTAACGACATCCAGGGGAGTCTGAAAACAGTATTGTTTCCTATAGAGCGGGGGTAGTTGTTTACCTTACGGCAACTGCTCTTGAAACAACCATTCGGACGGAGAGCCGGGCAAAGGATGCTGTGGTCCGCGATAGATTCGGTAGACACCGTATCACCGCTATGTAAGGGAGAGAACTGCGCAAGAGACCTCTTACACGTAAACAGTCGGGAAGAAGGAGGTATCCTGTTGTTAAATTTCAGACGGGGATATCGTTCAAACTGGTAATCAGGAGACGAGGCTGCCCGCTGGGTACATTTCCCGGTGCCTCGCCATAAGGCGTTGGTCTCTGAAAGGGCACGTTGGGCTCTAGCTAGACAATAGAATTGTTATTGTATCTGTCTCCTACGCTTATCACACGGCTGAAAGAACGATCTCATATGGCCTGGGGTGACGGGTTCGCCCGTTGTAGTCGATACCGCTCAACTATCCCAGCGTTCACTCCAAGGGGAAAGAATGATCTGATATCGATACAACTTCCTGGGGTGGCGGGTTCGCCCGTAGTAGTTGATAAATAAAGTTGTCAACTACAACGGGCGAACCCGTCACCTCAGGAAGTTTTAACGATTGATCGTTCCATCTCCCGTGAAGTGAGCGCAGAAGACTTGGACAAAAC
The DNA here is from genome assembly GCA_944548615.1 of Micropterix aruncella. Taxonomy (NCBI): domain Eukaryota; kingdom Metazoa; phylum Arthropoda; class Insecta; order Lepidoptera; family Micropterigidae; genus Micropterix; species Micropterix aruncella. The sequence goes on along the minus strand of OX155971.1, from coordinate 27,750,163 downwards.
AGTCCACCGTCAAGCTCCGCCACATGCCCGTAAGAGGCCAACGTCTTATCCGCGAGATAACCAGGTATGTTAACTCACGCCCTTACTTCAAATCGCGACCAGATTACTCCGATCTCTCGACTAGTTACGAGTTCGAGGTCGTTTGCGCGGTCCTGTCCCTTACTAAGCGGTGAAACGGTGTAAACCGAATCTATCGCGGACCATGGCATCCTTTGCCGTGTAGTTGACAGCTCTCAGTGCTCACGGCGAAGGCTAACATTGATGACGTCATACTGTGGACTTTCCACAATTACTGCGGCGTGTCAGGGCGCGTCCCCGGGAGCCGATATTGTAATTAAATCGGCGGCAGTATCGAAAGCTATCGTGTGGCTAATTTCCATCGGAGCGGTATAATTACTCCATTGTCATCGCTTTTAATAAATCGTTCGGAAACGTCATTCTGCTGACGGAGAGAATGAACGCGTAGCAAGCGTGGGGAGAGAGGGCCCGTTTACTATGCCATGTTCACGTCACTTGGATATCATCATCAAATGCATAGTTGTATAGACAGTTGTATTACATTTACATTTAGACGTGATATGATTGAATTCTACATTAATGATCAAATTCTTCTATTTATAATCAAAACATAAAAGGTTACTTGTAAGCATAAAGAAGGTATTATTGTAGAATTAAATCGAGTCTCACCATTTAGTTTACCAGATAAAAAACACAGAGATATTAATTATTTAAAATAGCGATAAAAATAAGTTTTTTCAGTATAAAAGTAATAAATGTAATGTCAAAACTAACAAAAAAAAGTGACATTGTCAAAAAGTAAAATAAATTGTCTCAGTGATTATATTGCAAATAATAATATTTGAGGTATAATTAATATGTGCCAACTTAATACTAGAAAAGAGTTTTGAATTCGTTTATGGAGGTAGTCAAATTAGTTTGCTATCTCCTCTAAACGCGTCATCCAATGAGACAAGAACAGTAGGGAGATTTTGATTACAATGGGCGAACCCGTCACCCCAGGCTGGTATAATGATACGTAAACGTTATCTCAGCCGTGGGATGGACGTAGAAGACTTAGAGACAAGACAATCTACTGTCTAGCTCCGCTAACAAGCCGGAGGTCAACGTCTTACGGTGAGGCACCGGAAAAGCTATCTAGCGAGCAGTTTTACCCCATATTTACTGGTTTTGGTAGTATATATCCGTCTGGAGTTAACCTTCAGGATACCACCGTCCTTCCGACTGGTTACGTGTCCTAAGTCGCTTACGCGGCCTCTACGAGTTATATTACAACGGTAATTCAATTTGAATTTATCGCTGACCCGGTGAATCGGGTGGCCCACGGTCATTTCAAGAGTAGCATGACAACAGGTCAACATCCACTCCCGCTGCTTAGGAGACAGTATATTTTCATAGTCTCCAGACTCCTCCAGCAATAAGTCAGAGTGCACAACCGATTGGCGTCGCCGAACGGTGCGTAAACCTTTCAGAAGCGCCGGGAGGCAATTCCAGCAGGAGAAACCGATCCACCAGCCGTGAGGCCTGAGACGCGAGAGTCTTACCCGGGTCTTACCCGATAGTCTTACTTCTGAATTGGAGATCAAATCAAATCAAATCAAATAATTTATTGTCCTAAAAACTAATACATCGTTGTATAGACAGTTGTATTACATTTACATTTGGCCGTGATATGATTGAATTCTTCATTAATGATCAAATTCTTCTATTAATAATCAAAACATAAAAGGTTACCCATAAGAATAAAAAAAAGTATTATTGTAGAAAATTAATCGAGTCTCATTATTTAGTTTACTAGATAAAAACACAGAGTAAGATATGTAGAAAGTAAGATATAGAGATGTAAGGCATCTCTATATCTTACTTTCTAGAGGAGATATGTATAATATCACAGAGATATTATACATATCTCCTCTAGAAAGATATGTATAATAAGATCAATAAGTAGTGATTCTATTAAATTGAATATAATGAATAATATAACGAGAAGAAAGAAGGTTATAATGAACATAATTAATTCTTTAGAATACCGATACAAATAAGTGTTTTTAGTATAAAATTAATAAATGTAATTTCAAATAGAACAAAAAATGTGACGATTGTCAAAAAGTAAAATAAAATGTCTTAGTGATTATATTTCAAATAGAAATAGTCAAGATATAATTAATATGTGCCTACCTTATAACAGAAATAGTCAATACATTTTAGTCAAATTGAAAATTGATTAAAACCTTTTACAGAAAGAGATATAGTCGAGATGCATACAGTTTTTAGAGATCGTTGATGTCGTACAATTTCTCTTCCAATGAGATATAGTTTGAGTTTATTTTTAAATTGGGGCATTTTTCCTTCGCAGCATATTTTTTAGATACTAGAGGGTAGCTTATTGTAGCATGTAATTCCGACGTAGATCGGATCCCTTTTAAAAAGTTCTAGGTTTGGACGAGGAAGAATCAGATTATTTCTCCCCTTGGCAAAGTGTTTATGGGTATCTGATTGTATCGGCAGCTGAGCTAGGTTTTTTATGATCAATTTAACGCATTCCAAAACGTATAGAGATGAAAGGGTGAGGATTTTAAGCATTCTGAAATGACCACGGCATGATTCTACATAACCAAGATTACGTAAAATTCGAATGAATCGTGAGTTGTGCCGATTCGAGAACAAAATGGATCTTATGACCAAGCTGCACGAAACGGTTCGCTGCCACTCAGACGAGGTGTGAGCCGGTGATTTTTCTAGATTAAATAACATTCATAATATTATCTTATTCATAATATTCCATAACATTCATAAACTGCAAACAGTTTAAAATAATATTCATGTAATATTTCTACTATATAATTGTTTAGTCCGTAGCATACTTGAATATAACTCGGTCATCTGATGTACTCGTACAAGTGAAAACAAATACATTCAGATGGTAGAGCGTATACAAAGAAAAAATTTAAGATATATTTATTACAGAAAATACAATATTTATCCATACTTATTTCCGTCCGATTTTGTGCTAGGAATGGTAGGATACAACAGTCTTGAAACGCGTCGATATATTTCCCTAATTATATTTGCATATAAATTAATTCAAGGAACTATTTATTTGCCAGAGATACTATGTAAGTTTGAATTGTACGTACCGGTAAATTACACAGCGAGTAGATCGCGTCTATTGTTTAATGTGCCGTACCATCATACAAATATTTTTGTAGACAGGCCAGTGGGAAGGGTTATAGCTCTTTTTAATTTCTTACCCACAGAAATAGATATCTTTTGTATATCCCTTTGGCAGCTAAAAAGGCAACTCTCTGCTATCTCATGTTTATCATAATCTGTTTTTTATTTAGTTTTATATTTTTAGGTTTTTTTTTTCTTGTTCAATGTTACCAATAATTTAGTTATGTAATTCATTTATTTTTAGACCGACATTCTAACTTTAATATTTAAGGGCGAATTGTATTCGTCCGTAATGCTCTTGAATAATATTTGAAACTGATAAATAATAAAAAATAATTGTTCACGCCAGTGAGGTTTGTGTGAGAATTAGCGTAATTTTCCGTATCCTAATCCCTTGTCTAATCAAAGAAAATCCCTTTTATAAATTCTTCCGCTCCAATCAAATATTGTCGGTACCTATTTAAACATGCCGCGACGCCGCGCCGATCTGAATCGCCCAGCGCTACGGATCGCCCCGTCTGAACGACGGGTAGGACATATATGTTGACTTGGCTGGGCGCGTGGTCGAATCAATTCGCTCCGCAACAAAAGATGAGATTATCGTTTTTTCTCGCCGCAAACCGCCGCATCGCATCACACGAACTTGTGTTGATTCGCCCGCATCGCGATTCGTGTGAAACATCAGTGAGTGACAGTTAAACGAGAAGCAGAGGTGGTGCAGTCCTGCAGCACAGACGGAACCAACAAAACCCTAAGACCGATATCCTGTCTTTCCACTTTAAATATCCGCTCCTGGTTACTAAGGTACACCAGATGGTCTTTCAAGCTAGTAAACTCACACGGATCTCACGCAAATTCATAAACCGCCTAGAGTGCTCTTCTGAGTAACGAGACCAGACCTCTAGGTACCCGCATCATCAATAATAATAATAACATGTTTTCGGTTGACAAACGCCGGCACTGTGGCAGTGGCCTAGCTCTCACCGCTCCATACTTCGCCCTGTCGCGGAGCTAAATAAACCTCGAATGATTTATACGGCGGCTTTTCGTTACATTAGTGCTGAAATTCTATCGCCTGGTAATATGCAGTGTAAACTCATGGAATTTCCCCCACAGCGGATAATATATGAGTATGTTAGTGTTCAGGGGATGCATATTCAGGCACGGTTACATAAATATATCTTATAACATAATTTATTTATTTTTAGGAAAACCAACAGCTAATTATAATTTAACAAAGAGACGGAGTAACAGAGCCAATTAAAGGTTTTCACGTTTAAGTAACGCTATAGAAACATATGTGACCTTTCAATTAAAGCTATCGATTAAAAATACATCAAAAACTATTCACCAATTAATGCTAAAGAATTCACTGTTCAGCGGCTGCCTAGCTGAGTTAATACTCGTACAGTATAGATGAAAGTCAAAGCGTTTAATCAAATCATTGAAATTGTCACTTGTTCGCCACAGAAATGCATTTTGCCTATAGTTGGTACGAGCATGAGGAACATGAAGAGCAGGGTTAAATCTATTAAGTTTGGAAGGAACACGGATATTAATTTTATTTAGCAAGTCGGGACAGTGTTATTGGGGGTGATTTTTAGCAAAAAGGTCAAGTCCGCGGTTTCACGCCGCTTAATCAAGGGGAGGATATGAAATTTCTTGCATAAATTCAAATAGATGAGCTGTATGGGATTTTCAGACGGAAGTAGAGATATTTCACGAAATTCATTTAAATGCGCTCGATTCTATTTATATATTTATCAGAGTTGCATAATTTAATCATTTTAAATTTTCCCCTGGCTCTCAGGAGATATCCATCGAAAATTTAGCTTTATCGGAGATGCCGAATAGAAAAATTCAAACAGGAATAATTACCTTTTAAACTATTTATTCATTTTTATTTATATATATTTTATTTATATATAAATAGCTTTTTGCCGCGGCTTCGCTTCGCGTAAAGTTTCGAATCGATGTGTTTATTTAAGCTGCCTTTTATTTGCCATTTTAGACGCTACCATTAGATAGTAACTATATGGCTCTATGCCAAAGCCTTATGATTTATAAAATTCTAGGGTAGGGTGCTTGCACGAAACAGGCCCTGGATCCACTAATAAAGACGCAAAAACTACTATTACGCATAATTAATAGGAAACCTAATAACTACCCGTCAGAGCGTCTTTTCAAAGAGTGTAAAGTTCTCGACGTCAAGGAATTGTTTATAAAATACGTGATAATATTTTTTCATAAACATACGGACAGGCATGATCAAAGCCAGCAAAACTGCAACACTCTTAGTTTACGGAAACAAATTTTCCTTATTCCTCGAGTGCAAACAACTTTTGCACATCGACGAGCCTTTTTAACATGCTTTTATTAGGTCGACCTGTATGTAACTAACTATGTAATGGCATCTACGGTAACTAATTTAACCATCTTCCAAGGATCGTAGCGTCATGAAAATTGGCAGCTGTATGTAGTTCTGATGACAATACAATAATATGGTACTGTCGAACTGATCTGATGATGGAGTCGGAAAATATGAACTGGAACTTCATGATGGAACATCGTATCATAGCTGTGTTTGGACTTGTTAGAAAAGTCTTGGAATGAACTTTGACCACGATTAGGTTTCAAGGTCTGATGATGAAGCCGGAAGATAGAAACTGGCATTCCATGATGGAATATCGTGTATCATTATCATTATCATAGCCCAAAAGCGTGTTTTTAGTGTTTTTTTTAAACTATTAATTTTTTACTTGATCCCAGATTATACAATGATATATACGAAAAATGGAAACAGATGAAGAACAATCAAGAGGTTAAAGATAATTTTAATAAATGATTATTTGAATTAAGCAGGTCTAAATCTGAAAACTTGGTTTGTAAAGCGTATGCATAAAGGTAATTTAAATATATATATATATATATATATATATATATATATATATACATATATATATATATATATATATATATATATATATATATATATATATATATATATATATATATATATATATATATATATATATATATATATATATATATATATATATATATATATATATATATATATATATATATATATATATATATATATATATATATATATATATATATATATATATATATATATATATATATATATATATATATATATATTGGATATTTATATAAATTATTATGCATATGGCCATACTACATCATATCATATTTTTATTTATATCATTTAATATTTATAGCACTGTAATATAGTGTAAATATATTTATACTATTATAGCATTTATTATTTATTAAAATTGTATTTACGTATATGTGTATTTGCCATATTATTGTATAAGTACGATTAGGTATATACCTAAATTGTATTATTCCTTCAAATTTTATATATTGATTTGTATTATAGTGTTATTTATTACAATATACTATTAAATCTTAATTAAGTAATTATAAAAAAAAATATATAACTCTTTATTCTTAAGAAAAGGCGAGCTTATTGCCTGCAGGCAATATTTTAGAGCTAACCTATACTATTGTATGAACATTATTTGCGAGTAGACTACATAACTTAACCTATATAAAGAGTATGACAAATAAAATAAAAGAGAATAGAAAGAAATATATACTTTACTCTTCGTGGGCACAGGTTTGCCACATCAAAATAAACTAATACCTATAAAGACGCTAAAGTTTAAAAAGGAGGGAAATGGGAAGGGAAAGGGATTTTTTCTGGAAGATTTCAAATGCCCTCTGAGTCTGTTTTTAAAAGTTGTAATGCTTGGCGCGGTTTTCACATTAGGTACAGTCATTAACTATAAAAAAATAAACGATTTTACGTTAATTTAGGTTATTTGTTACATGATTTATATTTCTTATTTTAATTATTTACTCTGACCCGCCTAGATACGGACAGTATAGTCCTAGTTAGGTGGGCACTGAACATTCGCTATATGTTCATGTTCAATTTTTCCGAGTTACTTATAACACTGATAACAATGTGGCTAAATGTACAAAAAATAAATAAATAAAGTACTTTAATTAAAAAAAAAAAAACTGATACTAGGCTATGCTGTGTGTGGTTGACGAAAATATGAACTGCGAAATGGTCATTTATTATCCTTAATGGTTTGCAATCGTTTTGTAAGAGATGACAATCTAATCTTCTGTCCAATCTTTTAATATTTCAAACGCGCTGTAATCTGCCGTTTCTCACAATAGCAATAAGCCGGAACGGAGGTTGTCAGTGAACTTAATCCTACGGGATTAGGAAAATGCGGAGGAGCGCGTTTGAAAATTCACTGAATTTTCCCCTCTAAAACACCTGCCTGCTTTCCTGTCACTTTTCCACGCCAGGCAATGGCCACGGCTCCTACTAGACAGCAGATAACTCTTTGAAATATACGGAAGTAGAGCAAGAATAACTGTGTCGAACACACGGCAATTGATATATTACAATCGCTAACGATTTTATACGGTAGTGGTCCTTTTATCACCTTTCTTTGGTAACGGCACACTTTTAATCGAGTCGAGTCACTCTGACACACGGCCGATTTTGGGGGTCGGGTAGAGCCCCCCATTAGTGCCCAGGGGGATTTAAAAAAATCGGTTGTGTCACCCTAAGACTTTCCCGGCAAGCAGACAACCCCACCTTTTGCCAAACCCTTAACCCCAACACCTAACCCCCCCCCCCCCCCCATAAACCCCTACCACTCTCCTCCCCCAAACCCACCCACCAAACCTCCCTTTTCAAACTCCCAACTCATCCACCAAACCTTCCCTTCCCCCAAACACCACCCCCAAAAACCCTTTTGCATCCTAAGCACTTGGGTATCTATTAAAGCACTCTAGATAAGGCGGGATAGGAACTCACGGAAGAAGAAGATTTTTTTCGCCTGGAACTTTATCAAACCTGAGAACTTGGTCTATTTTCTTCGAAGTTAAAACATTCTAGATAAGGCGGGATAAGAACTTACGGAAGAAGAAGAATATTTTCGAAAAGTTTCTATGTCCGTAAAGTAATATAAATTCACCTTACATAGACCTTCTTTTAATACCCAATCTATATATAAAATTTACATAAAATTAGGTACATCAAGTTTTGAACAAATATATTTATTGAAGTAGAAAATAGTCCTTGATTTTAGAAATTCATGCTAAAGACGAAAACTATACCTACTAGATTATATACAAGAAAGGTAAGTAGGAATAATAACGAACATACCTGTGTTTTAATTGCTTAAATATCTGTATTACGTATCCCTACATTTTAACACAAATTATAATTATAAGTAGGATAGAAATGAATTTACCACGTGAAATTTGTAGCACTCGACGTTTCGGTGACGTTGCAGCCGCCGTTGTCCAGGGTAGACTGAAAGAGCTGTCAATCCGTTGTTTTGCGGGTAGGCCGCATACCGCTGCCGGGGTGCGTTCGGTGGTGGAGACTGGGCTCGTAGCGCGCAAATTTCGAAAGTCCGTCTTTGCACACAACACTCACTGTATCCTGTCTTACGTCCTTGCGTTCGGCGTTCGGCGGCGGGAACATTTTAAGAAAAGGGTTCCACGTAGAAGATAGTTTGTAACCATCGTCTCTATTGAAGTTTGGGGTTCTTCTTATTTCAATGGCTTCCCGGATCATGCGAGGAAAGTAGAATTGTTCCTTGGATAGCACCTTTGCCCGGCTGTTCACCCAGGATCGGGTATCCGATGGTCGTTTCAATAGCAGTCACCGTAAGGTCCGCAACCACCCCCGCTCTATAGGAAACAGTACTGCTTACAGACTCCCCCGACTGTTAGTCAGAGTGCACAATCTATTGGCTTACGCCGCACGGTGTGCAGACTGTCCAGGAGCACCAGAAGGTTGATTCCTAGGGGAAACTAGCCCTAAGGCCAGAGTCCTGCCCAGGCTCGCACTTCATGCGTGGAGGCTGCCGAATGGGTGTTGACCCGTGAGTGTGACCAACCCTGAACAGAATGGGTCTTCGTAGCCAACTCAATAAGTACCCATTAGCTCCCTATATACAACTCAATACATCTGTATCGCTTCTCTAAAGTAGATTATACGCGGTTTTTGAAACCAAGTTAAAAACCAAGGTCACATTGAAGAGAAGCAAGTTGCCCATTGCCGGCTACACGGTTTAAAACCAACCCCAAACTTCAGTGTGTTTGAATGCTGCGCAGAGAGGACGTATCTACACTCATACCGCATATTAACTAGAACGTAGTAATGGCGCCTTACCTATCTAAACTACAAAAAGTCTTGTATATTTGTGTGCAAGTGCAGGAAAAAAGAAAGAAAAATAAATAAATGAATAAAGCGGTGGTTAAAGGAAAGATTAACCCCTAGTCATATAGTCTTAATTAACCTACTGGACTTCGAAGACGTTGTACATAACTTCCTCAGAATGAATAAATAAAGTTATAACGAATTATTCGATATGTTTAGGCTATTTATAACTAAAAAACATACAAACATGAGACAGCTATATCCGCCTAAGAAATAAGATTTCTAGCCACTGGAAGAGACTATACGAATGTGAGAGATAGCTCAATAGTATGACATCAAAAATAGCAAGAGCGCGCCACGTAATATCCGCAAAGGTGTTCCTCAAGGATCGATACTGGGACCTTTTCTCTTCCTCGTCTATATTTATGATATCCCAGAGTGCCTGAAATCCGTGGATGATGAAATCATTTTATTCGTCGATGATACTTCACTTCTTTTTAGCGATAAAAATAAAGACATTTTGGCCCAAAGTAAAAGAAACAATAGACAGGCTTAGTATTTGGTTCCAAGTTAATAAATCGTAAATAAATCAAAATCAATATCCTTCTCTTTGCAGCCGTCTGATTATAATGAAATAGACGTATACCTACTTTGGGTCTGACAAACTAGAAAATGTCTCCTCCACGAAATTTTTCGGATTAGAAATTGATCAAAAATTACAATGGTCTGATCACTTAAATGATCTCAGTAAAAAAATGTGCAGTGCCATATTCGCCATTAGAAAGATAAAAAGTTTATGCGGTTTTGAAGCAGCTAAATCCGTTTATTTTGCATATATCCACTCCCTAATAACGTATAGCCTACTGTTTTGGGGAATGGCACCAAACTAAAAAGAATTTTTCTCCTCCAGAAAAGAGCGGTACGCAGTTTATATAGAGTCTCACCAAGAAGTTCTTGTAAGCCGCTATTTGTAGAATCAGGAATAATGACTCTATTTTCTTCTAACATCTACTAAAATATCATGTACGCTCGTAGACCCCTAACAGAAGCTCCGGTGAATAGTGATTTTCATCATCACGATACGAGGAATAAATATAATAATCATAATCATAATCATAAGTTTTTTATTCAAAATAGTACGAAATCGTAACTTTTTGACGTCAATAATGCATAGGTACAAACATACATAAATGATAAAAAATTAAGATATTGTGACATTATAACAAATTATTGTGATATATAACGTGATATTAATAATCGAGGAAACCATTTTATTTCCAAGGGTCATTGTCGTCTAGATAATCATTTATTTTATAGTCGCCCTTTGAGTACAGCTTCTTCTTAATAAATGACTTAAATTGTATCACAGATAAATTTTGCATTTTTACTGGGACTTTATTGTAGAAGCGTATACATTGCCCTTCGAATGATTTTGTGGTTTTGGAGAGTCGACTTTTATGGTCAGCAAGTTTATTTTTATTTCTAGTATTGACACCATGCCTATCAGAGTTTTTTAAAAACAGTTCTTTATTTGTATGCACATACATTAAGTTTTCATAGATGTAATGAGATGCAAGTGTCAAAATATTGATTTCTTTAAATTTTCCGCGTAACGACTGTCTAGCACCCAATTTATAAATAGCGCGGATGGCTCGTTTCTGTAGTATAAATATTTTATCAGCGTCAGCAGCATGACCCCACAGCAAGATGCCATACGACATCAAGCTGTGAAAATAGCTGAAGTAAACCAGCCTCGCGGTGTCTATATCTGTTAAATTACGAATTTTTTTTACAGCATATGCCGCAGAACTTAGCCTGTCGGCCAATTTCTTAATGTGTGGGCCCCATTGTAGCTTTTTATCTAAAGTGATACCAAGGAATACAGTGGAATCGACCAGTTCTAGGCGCTCATTTTTTATTATAATATTTGGCCCTATTTGCTTTACGTTTGGAAGTGAGAATTTTATACATTTTGTTTTCTTTTCATTTAGTAGCAGATTGTTTGCTGTGAACCATTCCACAACATTCGAGATAGAATCATTCACATCGTCATAATTATTTTGTTGTCTACCTACTTTGAATAAAGAGGTATCATCTGCGAATAAAACTATCTCCCAATTTGGTTTTACTGTGTAAGGTAAATCATTTATATAAATAAGAAAAAGGAACGGTCCAAGTATTGAACCTTGCGGTACTCCCATGTATACTAACGAGCCGGATGATCTCTCTCCGCCAACATCAACCTTCTGAACCCTATCATTTAAATAGTTTTTAAGAAGGGCTAATGAGCTACCTGTAATGCCGTAGTGTTCAAGTTTCCTAACCAATGTGTCGTGCTGTACGCAGTCAAAGGCCTTGGAAAGGTCACAAAATATGCCTACTACATCTCGTGACTCCTCCCAGGCATTAAAAATTTCATGAATAAGCTCAACACCTGCATCGGTTGTTGAACGACCCCGTGTGAAACCAAATTGTTTCTTGTGCATTAATTTATATGTGTGGAAATGAATGAGTAGCTGGTTTAACATAATTTTTTCAAACAGCTTACTAAGAGTCGGCAGTATCGATACAGGTCTGAAGTTAGTAGGGTCGGTTTTACTACCGCTTTTAAATAATAATAATAATAATAATAATGCTTTATTTAAGAGAAATTAGTACAAAAATTATGTCTTAAAAACTACCCAACTAGGTTAATGCCCGTACTAGGGTAGATTCTTTTCTTTTAAATTGAGATGCGCACGTAATTTTATACTGCAATTATAGAACTATGGTGCTATTTTACATGTTTATATAATATTAAACATTATACATATATTATTATCATTTATATATAAATATATACATTTACCTACTTGTATTATTTACATACTATTATTATTTACATACATTTGCATTTACATACACGTATTTATTAGTAATATATATTTGTAATATTAAATTAAATTGATAACGTCGTTTTAAACGAGGATATGTGTAATAATTTCAGCTACCTTTTCCCTGCCGGTCTCAAACAGCCACAAAGTAAGTTTTCCCTTTTTCATATGTAAGCTTTTGCATTGTTTTAACTTATCCTGAAAGTAATTGTGGAGTTTAGGAGCTACACAACTAAAGTGCCTTTGCGCAAATTTAGTTTTGGTTTTTTTAATTACATGTTTTTCTGACGCGCAACCTCTAGTTAGAATCTTGTGGTCAGTGATGTTGTGTGTGTGCAGATTGTTGAGATAATAAAGTAGGGTTACTTTTGCAAAAATCTGTCTAACGTCCAAAAGTCTCAGCTCTTTTAGTAGTTCGTTTGTTGGATATCGATGTGGCTTTCTGGACATGACCCTCAGGAGAGCTTTTTGCGCTTTAACAAGCGGATCTAACGCCGAATCTGTAGAACCCCCCCATCCTAATATACCATATGTAATCGTGCTGTGGGCTAGCGCGTAGTAGACTTTAATGAGGCTTCTTAACGGTAGAACATTTCTAAGGGCCTTAAAAGCAAAAATCAGCTTCCTGATTTTACCCGCAGTAATAAGTACGTGAGGATCCCACTTTAGGTTATTGTCAAAGGTTATGCCTAGGTATTTCACCTGGTATTTGTGTTTAATAATTTGGCAGTTACAGCGTGTGCTTGTTAAAGGAGTGTTCTCAAATGATTTGCATATATGACTCTTGATTCCTGTGTGTGCGAAATCCTTTTTGTCAGTGATCGTAAAGGTCATATAATTTGTTTTATCACTATTTAGTGTTAGAAGATTGTTCTTTAGCCAAAGATTTATATTTGCGAGACCCTTTTCAGCATTTTTATATACACTTGGCCATGTGTTATTCCGGAAGATTAATGCAGTATCATCAGCATACAAGATTGCTTTCCCTCCATCTAATGCCACATTTGTTAGATCGTTAATATAGATTATAAATAAAATTGGGCCTAGGACACTCCCTTGAGGTACCCCATATCTGATAATCCTGTCATCGCTAACAATCCCGTTAAGCTTTGTAACTTGCATTCTTTCACAAAGGTAGTCGGTAAACCATTTCAGGGCAATACCACAGACCCCACATTTTTGTAACTTTTTTAGTAATATAGCATGCGATACCGTGTCAAATGCTTTACAAAGGTCTAGAAAAACGACAAGACATTTATCTCCCTCATCAAGAGTCTTCACTATATTCTGGGTCAGAAAAGCAATGGCGTCTTGGGTGGATTTACCCGACCGAAAACCATATTGAGTGGAAGCTAATAAGTTGTGCTTGTTTAAGAAGCTCATTAAACGGGATTTGATCGTAAGTTCGAGTATTTTTGATAGTGTATTTAGCAAACTAATTGGTCTATAGCAATTTACTTCATTAATCTCCCCACCTTTAAAGATAGGGTTAACCACCGCTTTCTTTAGACACTGAGGAAAAACCCCAGTAGATATACTTAGATTTGTAATAAAAGTTAGAGGTAACAATAAAGTCTCGCTGCACTCTTTGAAAATTTTAGAAGAAATTCCGTCATTGCCGGTTGATTTTTTATCTTTTAGGTTTTTTATTATACTTTTTATTTCTTCGGGGTCCGTTGGTTTTAGAAAAAGGGTTTCTGTTGGAGTATTTGCAACACATGCTTCAAGAGAAAGTTTAATTTCAGTCGTATTTAACAATTCTAGAGTTTTTTCTGCCATTTTCGGTCCTATATTGGAGAAGTAATCATTAAAGTAGTCCGCAATATGTTTTTTGTTATGCTTATTTATTGACACTTTCTGTCCATTAATATTGACTTCTTGCAGCTCTGATGGTTTGGACTTTTTCCTATAAGTCAAATCATTTATTAACTGCCATGTTTTTTTTGAGTTACCAGCATTTTCCTCAAATTCCTTTTTGTAGTACATTTCTTTAGTTCTATTTATTATGTTTTTGCAAAGATTTCTATATTTCAGATATTCATGCTTCAATATGCTATTGCCGAGATTTAATTTGACTTTGTTATGAAGTTTGTGTCTGCGTTTAATACTTCTTAGGAGTCCTGGGGTAATCCATGGTTTAAGTTTTCTCTGACAATGGGGCACGAGTTTCTCTTTTGTATTTTTGTTGACCATTTTTTTTATTGTGTTTACGAAAAATTCAGTTGCTTCATTTGAATCAGATATTCTAAATAAAGGATTCCAGTCAATGTCTGTAATATCTGCGTATAAACTGTCATAATTTGTAACTAAAATCTGACTATTAATTATGTTTTGACTTTGAAGATCTGTTTTAGTTACCAAAATAGTCGGAAAGTGGTCAGTTAGCTCACTGAGACATATTATGCCTAATGTATTATTTTTAGTCGAAGTAAAAAAGTGGTCGAGACATGACCGCTGTCGTGTAGGCATGTTAATTAAGGATATCATTCCAAATTCTGCAAGCATACAGAGATATTCATTGACTAGATTATTTTGATCGAGAATATTAATATTTATATCTCCTCCAAGAATATATTCAAGGCCTTTGTAGGTTTCTAGAGCATCCGCAAGGGACGCAATAAATGGTTTTATAGGATTTGTAGGGGATCTATAAATGGCAAATACTGTATTTTTATCATTTAAAGTAGCCTTCAGACAATTTGCTGTGGTTATTTTTATTTCTTCAATTTTAACATTGTTTTTCTTATTCGAAAAAATGACAACGCCGTCGTTTTGATTTTGATTATGTAGAGTGTAATGCATAACATAATTATCAAGTTGTTGAGTGGGAATATTTTTCTTTATCCAGCATTCCGTCAGGATGATTAAATCAAACTCGGTATCAAGCAAAGTTAGTAGTATGATTAGTTTATCAAAATTTTTGTTGATACTTCTAATATTAAGGTTAAGTATTTTAATACCTTGGCATTGCAGCACCTTTTGGCATTCCCAGGTGGGTAACTGCAGCGTCGCTGGGGAGTAAGGTATTAGATATTCATCGAGGTTAGCCGCGCCTGTAGCAGCAATAAGCGTTGTTAGTTAGAGCGAGTTTTGTCTGTCTTTTGAGACTTTGCAAGACTTTATCCTCAATATTGGTAGCGTATATCATTGTAAAATTATCGGATTTGAAAACAAACAGAGTACAGTACTGGAAAATAATAGTCACTATTACTAAATATAATAAACATACATAGAGGTTATAATAATTGCAAATAATAGTCTGCATTAAAGTTCCTGAATAGGATAAACAAAATAAGAATACAACGAAGTCGCCATTTCGGCTGATAATCGTCAACATTATGTTTACTAAATATACTAAGAATAATAAACATACACATAGTTTGCCATAAGGGCAAAAATTAGTAAACATTAAAATTAATAAATATAATAAACATAATAAACATACAGGTAGGTTACAATATTGGCAAATCATATACAAAATTTAAAAAATTAAATGTAATAATGATTATTAATATAGTTAAAATACCATAATTTATTTTATAATTGTCGTAAAAGTATGATATGTTATTACAAATTAAGCAGATGTAAATACTACCGGAATTATCGCAAATCGCGTTTAAATAAATAGTTTTATAATAATTCAATATTGAAAAGTTTGTAAAATATCCCAATATAAATAAAAATGTGAAAAAGTCTGACATTATAATAAAAATATATATATAAAGGCAGTGTGTAGTTATAATTAAACTTATCACAGTTAAACAGCCTAATAATGCAGCCAAATTAATGGTGACAATTACAGAGAGATGAAATAATATAAATATTTTATAATTGTAATATAAGCTAGCGATACAAAAAGAGTTGATTTTCATGGTGAAGTAATAGCAAATATATAAAAATATGATATTAAAATAATTGATCGTTAAAATTACTTGGTTGCAGTATAGGAAGTTACTAATTAATAATAAAAATAAAAATAAAATTAGTGAACGCCATAGACATATAAGTGTATCAATAGTGGCTAAAAATAAAGAACCATAACTACCTGTAGTACGGGCATACCCCCTTCACAAAATATTTTCAAGAGAAGTTAAATATTTGATCATCAGTACGCGGCTATCTTCGTCTTTCTTTACCATAGTGATTCCATTCTTTAGCCAAATATATTTGTAATTTTTATTTCTACTTAATTTCCTCACCTGTAGATGTATATAGCGCCGTAGAGGAGTAAGAGCTTCTTGAATGTATATAGGATGCTTAACGGACATACCAATATCGTGGGTGTTTATTTTTTGATCATTTGATCGTTTCGCCTTGTTATATTTCTTAGATGCATCTAAAAAATCATTTCTTATACGGGATGACTTGAATGAAGCGATTAGCGTTTGATTTGTTGGATGTGGGCCGCTATTAGTGCCACTCTCTATTCCCGATCCACGGGCCTCCAGCAGTGATGTCGAAATTAAATCGCATTCTTGTATTTCTAATCCGATTTTTGACGCAATTTGCGTTACGATCAAACGATGATTGTGTTGTTGAAGAGCAGGTATTCCTCTAATTTCCACTTTTGTTTCATTTATCTTCTGGTCTTTCTCGTCCATCTTGTATTCGAGGAATTCCAGTTTATGACGTAGATCGGCATTTTGTTTTTCCAGGATTCCTATCTTGGGTGTTAACGATTCACACACCTTGATTCTAGTCCTCATGTCATCATAGTTTTCATTTAGAAATTTAATGCTTTTCATGATTTCTTCGTGGTCGTTATTTACCTGATTGACCTTATTTACAAGGGCGTCCAGTTTTTGCATAACGTCATTATGCGACTTCTGAAACTGTGTGCATAGATCCTTTCGGAGTTGGTCCAGAGCCATAATTTGATCATCCGTTGAAGACGAAGACGACGAGTTCTTCTTGGCTTTACAACATTTCCAGGATAGTTTAGTTTCAGAGGCCATTTTTTTTGAAATTTTCATGGCTTTTCCCAGCACAAGCGTAGTGATATTCTTTCTTGCAAGATGAGCATATTAATGCTTCCTCTCTGTCTAGCTCCTCATTGCAGGCCTTACAGATGATCGCCATTTTAAAATTACCCTTTATTAAGTATGAAGGTTGGCAGATACGATAGTTTGTTTATTTATCGATGGCGCTTCTTAGATAATCGTACAGTGAATTACCCTAGCTGTCAGTGATACGGCCGATTTGCGTCATCCAATCAAATGACCGCTGACAGTGGCCGCTCCTGATCGTTCGGCGGTAGCGGTCGGGAGTGACCGTTTTTGTGGATATGCGTAAATGAATAATTGAATTAGCAGTTTCTGAATTTTTTGAATCAAAATATCTCACCAATCCCTCAATCAATTTTGAAAATTTTTCACAGTGTTGTCCTCCACAAGTTTATATCGAATTTGGTAAGTCGACGAAGAAATGTCACTGGCTATTATATATTAATATACAGTTGTTTACAAGAGCTGTCAAAATTACGTGCACACAGTTAGATGGTACTATTTACTATTATATTATATTTTATATTATAAATAATGGTACTATTTTACTGTGTTTCATAAGATTAGGAAATACGCCAGTCTCAATACATTTGTTAAAAAGAGCTGATAAATGGGGGGCCATTGAATATATTACAGAACTAATAATTTTAACAGAGAGTCCATCCAGGTCGAGTGTCTTTTTCAAATGTAAATTTTTGAATGTTTCAATAATTTCTATGGGATAGATCGACTTAAAACTAAAGTCTACATCACATCTATGAACGTTCTGTATGAGCAAAGATTCAGCCACTATAGAAGATGAGTTGAGCGTCTTGGTAGTTGAAACTGGAATATCTGCAAAAAACGATTCAAATGCATAAGCCACTTCTCTATGACTGGTAATGAGCTTATCTTTAATTAACAATTGAAATTGAAGGTCACGAGATTTGGATTTTCCAGTTTCTTTGTTGATAATTTGCCAAGTCGTTTTTACGACATCTGTACTGTTTATAATTTTATTATTAATAAACTTTGATTTTGCAATAGCACAATCTCTTTTAAAACATTTTGAGACGTTTTTGACATATTTGGCAAATTCGTTACTTTTATTAAACGATTTCTCTGCATATAAATCAAAAAGTTTATTCCTATTTCTATATATTTCAGGCGTCGCCCAATCACTGAATATAAGAGTATTTGCAATTTTTTTGGTCTTAGTCTTAAATATTCTACTGCATTCTGATTGTATTACATCAAACAAAGAGTTATAATATCGGTTTGGGTCTTCATCATAGTCAACTTCTACTAATCGCGCACATACATTATCTCTAAACTGTGTAAGCCGAGTATCATTGACGGGAGTACATTTAATTTCTTTTTGTATCATATTTTTGTTCCTAATGTCTTTCAATATAACTAATTGGCCTAAGTGGTCAGAATCTATCTTATTCAGTGTCGATTTATGAACTGGTTCAATATTTGTGAAAATGTTGTCAATACAAGTTGAGGATTCTGAGGTAATTCTCGTGGGTTCTAAGAAAAGGTTCACAAGATTATAGCATAGAAAAAAAGATTTAAGCCTACTACTAGTTGTAGTATTTTCTAATAAATTGATATTAAAATCACCACAAACCATAACATCTTTATTTTTATTATTGGTAATTTTATATAGTGCTTCATCCATGACCTGCTCAAAACGGTCAAATGATGAGTTTGGGGGTCTGTATACGCTTAAAACAATAAGCCGCTCCAGCTCCACACAAGCTATTTCAATGGTCTGCTCTACAGAGAGGACCACAATATCAGCGCGGTCCTTGAATTTTAAAGAATTACGAACAATAATTAATGAACCGCCACGTATTGCATGCCCCCTGCAGAACGAACTTGCCACTTTGTGATTTTTGAAACCAAACATAAGCTGATGATATTGAAGCCAATGTTCTGTTAAACATATTACATCAATTTTGTCACAGTCTAGGAAAAGCTCCAATTCCAAATCTTTACTACTCAATCCTTGAATATTTTGATGTACCAAGCTAATACAATTTTTATAAGATAAATTACTACTGTCGTTTGTTTGGTAACAAGGTTTTATACAATTTTTGATATTATCACTTAATTTACTTATTTTCTTTGTATCACTACATAATTTGTTAATATTATTGCCATATGTCAAATGGTGGCCAGAGTATAGCTCTATTGTCTTATAATTTAGTTTAAATTAAATGTCAACGTATTAATGGAATTAATAATAGAATAACATAGCAATTCTGCTAAGTGTCTGGTGTAAAATGATTGTAAATAATACATATTATTTTTCGTCAGAATAAAGTTTTTGCTAATGAAAACATTAGTATCAAACATTACTAATTTATGTTCATGACGACATGTTAGTGTGTGCAACGTAGAATTTAAATTATATCTAATATTGTTTTCGCCATCACTATGGCTTTGACTGAAAGGAAAAGTAAACAAAATTACTTTTTCAATGTTAGGTAATGTGTTTAAACATGAAAAATAATTATTCAGTAACTTTTTGTATACTTTTCCTCTCCTTCCGACAAATATAATAAAAATAGTTTTGTTCATGAATTTTGTGTTTAGAATTTTATTTAAAATGACCGAGAAAGTCGCGCCAGGCATACAATTATTTATGAAGACATGGTTACTAAAGTGACCAACTTGAACACCCATATTTTGGCCAATTTCGTCACTATACATTATTATATTTAGTTTACAATTACTGATAGTAGTAGTAGTAGTAGTAGCAGTAGTAGGGGTACACTGTTGATTCGGTTTCAACGCAGCCTGCCCTGTCCCCCAAATAGGCGATGATGAATGACTCACTGGAGTATGCTCACAGCCATGCTGTAGCTGGACATTGTTCAGTGATTCATTATTATTTTTGCAAGGCTCCAATAACTCATCCATGGCTGCCGTCTGGTCATATATCTCTTTTTGAGCTAGTGTGTAGCTGTTAGTTATTTCTAATAGGGATTTATGTAAGTGAGCAATTTGGGACCGGAGCTGCAGTATGTCACACTCATAAGTTTTCCTTACGTTCTCTAACTGACTAGTACAATGTAATAGATCGTTTTGTAAGTGAATTCTTTCCTTTCTTAACACCCTATTTTCTTTATAAATTTTATTTTTCCTAACATTTTTTTCAGTCTTTCTTATAAATCTATTTATTTTACCATATTATTTAATTTTCTTTTTGCTACAACTTAAATGAGTCTTTGAGGTACCGGCAATTACACCTGCCGTTCCTACCAATTCGTCAAATAGTGAATGAACCCGTGATGTCTCGGCGTCATTGTTCATACTTTGAAGCCGTGATATATGTGCGTGTGCGTCCCGTAGCTCTGTCTCCAATATTGTAATACGCCGAAGTGCAGAGTCATACTCGGCGCAGTCGCGATCGAGGTCCTCCACTACTCGCTGAAGCTGGTCTCTTTGGTCTGTCATGTCTCTGACTGAAGGTGCATTTCCGCCATCTCCTTTTTAAGATTTTTGTGTTTATCTAATAACTCCAAAATTTCATTCTCAGCGCCCTCTCGCTCTTGTATCAGCTGTTCGTTTAAAGTCTTGCTCGACTGTAGTTCTTTTAAAGTCAGTTGCAGTTTATTCTCTAGCTGGCGAGTAGCACCGGCACGAGTCAAGGCCATTTCAGAGAGCATAAAACACAAGATAATAATAATAAAATCAGTTAAAATAAACACAGTTCAATCACAGATTATTGCGTAATACAAAAGCTAAGGCAAATTTACTTGAGTTGTGAAAGTATGATTGCATTCGCTACAAACAAACTCTTCGAATTCCTATGAGCGGCATCTGAATGCTTTATCAGATATTCTTGAATTATTTAACATTTATATTGGTGTTTTTCATCAGCTAAGCTTCAATGATTGTTAATCTACACATAAACCGACAGCGACTTAGCAAAGTGCGATACAGTTTTATTCACCAAAATTTGTCCTTCTATAATAAGATTCCAGAACAAATAAAAAGCCTAGGAAAGGACCAATTTAATAACATAATTTGGTAAGAAACCCAATTTATGCTATAAGGGAATTCTGAGTTAATTTTGTTGATGATTAATGAAATGCGTAAAGTTTTAATCATAATGGTAATATGATAGCTGACATTCTAATTTTCATATAATTTATTATACATATATTATTTTTTTTAAAAATACGAAGGCATATTACAGGATTGAAAATAATATATATATTTTTTGATTATTCTACATATAATTTGCATTTCTATTTTAATATATAATTCTCCCTGACTCTTAAATCACATTAGCATATTTTGATTATTTATATGTAGGTAATATTGAATATATTATTATAGCCATGACAACTATCACGATAGTTATGTTTTTAATAATTAAATTTTAAGCATTTAATTTTGTGACGCATCCAAGTGTAGGAATGTCTATCTACTGGAGTAGTTGATTGTATTGTATTGTATTGTACATCAACTACTATCAAAAATCATTCTTGAAACTTGCTGGGCAAGCTACAAGGACTATCGCCCTCCTTTTTTTTCAGTAGAGTTCTTGTATGAAAAGGCAGGGCAAGTCTCCGTACAACTCGAGATGTTCCGTAATCACTTCATGTTCGCTTTGCTGTCGAGCTATTTTATGCGCAAAGCAACGCGTGTGTCTGCGCTCGCCGCCTGCAGAAGTGCGACTGTTGTTCACGCGGTTTTAAAGCCAGACAATTTTAAACAAGTTTTAACCAACGCTTCTGCCAGTGGTTTGCAACGCATGCCTTGCTACCAAAGGCGTTTAAAGGTCATAGGAAATTTGACATAAAACCACTGTCTACACTGTTTTAAATCTCTGTTTGAAACCGCCGTTTAATACCGTGTAGCACAGGCTTTAGTTTGGTAAAATCAGCCAAGCATAGTCGACTCTATGATGAGTGCCTGTATACCGATGCACAACATTGTAACTATTACAGTTAGTAGAGCGTGTTAATGTAGAGATAGTTCGTCCACTCCGTCGGGAAGATTAACTACGGGCTATTGCTCGTGTTAGCGGCTAGTCAAAACGCCAGCGGCGACTTTATTGCGATACTATACAAAACAGTAGAGATATCTACAAATATGGAGAAGCGACGCAGGGTTTATAGTAAGTGTATGAAAAACTACATTAAAAACAATAACTGAGATCCACTTTTATGAACACCATTCTATCAGGACGTTTTAAAGTCGTTGAAGGTTACTGGCGTAAGTATCGATGATATTGTAGTTTGTCGACTACAACGGGCAAACCCGTCACCCAGGAAGTTTTAACTATACTGATCGTTCTATCTTCCGTGAGGTGAGCGTAGAAGACTTTGTAAACGATACAAATCTACCGTCCAGCACGAACCCGCCAGAGACCAACGCCTTACGGCGAGGCACTATTATAGGAAGCTAAACCATTGGGGCCACCTCGCTCCCTGGCTACCAGTTTTGGCCAGATTTCTCCGGCCTCCCCACTGGTTACGGGATCGAGGTCGGTGTCTTCCGAATCTATCGCGGACCACGGTATCCTTTGCCCTGCTCTTCAGCCGGTATTGGGTAGCAGTTTCAAGAGCAGTTGATATAAGGTTAACTACTACCCCCGCTCTATAGGAAACAAAGCCGTTTTCAAACTCCCCCGGCTATCAGTCGGACTGCACAGTCGATTGGCTGACGCCCCACGGTGCGCAAACCGTCAAGGAGAGCCCGAAGATTGACTCCCAGGGGAAACTGACCCGCAGGTCAGAGTCCTGCCCGGGCTCGCATCTCACGTGGATGCTACCGGATGGGTGTTGACCCTTGAGGGCCGACCCTACACAACGGTCTTAGTGGTCTAACTGCAACACGGCGCTAATGGGCTCTGATTGAGTTGGCCACGAATAGTCTGGAAGTCAAGTCTAGTCTAGTCTAGTATTCTAGTCTAGTAGTCTAGTCTAGTCTAGACTAGTAGTCTAGTCTAGTCTAGTAGAAGTCTAGTCTAGGCCGCTCTGTGTCGCACCGACGCGTTTACCAGATGAGTGGCGTCGAAAAGCACTAAGCAGGCCCGGACGATTCTGTGGTTCAGTCGACGGGCCCTATCTAAAGCCCTTGATGTCATCAGCTGAGCAATTTTCCTTTAGCGAGGCGTCTAGTGGGCTGGGTCCACTGACCCGGCTTTGAGGCACCCGATGGTTCAGCCGCCTTTTGTTGATCGGCTATGCAGACAAACAGACGCAGACGACATCTTCTGAGGCGAATGACTGCGGCGCAGCGACACCCGCGATGGCGGTTTGCTAATCTAGCAGACTGTGCGGGTACGGCTTCCGGACTTCTGGCTGCCTGGTTTGCAGATATCTGGCTGCCTGGTTTGGTAGCGAACGGTTTCGTGCAGATTACGACATAAGATCCATTGTGTTCTCCTATTCAATAGCTAGCCTCCTCGTGTGGAAGGCTACCCCGGGTAGGACCCTCGCGTCTCAGGGCGCACGGTTGGTGGATCAATTTCACCTGGGGAATTGCCTCCTAGCGCTACGCGACGGTTTGCGCAGTCAATCGGTGGTGCACTCTGACTAATTACGGAAGAACTCTGGAGACTAAGGATATATACTGTCTCCTAAGCAGCGGGGTGGATATTGACCTGTTGTCGTGCCATTCTTAAAATGACCTATCTGCCACCCGATACCGAGTGGTATGACCGACAAAGGACACTCAGGTACATGATAAATTCTTACTGAATTACCGCTCAAATACAACAGGTAGAGGCCACGTAAGCGACTTCGGTCCTGTAAACAGTCGGAGAAATGATGTATCCTGATGGCTTATTTCAGTAGGATATATAGCCAAAACTTGTAGCCAGGGGCGAGGTGGGTCCACTGGTTTACCTTCCTAGTGCCTCGTCGTAAGGCGTTGGGCGGGTTCTTGGCTTTGCTGGACGGCAGGTTTGTACTGTCCCAAAGCATATGGGGAGCTAATGCAGTTTGGCCACTGAGACCTATTAGTTCAGGGTCGGCCAAACTCACGGGTCAACACCATCCAGTAACCTTCACATAGAAGTGCGAGCCAAAGTAGGGAGTTACCCCTAGGAGTTAACCTTCGGGCGTTTCTGTACGGTTTGCGCACCGTGCGGCATCGGCCAATCCATTGTGCATTCTGACCGTCAGCCGGGGGAGTCTGGAAACAGTACTGTCTCCTAGAGAGCGGGGGTAGTTGTTCACCTTACGGCAGCTGCTCTTAAAACGACCAATCGGCTACTCGATACCGGGTAATCATCCGGCCAAAGGATGACTTGGTCCGCGATAGGTTCGGTAGACACCGTATCACAAGAAGCAATGAATACTTTGAAGGCGTTTTTCACCGACTCAAAGTTGTTTTTTTTTTTTTTTTTGTAAAAAGTTATCTAAATTCTGTTTTTTTTTAACAAAACCCAAGGTCATAAAATTAATTGCAAGTCCTGGCAAGTACGGCGGCTGAACAAGAGTCTCCAGCTGCAACTCCTGCAACTTTGCAGTAAAATCAGTAGTTATACGTTATCATGCAGATGCAGTAGCTATGAGCGATTGGCCAGGCTCGGTTATTTAATCACGAGCTTTTCCATCATTGTTTGCAGTTCATAACAGTGCAAATAAACAGTAACTGTATAGCCAGACTGCAAGTAGCGGGAGTTGCCCTTGCTGAGTTGGCCACGAAGACCCATTCTGTTTCAGGGTCGGTCACACTCACGGGTCAACACCCATCCGATGGCCTCCACGTATGGGGTGCGAGCCTGGGTAGGACACTGGGTCAACCAGTCTCCCCTGGGAATCAATCCTCTGGCGCTCCTGGACGGTCTGCGCACCGAGCGGCGCAAGCCAATCGATTGTGCTCTCCGACTAACAATCGGGGGAGTCTGGGAACTGTATTGTTTCCTATAGAGCGGGGGTAGTTGTCTACCTTACGGCGACTGCTCTTGAAATGACCATTGGCCATCCGATCCCGGTTCAGAGTCGGGCAAAGGACGCCTTGGTTCGCGACAGATTCGGTATACTCCGTTTCACCGCTTCGTAAGGGAGAGGACCGCGCAAGCGACCTCGAACTCGGAACCAATCGAGAGACCGGAGAAATCTGGTCACAATTGGTAGTTAGGGCGCGAGTGCCGCCCGCCAGGTAACATACCTGGCTACTCGCGGTAAGGCGTTGGTCTCTAACGGGTTGTGGCGAAGCTAGACGTCGGATTTGTTATGTCCAAAGTCTTCTACGCTCACTGCACGGTCGATAGAACGATGAATCGTTAAAACGTCCTGCGGTGACGGGTTCGCCCGTTGTGGTTGACATCTCAATATGCAAGTAGCGGGATTATTCTAGCGGATGCACGGGAGAAATTGATGGATGCAGTGGGCGCGTGCGTTGGGCGTTCTCCGATTTGGTACCCGGATTTGGTCAGTTGTAGGAGCTGCTTCCAGTCGTTTGGCGAGTTTGTGGAGCACTGGGTGGCTTCTTGGGAAAGCATGAGGCTTGGGGATACCCCCCAGGGTGTACCCTCTTCCTTGGTGGCGTGATTCGGCGGCTACTTCCAGCCCGAAGTGCCCGTCTTTGTGTCCGTCTCTTTACCGCCCCGAGGGGCGTTTCGTTCTTTGCAGAATCCAGGGATTCCTCCCCCCCATGGCTGCTCCGAGACCTGCCCACGGACAGTGCGCCTTCACCTTCATTGTTCTAGAGCGTCCTCTACCCCGCTTACCGGCTCCTAAATTTACGCTGTTGTTGTTTTTTTTTTCGGTAGATTTTGTAATATTTTGTAAATTTTTATTTTTTTCTTTGTAAATACCTTTTATTTTTCGAATAAATGGGTTCTCGGGGCGGTACGGGGGGGGGGGGGGTTGTTTACACTATTTCACCCCCTGCGCGTTTTACCCTTCTGGTACGCGCAGGGTTGTCGTAGCATGACATCCAGGGCAGACAAGACGACCCTCGTCGTTATAACCGCCCGGGCGGTGGGCGGGGTTTGCTGCCCTCACCTATCGCCTTGAAACTCTTAACTGCAAGTAGCGGGAGCTAACGGGAGCTAACGGGCCCATGATGAGGTAGCCACGATGACCCATGTGTTCAGGGTCGGTCACACTCACGGGTCAACACCCATGCGATGGCCTCCACGCATGGGGTGCGAACCTGGGTAGGACACTGGGTCAACCAGTCTCCCCTGGGAATCAAACCTCTGGCGCTCCTGGACGGTCTGCGCACCGAGAGGCGCAAGCCAATCGACTGTGCTCTCCGACTAACAGTCGGGGGAGTCTGGGAACTGTATTGTTTCCTATAGAGCGGGGATGGTTGCCTACCTTACGGCGACTGTTCTTGAAATGACCATTGGCCATCCGATCCCGGTTAAGAGTCGGGCAAAGGACGCCTTGGTCAGCGATAGATTCGGTGCACACCGTTTCACCGCTTCGTAAGGGAGAGGACCGCGCAAGCGACCTCGAACTCCGAACCAATCGAGAGACCGGAGAAATCTGGTCACAATTGGAAGCAATGGCGCGAGGGTCGGCCCGCCAGGTAACATACTGGCTATCTTGCGGTAAAGGCGTTGGCTTCTTGCGGGTTGTGGTGTAGCTAGACGTCGGATTTGTTATGTCCAAAGTCTTCTACGCTCATTGCACGGTCGATAGAACGATGAATCGTTAAAACGTCCTGCGGTGACGGGTTCGCCCGTTGTGGTTGACATCTCAATATGCAAGTAGCGGGAGCTAAGGGGCCCTTGCTGAGTTGGCCACGAAGACCCATTCTGTTCAGGGTTGGTCACACTCACGGGTCAACACCCATTCGGCAGCCTCCACGCATGAAGTGCGAGCCTGGGTAGGACTCTGGCTTTAGGGTTAGTTTCCCCTGGACGGTCTGCGCACCGTGCGGCATAAGCCAATCGATGGCTCACTCTGACTAACAGTCAGGGGAGTCTGGAAGCAGTACTGTTTCCTATAGAGAGGGGGTGCTTGCGGACCTTACGGCAACTGCTCTTGAAACGACCATCGGCTACCCGATCCTGGGTGAACAGCCGGGCAAAGGATGCCGTGGTCCGCGATAGATTCGGTATACACCGTTTCACCGCTTCGTAAGGGACCGCGCAAGCGACCTCGAACTCGTAACCAATAGAGAGACTGGAGTAATCTGGTCGCAATTGGAAGTAAGGGCGTGAGTGTAAGCCCGCTGGGTAACACTCCTGGCTATCTCGCGGTTATAGCGTTGGCCTCTTACGGGTTTGTAAGTCTTCTGCGCTCACTCCAGGGAGATAGAACGACTAATCGTTAAAACTCCCTGGGGTGACGGATATTTAAGCAAAAACGAACAACGAAAAGACAAATAAACAGGTAAGGACCGAATATTATGAACATATAACGCACAGCTACTATACAGCGCGCGGGAGGGCAATGAAGGCGTATTTGCGGTCCGTTGGCCGCGAGCGCAGCTTCCGGCTAAAAGGGGGCGCCGCAGCGTCGACGTCACGTGACGCCGTGACGTCACGTCCCGCGCAGTTTGACGCGGACCACGCGCGCCTCTCCCGGCACTAATGACACCGCGCTGAATTGCAGGTTCCAGCGGATGCGTTTATTTGCCCCGTCTGCGCTTCCGGAATGCATACCAAACGGGCGGCTCCCCTTTGCAGCGCCTTATCCGATTACTTCGCGAGGTAAACGCAAACAGCACTGCCGAAAGGCGGGTGTTACGTCATGTGTTATTAAGCAGGAATGCTTCTTATTCTTGTCATAAAATATGATATATAGAATATTTCGATTTAATGGCTCGTATTAATACAATTAATATTCAACAATTCAAGACTTACTAACAAAAAAAACTACAAATCCGGTTTTGAGATATTTTGCTTTTTTTAAAGAATCGAGAAATTGACAACTGAAAAAGTAAAAAAAAAACAGAATTTAAAACGTTCGCTGCCACGCCTATTCTGTTTTTCCTTTCCAAATTGACTATTTTAAAGCTATTGCATAGCTTTTATCGCGGGCCTAGGCCAGCGCGGCGACCGAATGAAGAAATTTCTTTACGAAAATTAATGATTTTAAACTGATAATTACGTCTAAACGAGTATTGCTTACGATTCGAAAAAAATATATGTTAAACAAGAACATTTTCCTAATATTCTTAGCTTTGCATATTTTAGATTTTGTTTATATTACACAGCGTAATTAATTTGTGAAATTAGGTCTAACCGAACACAAAAACGACTACTACGCAAATACTATCTGGCGTATTATTATGAAACCTGCAGCATTTTAAAGATAATTTAATTATCTATCTTTTATCTAGGATTTTTTTCGAATATTTCGAATTTTTTTTTGCTTTATCGAATAAAAAATTCGCTCTATCGGAAGACGTTTAAATTGTTTCGAATCATTTGCTTTCGCAGCCGCAAATGATTCGGAATAATTTCAACGTTTTCCGATAGAGCGCAGTTATCTGATAACAGAAAAATAAAATAAATAAATAATTATAATTGCATAAGTTGTTAAAAATGCTATGCAATAGCTTTACCGCGGCAGTCCCCGAGTGCCACACGTATTTTATATATAAAGAAACATTGCAAAAATATTTAAAGAAACATTGTAGAAAACAGTATAATCTTTTTATATTTGATAAGTTTTGTAAAGAAATCCTTTTATAGGATGATATTTTTATTTAAAATAAAATTAGTAAAAGCTACTTAAAAAGCAGCGAAGGAAATCCCAGCTTGGATCGGGAAATGCTAATATTTAAATGAGATATACTTACGGATGTGCACGACTTTCGACGGTGCAATGTAAGTTTAAAGGTCCATATATCTCAAAAATCAAGCTAATCCTTTTGCAACACAAAATGCCTCCAATTGAGACGAATTAGAGCGAAAAAATCAAAAATTAAACAAATTGATCACTTCGGCAAAGCCGTGACATAAATGAAGGTGACATATCGAAATAATTCAAATTTCGAATGCTACCAACATTTAAAATATGATACAATAAGGCTGAGTTTGTTATCAACGAGCCATTAAATCGAAATAAAAATAAAAAAAACTCCATATGCTTAACCCCTAGAGCCCCGATTGGCCGATATCGGCCAAAACACGAGTCAGCGTGACGGCCCCGTTTTAGTTTTATTTTAATTTAATTTGTTTTATTTTATTATGTTTTATTATGTTTATATGTTTTATTTTAATTATGGATACAGTGGTTTGGCAGTAATTAATGTTTTGGTGAAACAAAGTCATAATTCAATTTTTTTACTAATTTTTACAAAAAAATTTTGGGACATCAACTTGTCAATCGGCTGAGGGGCCGAGTCCTGAAGGGTGAAATGAAAGAAGAATCTTCAATCTTAATTTCTGGCAGAGAAGTTTATAAAAAAGGCTGTATATTGTTATCAAAATACGGTAAACCAGTATAAAATTGTATAATAATCAAAAACATGTAAAGAAACATTGTAGAAAACAGTATAATTTTTTATATTTGATAAGTTTTGTAAAGAAATCCTTTTATAGGATGATATTTTTATTTAAAATAAAATTAGTAAAAGCTACTTAAAAAGCAGCGAAGGAAATCCCAGCTTGGATCGGGAAATGCTAATATTTGAATGAGATATACTTACGGATGTGCACGACTTTCGACGGTGCAATGTAAGTTTAAAGATATATATAAGATATATTAGGTTCAAAGATATATATATATATATATATATATATATATATATATATATATATATATATATATATATATATATATATATATATATATATATATATATATATATATATATATATATATATATATATATATATATATATATATATATATATATATATATATATATATATATATATATATATATATATATATATATATATATATATATATATATATATATATATATATATAGCTTTTTATAATCATGAAGAGAAATTATAATCATGATTACAAAAACCCATATATCTATACTAATATTATAAAGAGGTAAAGTTTGTGACGTTGTAGGAAGTAATCTCTGGATCTAGTGAACCGATTTTGAAAATTCTTTTACCAATAGAAAGCCACATTATTTGTGAGGTTGATAATGCCTACAAAAAGTCAGCGACAGTAAATGTATAACTTTTATATTTAAGTAACAAAAAGTAGTATTTTATATTTAAAAAAAAATTAAATCGTTAGGTCATGTTTATTGGTCATATTATCAACAATTATAAATTATTACCAAAATTAGTAAATTTATCGTCTCAAGCGTTTACAACAAAAGACTTTTCCCTTTTACTGCATATAATTTCACTTTTACTGCATAAATGGTTAAAGAGATGAGACACTCACAAATAAGACACTCACAAGAAGACACTCACAAATAACGGTAATATAGTCAAATTGGCATGCAAATACATACATACGTATGCAATAAAAATATAACCCGTCTTTTGGCAGTAAGGAAATAAATCATAGCACTCAGTACTAACCAAACCACACTCATAATTTCATCACAAGTAAAAAGTTTTACCGCCCAACGAAATGGGCACGGGTCAGCTAGTATTCAATAAATATTCTATAAGGACATTTATAATTCCATTATAATGTACATGTGACCTGATAATTGTCCCAATAATATGACATACTCAAGCAAGTCGTCCTTAATCCGTCGCGTGGTGAAACTGGTGTATGCAAAGTCGGGCGCCGGCGTATCTAGCACGTTTCGGAACTTGTGGTTAATTAAAACTTGACGGTGAGCGAATCGCTGCCAGAATACCTCCCTCATTTTGTCACCTCTACGCTCAAGACTTGTTGTATTTTTCGAAGTCAATAACCTATGAATGAATGGCGATTAGCTCGGGTTGCCTACAGCAAAATGTATATAAATTTATATTTACATTTACATTTACATTTACATAGAGCGGGGTTTACTTTAGAGTTATAGCATTACTATAGAGCGGATTACTATAGAGCGGCGCACATTTACATTCATATTTACATTTATATAAATTTATATACATTTTGTATACATTTTGCCGCAGGCAATCAGAATTGGTAGCCTCACATTCGAGGGGTTAATTTATCTCGGTGGTGTGATTTATTTTGAATTTTTGGGATTATATATATATTTTTTTATATATTTGTTGAGTTGGACTTTTCTAAGGTCTTTATAAGCCTTGTAACACTGCGACCATTGCTGATCTATTGTGTTCGCCACCTACTATAGTTCTGCGCTAAGCCTCGTGTCATTTAAGAACCGCAGCAGGCTTTTGGCGCCAGATTGTTTTACCTCCTCAGGTTGGAGGTAGTGGCCACCCAAGTGGGTGTATCTTTTACGCATCAGCGGGCCACACTCGCACATGAGGTGCTGGGGAGATTCCTCTGCCCCTTGGCAGAACCTGCACATTTTTGTGTCTCTGAGCTTGAGCTTGAACATGTGTTTGTTCAGGCCACAATGCCCCGTGAGCGCCCTTACCAGTATGCGTAGATTGTTCCTATTTAGCGATAGGGCCTCACGGGCCGTCTCACGGTCGTAAGGCTTAATAAGCGCTTTGGAATGATTCAACCCTGGCGTGTTGTTCCAGTGGTTGACGGATTGTTCTAAACACATTTGTTTGAGCATTAGGTTTGTAAGGCTTTTTGGTACACCACAGCAAAAGTATGTATTTATATTTATTTTATATTATATTTTCTTGGAAGCGAATTCAAATAGAATAAGAAGCTAACGCTTACAATTATCACAATTAATGCTCTTATAAATCAATGTCGCAACTTTATAGTGTGAAAGTACTTTCATGCGTGAACACAACCAAAAACATTAAGCAAGCCTGCGCTGAACGCCACCACTTACGTCAGCTGTAATTGATCGAGTCGACGCGGCGACGGCGGATCGACCTGCGGTTTTAATTTTTTATTCCCTTGTTATATTCCCTCGGGTGTATTTTAAATATATTGTATTATAAACGAGCCTGTAGACCAATATGTTTACTTGGGTCAAACAATTAAACTAGATTCAACTTCGACAAGGAGGTCAGTCGACGAATCCAACTCGAATGGGCAGCATTCTGGAAACTACGCCGTATCTTCTCTTCACGAATACTGCATAGCCTCGAGACGAAACCCTATAATCAGTGCGTGTTGACAGTAATGACATACGGCATTGAGACGTGGTCGTTAACTATTAGGCTCACAAACAAACTCAAAGTCGCGCGACGAGCCATGGAGAGATCTATGTTTGGAATTTCACTGCGTGATAGGATCCAAAATGAGAAAAACCGCAGAAGAACTAAGGTCATTGACATAGCTCATAAAATGACCAATTTGAAATGGCAATGGGCAGGTCATAGCTCGCAGAACCGACGACCTTTGGGCAAAAAGTTCTCGAATGGCGACCACGAACTGGAAGACTCAGTGTGGGACGGCCCCCACAAGATGGACCGATGACATTGACAGAACGCAGGAAGTAGGTGACGAGCAAGACTGCTCGTCATGGCAACCTACGGATGAGGCATATGTCCAACAAAGGACGTCTACTGGCTGATGGTGATGAGACGAGTATTAAACTATGAAATTACCGGATCAACACTTTATACATATCATCCTGCGATCCAGACAAGCTATATTTTACGAGGTTGTCCTAGCAGACCACATCACTTCTCAGTCGTTTTTAAATTAAATTATTGTAAATTTTCGTTTCCTAAAATATTTTTTGAAACAAATCTAGTACACAACAGTAATAACAGATAGCGCTCTTAATTAAATAAGGACGGGATGTCTGTGCCTTCATTTGAAATCATGGCCTGAAATTCAAGAATAGTTCGTCAAGTACCTCTCCCCGTTATGCACACCCGTCAGCTCGCTCCGCTGCACACTAGGCCGCCAGAAGTGCGGAAGCGCAGTGTGCTCGATTAGCGGACCACCAGTGCGGATATCGCAACACAACAGTCATCGTCACAGAAGCTGACAGGTACCTACTTTTGTCTCATGCTTTCACCATAAGACGCCTGAACCACCAGGCGCCTCGCAAAGGTACCTACCGTAGGGCGCGGAGCCCTGCGACGCCATGTCTTGAAAGCCAGGTCAATGAGCCCGGCATAAGTGATTCCCCGCTCAAAGTTTCTATGGCTAACGTGAGACGCCACGGGCCTTGATCAGGGCCTATCCACTGAAATACTGATGAGGTCATCAAGTTGACGGTCGCCTTGCCTCGCGAAATCGATGTGAGCGATTAGAGTTCTCGACGAAGATACTAAAGGAGTTGTTGGTAAATTAGGACGCAATATTTGTGACCCGAGTTCTCGATGACGACACCAGATGGCGCTGTTGGTAAATTAGGATACGATGTTTGTGTCTTCATTTGAAAACATGGCCTAAAATTAAAGGACCGGCCCCAGTTGACTTTCGTTTTGGTTGTGTGATTTCGCAAACTCGACGTGAGTGAGGGATCCGAGTCCTCCACGACAACACCAGCCGGCGTTGTCGGTAAATTAGAATAGGATGTTCGTGTCTTCGATATAAATCATTAAATGACGCAGTTGGCAGT
Source organism: Micropterix aruncella (assembly GCA_944548615.1). Classification (NCBI taxonomy): domain Eukaryota; kingdom Metazoa; phylum Arthropoda; class Insecta; order Lepidoptera; family Micropterigidae; genus Micropterix; species Micropterix aruncella. The sequence continues at coordinate 27,716,393 of OX155971.1, read as the reverse complement.
CGTCTTGGTTGGTGATTTTGTAAACTCCCCTAGTGAGTTCCCGTCCCGGTTTCGACTTTTGATGTTAGTTTATTAATATACTATGATTGCCGTTATAACCGACTATTTGGGTAAGGACAGACTGAGTCCACGTACGCAATGTGTATACATTGCGTACGCAATGTATACGCAATGTACACTTACGCAATGTCATGGCCGTGCCCAGGGGGGGGGTCCGAGGGGTCCGGACCCCCCCCGAAATGAAATGTATTTACACTAGATAGAATCGACTTTCCAAAATGAAATAGATTTACACTAGATAAAATCGATTTTTGGGTGCAAAAAATACATTAGGGGTATTTCGCTAAGCTATGTTACCGGGTTAAAATCGAGGAAGAAATAACAGCAGTACGATATTTCAGTGACAGTAGAAATCTATACTATAACAGACCCTTGATGTCGGACCGACAAATCCCGCGCAGTCAAGTATCAACTAGTAGAGTTGGACACTCGCATTCATCTCAGCGTCGTGCTTCGTCATATCATCAAAAGCTCTGTTAGCGGACAGCGCTTAGAACGTTTCCGAGCAATTTTAGGGCGTTCACGGGTATGTTTTTAAGTGTTAGTTTCATATCCATTCGTTCCACTCATATCGAAAAGAGCGTAGAGCTGTCAAAAGACTCAAGACTCAAATGTTTGTCTCCATCGCTTGAGTCAATTATTGGACGATTGGCATGGCCAGCGCCCTGCTATTAGACGGTGTAACAAACGTTTGACGTACGTGATACGTCTAATGTTTGAACAGTTACCTAAAATAATTTAAAAAACTGATAATGACGACGATGTTGTTCCTGTTGCCGCGGCAGTAGTCAGTCAGTCATGTTGTTTTGCTGCAAATTACTCCAAAATAAAGCTAAAAGCCTAATAGGAAGTGGTGGATGGTGTGTATAAATAAAAATAGGACGATAATAAAAAAAATCTGTAGGTTATTAGGTTTGTAAAAGAAAATGTTAGTTAGTAGTTAGTACCTACAGTATTTTCAGTGGCGGGCTTCTCCCGTCATAATGTAAGGGTAATAAAATTGAATTTGAATTAGCCGGTCTTTTTTTCTTGGACCCCCCCCGAAAAAAAAAACTGGGCACGGCCTTGCGCAATGTATACGATGCAATACTCCCAGGTTGCTGTGCACACTTGTCCCATGTTTGCAAAGTAAATATGAAGTCAGATGGCGCTGTCACTTCTCTGAAGGTGCACTTGTATCATGATAAACTGCTGTACAAAATGTTTTCTGATTCTGTGACTGTGTTTTTGAACGATTTACTCAGTTTGTTATTTTTAAATGAATACATCCACACCGCAAACGGTTAAAAGAAACATATTGAATTTATGAGATTAATATACAAAGAGATATTAGTAATATACTATTTATTGAACCGATATTTTTAGTCAGGCCTACGCCTGGACGTGACATATTATTGCACGCCTCGCAATAAGGTCCTTACATTTATTAATAATAAGTATATTAAAACAAAAAAAAATAGCTATTTAATCGAAAAATTATAAAGTTTTGATAAGACCATAACAAGACAACGTAGTCGTTATTCCTTCTCATCTGAAAGAGTTGGCAATTGCATATATTTTCTACACAACATTTTTGAATGTTCCTAGCAAATGGGTTTTCACAATGCTCGCATGCATATTTACAAATGTAAAAACGAGTATCTTCATCAGATCTAACTTGATTTTGCAGATGATATGTGGCCAACAAGTCTGCTAAATCTTCGTCATCAGACATATCCTGCCCCGTATTAGAAACTGGCCTTTCTGACACACGATCCTCTTCTTCGTCCCTTGAGTCAAATTTAATATCTTCAAAATGGTCTTCCTCTAACAATACAGGCTTCTTATATTACCTTCGATTAGTATCGTCATACTAAAGTTTAAACAATACATACGTTTGTGTCACTTAGAATGAATTTTGTAGTTAAAAACAATAATCGCCCAGTTAACAAAATAGTCACGCCTGGAGGAGTCTATAAGACCCGACTACACTAATTTATGCACACCTGCCTCTGTCTACCGATCGCGGCGATTTGATTTGGCGTGGCCAGACGCAAGAGCAGTTCCTTACGGCCAGCTAATAAAAACGCAGGCGCGCTCTGTTATTTCTTAAAAAGAATACAACAGATAAAAAAGAATATAACGTAATAAAACAGATATTGCTTCAATGGGGTCTAATAGACACCACCAGGCGTACGGAAGGTTAAAAAGAAAACATGAGATTATGATGAAGAACGATTCTATATGTACTTCCGCATGTCTTTTTTTTTGTGTATGCACCGACGTTCTATGTGTGTCTGAAGCGTTGCGAAAGTAATTTCTATAGACACACCGGTCCTACGCGTGCGACAGCGTACTGTCATCCCCTCCACCTTCTCATGCCGATGTCACGGCGTTGCGTATGACAAGTGTGATTCTAAGTCATATACTTCCATGAAAATTCGAGGGTCCAGAGTTCATAATGCGTCGCATACGTGGCCTCAATCTGTCTCTACCTTAATTGTTGTTATTACCGACTATTATCCTGGTATGTGAGCGAATATTTGTGTAAGCAAAAGCCACATTATATTGAAATGATATGCAAATACGTTGATACTTTTGACTACATGACCGTTGCCTATAAATTGACCGTTGCCTATGCAAATGAACGTTTGCGGTGACGGATAATACGGATAGAGCGCATCTATTCTCTCTGAATATCCATGACTATCTCTCTCATGTATGCAGTATTTGCCTCTTGCCGCTTATTCTAGAGCAGCGGCTCTCAACCTTTTTGAGGCTATTGCCCATAGAGGGGGTTAAATATTAGTAAATAACCCCAAACTGTTTTGGTTTAAAATACAACTTAGATTTAGCATTCTTTCTTCATTTCCTTGCTCCTTTATTGTCATTGTCACCATTGTCAAAAATCCACTTTCACACGTGTAAGCTGTGGAAAATGCGATCAGTATTTTCAAGGCTTTTTTGAATAATAATGGATACTCGCCACCAATCCATTACCACAATGTTGCTAGTTATTCGAAATCTGCTTTCAGTTTCTTTTCATCGTGAAGTTTAAGGAATTACGCGTTGGTATCAATTTCAGTATCTGAAAATATTCCTTTATCCGCTGGATAGTTAGCACTCAAACATTTACTTGGAATGTTTCCAAATCAGGAAAATATTTGCTGTTTGAATGTTGAGAAGTGGAGAGTTATTTCATCTGTGAATGAGCATTTTCATTTCTTGCGTCGAGCACTATTGATAGTTCTGGGAACCTCGAAATGTCCTCAACTCCAGCTCCGAAACGAAATTCATTAACATCCTTAATGATTACTGATTTGATAGGTAGTCGGGTGTGTAGTCATTTTGTTTTGTTTTGTGACTGAAATATAATACATTTCTTATATTTGTCTTTACCCCTCAGAATATCCCGTTTTACCCCTTTGGGAGTAATTACCTACATGTTAGGAGTCGCCATTCTAGAGTATAGTTAGCGTTACTTCTTTTTAGTATACCAGACATCGAAGAGAAAATATGATGTTTCCCTGTTATGTCGGCATCTCGGCGTAATGAAGCGTCGTGACGTCATCAATCATGTGGACGGCGGTACTGGCACAGCGGACGTCACTACAGGATAATGCGATGTAATTCCTATCGGCCCATCTGTGCCCGAAGTGCTCCTTCTCCTCGCCCATTCATTCCAGACTAATGCACAGCGGACAATGTTGATAATAATTAATGACGGGAAGGTCACTTTAAGAATTACGATGGAACATTTATTAGGAACTCTGCCCCTTTGTGTTGGAGCCTGAAGGCAAATGAGCATCGGATGTCGTTAAGTATGGTGGGGAGTATCGTCATTAAAGGGTCTAGTTTAGGGGGATCCAACGCACGGTCCGCGGCCTTCAATTTTATACTACCATCTCAATGTATTGCTATGGTAATCATCCCTTATATTAATAATTCGCAAATAAAAATATGTAAAATACAAAAATCTACCTTATTGCCACATGGCATTATCTTACAACCAATCTGTTTACAACCCAGTGGTGCATGTGAGCGTTGGATAAAATAAATATGAATACGTTTGAATAAAATACAAATTACTACATTTAAAACTAAGAATTACCAGAGGAGAGGAAATTGGGAGAGGAAGGAAAGAGAAAGGGAAGGGCTGGTTACTTCTTCGAAAAGTAGTACTTTTTGAGGTGAGCCTTGACCAATCCTAAAGTAGGGGAGTTTTGTACATTTGTTGGGAGATCGTTCCAGGATCGCCTCCCGGCGATACTGGACGGTTTGCGCACCGTCCGGCTATGTCAATCGGATGTGCACTCTGACTAATTGCTGAAGGAGTCTGGAGACTATGGCAATATAATGCCTCGTAAGCAGCGGAGGTGGATGTTGACCTGTCGTCAACCACTCTTGAAATGACCATTAGGTTATCTGATCCTGATTTCAGAGCTGGGCAAAAGATGCCTTTGGTCCGCGATATATTGAAACTAAATCACCGCTGAATTATGGCGGGTAAAGGCCGCTTAAGCGATTTCGTACCCGTAAACATTCGGAAGGAAGGAGGCATCTTGAAGGTTAATTCCAGGCGGAGATATCCTACCGAAACTGGTAGCCAAAGGGCGAGGTAGCCCCACTGGGTTACCTTCCTAGTGCCTCGTCGTAAGGCGTTGGAATCTGGCTGGTTCTTGGGTTTGCCCAAGAACCCGCCCAACTGCGCACACAGTGTGCAATCGGTCTTAAATGGGTTAAATAAATAAGTAAACAAATAAAAGGAGACGACACCCAGAGATGACGATGAATACAATCCGCATCTGTAAACAAATCTGAACCGCGATCCCTAATGTCCACGTAACACAATATACGTGCGACTCTGGCCGAATAAACAAAAATGCTACGGCCTCGGGAAATGTAACGCACGCCGAGATCGTTGTCAGAAGATGTTCAATTAAATGGATGGCGGGAAAAGCGGAAGTGAGCGGATGTGGCGAGGTGGTGGGGGTAAAAGAAAAGGGAGGAGGGAGGCGTTCACAAATATGTGTCTTTTGTTCGCCAAATTGAACGAAAGCAATCAGCTGCGTCAATATCGCGAGATACAAACGAGTCGCTGCTTCGGATTCGGCTCTGCGTATTTTGAATTAGCGATGTGGACTCTACGCCTTATATAGTCGTCTGATTAAATACTACCTTGATCAAAAAGTAACGACAATTTACTTTTTCTCAAGAAGTGATGTTTCATTCGTCCATATTGATGAGGTCCCCCTTCGAAGTATTTTCCTGGACTATGAAAAGTATTCTTTATTCTTTTACTATCTTTATTATTTATACCACGACTGCCCGACATGAAAAGGAGTGTGATGTGTTCAGGTTTCTTCTGTGTACGTTTTCCGTTTCTTTATTCCGCCATAACTTCTAAACGCTTAAACCGATTAAGAAGTGTGTGGTATTGCTAGAACCGTTATTTATCGAACTCCTAGAACCGGTAAAACGCGACTCTCCAAATATCAAGTAAGTAGTTGTGTAATTGGTCAAATGTCCAAATGTCAATAAATTAACATAAAGATATCCGTTTTTAGTTTCAAATGAAAGGTCTGATTGAGTACATTCCGGAAATATACATGTATGTATTATATGTATGATTATAAATAAAATTGTTCCCGCTCTTTAACGGCAGTCGTGTTTTTTTTAATACATTTACTTCTTCTTTCTATGACTATTCTATAATTGTGATTTTTTATTCTGACTATTGGCGATTCAATACTAGTATCGTTACTAATTTGTCAACATTTGTATTTTTTAATACCATTTTTATAACTGTCTATATTTTTTGATATTATAACATAAGTCTGTTTGATTAATAGCACTATATGTACGATAGTACGATAGCATGATAGTATATATGATAAGTTTTCAATTTGTTTTTTATATATTGTAACGTATCCCGATTGACCGAAATTAGAATGCAGAGAAAAGATGAAAATGTAGTGTTAGATTCTTATAAATAAGTGGAAGCCATCGCGGCTCCAGAAAGCGGCTATTCGGGACGTTATCAGTACGCAGAACCAGGACGCTGTCTATCCTGAGGACGCCGAAGGGGATGCGATGCGGAGCCAGGATGCACCGAACTATAGTCGCCGTTATACAAACTGATGACCGGCCCCGTACCTGCCATTAAGCGTAGGGACGGCCGCTTGACGATAAAATATTTATTTAAAAGTCGATATCATTATTATATTTTGTTTGGTTTATTAGGCATATGTTATAACATTATTTAATTACTAAGAGGTTCAAGCACTATAGAAAAGTAGGCAGGTGGACATGCTGTCGGCAAACAAACCACATCAATTCGTCAATCAAAATAAATTTAAAATGTGGATAATATTTCGTTGCCTAGTTGGCAGTGTACTGTATACCGTGTATACCGGAGCTACCGTGTATACCGTGTATACTGTATACAGTGTATATGTACGTGTATACCGGACCCTGTTTTGAGTATTTTACAACGCTTTTGGCAACGGTATTCAGAGAGTACACATATAATTTTGATGCTATAAAATAGTTAATATGGAATTTTGACACGAAATAACTACTGAGTGGTGCAGTTTACAATATTTTATACTAGCGGAACCCGACGAACTTCGTCTCGCCACGAATTTGTTCATTTGGCAGCAGATGACGTTAACTTAGGTAATTTTCATTGACAGTTGTTTGACATTATTACAAATTTAAAGATTGTTTATTTTTTATCTTCCAAAAGAGCAGTTTCGTCAATTGGCACTTGTGGATTTGTTGTGCTCGTTGTGTTCGAAATGGAAGAGAAAAGTGTGTAAACAGTACGATTTTGTTTGACTCTCCATTGATTTCTTCTCTTTTTTTCAGATTTGGGCATAAAATTGTCGCGAATAATATGTGTTGCACCAAATGAAGTCATTTGGAAACAGTTATTGTAATATTGTATGTATGGCAGAAAATGCCTAGAATCTGGTGCATTTCCAGACACCAACGATCCTAATTTCTCTGGTGGTGGAACTAATGGCGTTAATCTCATTTTACCTCGTGCGCAACACAAACCGAGTGGTTCGTGGCGGTACAGGCATTGCAATATTGGTACAAATGGTCCATTTTTCCAATTTCCATGCATTCATAATCGCCAGATTATAATAGAATGCCTCTCTGTATGTGTTTTGTCTCATATTCAATCGTCTTCGCACTGCAACATTACGGATCCGTGCCGCTTCATTCAATTCTTGGCGATGCTCATCGCTTTCAGTTGGTCGAACCTCTCTTTGTCGTCTTGCTCGAGCGGTCACCTTGCTGAGATTGGAGCGTCTGTGCAAGAGTATAACTGTGAAAAATGATTGTAAAACCTGCAAAAACATTCGCGAATTACACAAATTCAGTTAATTCAGTTGAGTTACCTTCAGAATCACGAAAACGCTATGAAAAGTTCGTAAAATTCAACTTACTGTCAACTGTCAGTTTTTGCACCGTGCCGCCATCTTGATTTTCGAATTTTCGTATTTTTATTCTTGTCAAACAACGCCATCTATGATCAAGCTCGGTACTAAAATATTTTTCGTTTTTTTGCATTTTTCTCACTTTTCTGAGAGATTTTCTGGATTTTTTATAGCTCATAGTATGACCGAAGTGATTATGAACAAAACAAAAAAAGAATCATCCAAATCGCGCCAGCCGCTCGTGAGTTATTAGGTAACATACATAAAACCTGACTCATTTTTATTATATAGATTTTACAGTATTACAATACAGTTTAAAAAATTAAAGGGTTAAAATTCGTCTTCGCCGTCACTATCGTCTTCTTGAAGGTTGATAATAAGAGGTCGGATATCCATTAAACGTGCTTTCGCTAAGTCATCATTCTGAAGGTTTTCAGCATGACGGACACATTTATTCCAGTCTTCGGCAGTGACATGGTCGATAGCTTCATTTAGTATCTTCTAATTGTCTAGTGATTGAAATATTGCGTGTAAAGCGTTATGTTATTTGCAATGGTATAAGTTACATACTTATTTATTTATTTTAATACGGCTGAGTTTTTTAATAGCGACAAGCTTCAAGTGAGTGGTTTAGTACATCGATTTTCGATTTTCTGGCTAAGTTTTATATACCTACTGAATCGCCCACTATTAAAAATATAAAAAAATTGCACTATTAAAAAAATCAACCTGTGTAATAAACAATATCGACAATATCGGTAATATTTTATCGATATTCTTTTTTTTTTAATTTTTCTTGGATAACTTACAGCCAATAATTTTGTAGTCAACAAAAATATGAAGCTTAGAGCCATTTACAAGTTACCACTGATAATGACAATAATAATAACGTGAATTTAGAAGTGATATTAAGCATAAAGAAGATATTAAGCAAGGAGATACTAAATTGTACATTAGAAAACATGTTGACATAAACAAGACTGTAATAAAAGAAGGAAATGCTAAGCCTTACAACCTGCTTCCTTATAGTATCTATATTCGTGAAAAAGGGGTCAATATCAATGTCAGCATTCAGGGTGTTGAAAGTTTATAAACCTTATAAAATCTTATAAAATAACCTTATAAAATAAGAATTACGCCTGTATTTGGTTTTAAAGCCCGGTACAAGAAGGAGTGCCCTATTTCTAAGTGCACGGCTAGGATTGCGGAGAGATATTTTAGATAGTAGTAGTTCAGGACAATCAATCGAGCTATTTAAAATTCGTAGCGAAAGTGAGATGTCAGCTATGTTTCTTCGCAAAGCCAATGGCAGCAAATGATGGCGGATACAACGAGAATAGTAGTCTGGATCACGTATACGACATTTATATTCTATGCGACATGACATGACATGACCTTTACTACAGATCTGAGTGAGAGATCGTAACGTTATGAAAGTGCGAAAGTGACGTCATGATTCTAATGATTTTTGGCCCAGTCATCAGTTTGTATGGCGGCGACTATAGACTCAGCGATGGGGGTGGGTCTATCCTGCTTTGCTTTGAGCGCTGAAAGGAGGGCGTTCCCGACGGGTTCGGTGCCGCGCCGCATTCGCACCGCAAAGATTTTGCCGTATGGGGGCGTACCCACGTACGGTGCACGATGCGGCGCCTCAACGTTAATACGGCGCCGCAATGGGCGAATAGTTTTGTAGTTAATTGCACGTAGAACTAGTGAAATGAGGTAATCAATGTCAATATCTTCTTCGTTGGTACTCATTTTAAACACTTCGTTTAAAAATTAACAAAAATACGTGAAAAGAAATGAAACAACTACAACGGAATTTTTAACAAAATTTGATCGTTCTGTCTCCCGTGAGGTGAGCGCAGAAGACTTAGGACAAAACAGTCCACCGTCAAGATATCTTATCCGCGAGATAGCCAGGTATGTTACCTAGCGGGCCAACACTCGCGCCCTTACTTCCAGTTGCGACCAGATGACTCCGGTCTCCCGACTGGTTACGTGTGACATACCATGGGTAGTTGTATGTAGGACGCCGCAGTGGCACCGCACAGGCACCGCGCCGCAGCCGCACCGCATCGTGTGGACCGGCTCTCACCCTATTGAGTCGAAATTTGGTATGCAGGCATCATTTGGTCATGGCAAAAGTTAAAAAGATTGTGATATAAAATCGAAGACTATCGCGGTTGTTTGACATTATAAATAGGATAGAAAACGAATTTACCGCGTGAAATTTGTAGCACCCGACGTTTCGGTGACGTTGAAGCCGCCGTTGTCCAGGGTAGACTGAAGGGCTGTCAATCCATTGTTTTGCGGGTAGGCCGCGTACCGCTTCCGCCACTGCGTAGGTTATAACGGTGGTGGGGGGCCGGGCTCGGAGCGCGGGAAATTTGAAAATCCGTCCTGCACACAACACTCACTGTATCCTGTTTTACGTCTTTGCGTTCAGCGTTCGGCGGCGGGAACATTTTAAGAAGAGGGTTCCACGTAGAAGACAGTTTGTAACAACGGCCGTAACAACGCCGTCTGGACAACGGCGGCTGCAACGTCACCGAAACATCGGGTGCTACAAATTTCACGCGGTAAATTCGTTTTCTATCCCATTTATAAAAAAGATTGTGGTTGAATTCTGTGCACTAGTCATAGATTATCATCGAAATATAGCTTTTATGGACTTGAAATTTGGTACATACCTTCTGCCTATAAAGTTCCGGGAATTTAGAATTTAAAAAGATTCTGTTCAAGATTAAAAAAAAAAAAATCTTAAGTTGGTAGAACTGTCTTTATTTACTCCATGCCTAGAATGCGCGCGAACTGTCAGCCATTTTGATTAGAACAGCAATTGAATTGTACACCTTAGTAGTGCGTCACGATTTTCACAATGAACCAAAGTATTGAACAAAGAGTTTGCCTTAAATTTTGTGTTGCGAACGGATTTTCGTGTGCCAATTCCCTAAAAATGTTAGAAAAGGCTTATGGTGAATCAGTTCTATCCAAAACACGGATCTACGAGTGGTACAAAGCATTCAAGGAGGGTCGAGAGATCGTCGAAGACAACCCTCGTTCCGGGCGACCTTCGACCTCTTCAAAATAGGAAAATATCGAAAAAGTCAAGGAAATTGTGTTCCGTAATCGCCATTCCAGCTTAAGAGAGATAGTACGTAACCTGAACCTGAAGTCTCATGAGTCCATTCGCTCGATTTTGGTAGATAAATTGGGCATGAGACGCATCGCCGCTCGGCTCGTTCCAAAGGAGTTGAATTTTCTACAACAACAGTACCGCAAACAAACTTTTTTAGACATGCTGGATCGCGTCGATTCTGATCCCACATTCATAGAACGCATTATAACTGGCGATGAGACATGGGTCTATGAATTTGATATGCAAACAAGTCAACAGGCATCAGAGTGGAGGACCAAAAACGACCCAAAACCGAAAAAACCACGACAAAGTCGTTCAAAAGTCAAAGTGATGCTCATTGTTTTCTTTGATATTCGCGGTTTAGTCCATCGCGAATTTGTTCTAGAAGGACTAACGGTCAATAAGGAATATTATTTGGCCGTTTTGAAGCGTTTACGTGAGAAAATCCGTCAAAAACGGCCTGAATTGTGGATCAACAATTCGTGGATTTTCCACGACGATAATACACCGTCGCATAGAGCAGCAATTGTGACCGAATTTAAGGCCAAAAAAGCGATCAACCACCGTATTCACCAGATTTGGCCCCGTCAGACTTCTTTCTGTTCACAAAACTAAAATTGCCTCTTCGTTGTACCCGTTTTGAGTCCATAGAGTCCATTAAAGAAATTTCGTGGAAGGAATTGAAGGCTATACCGAAAAACGCCTACAAAAAGTGTTTTGAAGATTGGAAAAAACGCTGGCGAATGTGTGTTGTATCAAATGGGGACTACTATGAAGGTGATAAAATAAACATTGACGATTAAACGAAAATTGTGTGTTTTATTTAATAATTCCCGGTACTTTTTAGACAGAGTAGTATATGCCTTGGACCAAAATCCAATTGTGATATTTGGTTGGAGTTAAAGCTGCACTATTATTTTTTTTTAATTTCGCTAGACAATAAATGTACGGTGGAATCAATTAAAGAAACACTTAAAGAACAATCAAGAGTTTAAAGACAATATTAATAAATGGTTATTTGAATTAGGAAGGTTTAAATCTGAAAACTTGATTTGTAAAGCGTATGTATAACGGTTAATTTAAAAATATTATTGTATATTTATATAAATTATTATGTATATATTAATAGTATATCATATCATATTTTTATGTATTTTATTTCATATTTTTTAGCAGTGATTTTATAATTGTATTTATATATTTTATAAAATTATAAATATGTTTATACCATATATCATTTATCATTTATTGATATCGTATTTACGTATATGTGTATTTGCCATATTGTATTACCTACAATGTATTATTCGTACAAATATAGTGTTTGGATTTGTATTATAATGTTATTTATTTATAATTATATATTATTCAATCTTAAAATAATAATTTTTAAAAAAACAATTAAGTACATTCATTTATTATAAAAATAAAAAGTTTTTTCAAGTTAATTAGGCTAATTGTTACATAAGTTGTATTACTTATTTTAATTACTCTGACCCGCCTAGATACGGGACAGTTTAGTCCTAGTTAGGTGGGCAATGAGCATTAGCTGCATTTCGGTGTTCAATTTTTCCGAGTTATTTATAACATTGATAACAATGGGGCTAAATGTACAAAAATAAAATGAATAAAGTATTAAAAAAAAAAAAAAAAAAAAAAATAAAATATTTAACTTTGCGGCATCGCGCGTTTGCAATTGGAATCTTCATTGCATTTATTATTTTATTTATTTTATTTATTTAGGCACATAGGATTAGGTATACAGTTCATTCATAGGTCATGTAATCTTATAATAATTATATAAATTATTTAATAATTAATATAGGGAGGTTTAACACATCTTACATGACCTTTACTGCCAATAGCACATCTAACTAGGCGATAATTTGGCCCGTCTCTAGATGTGCATATTTTTATGCAATTTTAAGAAATTTAGTGTTTTTTTTAAAATAAATTATTTGGACCCACCACCTGTATATACACGTAAATATACCAATTTTATAAAAAATATAGCTATGTAATAAATATATACATTTATAGTTGTAATTTAATAAAATTTAATTAAGAAAAATAGATAAGTGATACTAAATAAATTGTCGTGCGTTGCAAAGAAGTTGATCAGATTTTACATATCCCTTCTTAAGTAGCCATCTATTAAGGTTTGCTTTAAATATTTTTATGTTAGGATAATTTTTCATGTCTTCACTAAGGGAATTATATAATTTTGGGGCTATGTAGAATATATGTCTCTGGGCAAATGTTGTCCTGACTGACGGAATTATATAATTGATGCTCGCGGACATTCTTGTGTTCAGATTGTTTTGAGTTCGGGCGTGGTCATCTCTAGATTTGTAGAATGCAAGAAGCGCTTGCTTAATGAATAACTGTTTAGCTGATAGCACATGGGATTGGGAAAATAACAAGGCAGATGGATGACGCCGGTTTTTCCTGTGAATCTCTCAATAATAATTTCTGCGCTTTTGTCAATCTATCCAGGTTATCATTAGTAGTAGCGCCCCATGCCGCGACTCCGTAGGACAAAATACTCTGACACAAGGCCATGTATGTATACCATTCTTATGGTTGTTTTGGACAGAATGTTGCGCAGCCGAAGAAATACATAAACCAGCTTTCTAATTCTCGAACTCAAATTTATTCAATCAGTACAAGCATTGTGTCGCTTGTTCGAAATTCGATTCTTTAACGGCGAATTCTACGGCAACGCGCGTTTGCAAATAGACTTTTTAATTTAATTGATTTTTGATCATTAATGAGATGACGTCCATGGCTACTTGCCGGAAAAGTCTCGGCCAATATGTGTCAGCGCCAATATGTGAAACTTTGTGTGTAAAGCTAGGTGATGTTGTGTCACGTCCAACAGGTTTCTAAAGTTTAGTTTTAAAGTAAAGTTTAGTTTATTATAATCTTTACGAAGGAACTAAAAGTTATGCATCGTCAATTACTCGTATCTTCCCTTCCGTCGCTTGTGTAATTTACTCGTTGTCACGTACGATATTAATACTTTATAATATGTTCGAGAATTCAAGCAAATACCCTCACATATCTCAACCGCCCTGGAACGCAGGAAGTGTCGTAATTGCTTGGCGGCGAATGCCGACTTAACGCCTTTTCGCCAATATTGAAAGTACTTGCCACAGTATGATTGATTGTGAAATTTTCTTGTGATGCTTCATTTAACGGAGTTCGGATGAAAATATGAAACGATACGTTAAAATTATTTCATGTGACAGGTATAATCGAGATGTATACAAGTCGAGAGGTAATTAATTTCGGTGATTGATGATGGACACTCACGTAAATATCATTAAATATAATCTAGACGTCCAGATCTACATCTATATCGTTTGAACAACACCATTATCATTACTTTGCTCCGACTTTGATGAATATTTAATGAAAACACTTCGATATTTTATTTACATAGGTGGTCCTTAAAATAGGCCCCATTCAGTAGTAAATTATTAAAAGAAGAACGAAAACTGATTTTATCATCAAAGAATTTCTAAAATAACAACGATATTTTACACACATAATTTTCACAACCTCACATTTCTGACAACTTAATTACCGATAAGTACACTATAGCATTTTATTTTTATTATGTATTATTTTGTATTTAGATAGTTTTATGAATTATTTTGATTATTATGTATTTATTATTTTATTTAATTTTATTTAATAAAGGTTGTTTTGTTTTGCTTTTCGGTTTTTGTTTTAAAATATACGATTTTGTAACCGTTTTGGTCTTAGATTTTGACACTAATAGATATTTTAATTGGTGAACACCACATCTTTGACAATATCAATTTCCTATAGGTATGTATATTAAATTTATATTTTTATTACGTAAGATTTTGTATTTGGATTTATGTTAAAGTTATTTTTCAATATTTTTCGTTATTTGATGATTATTTTGAATTTTTAGTGATTATTTTGTTTGTTTTTTTTACTTTATAATTTTTAAATGATTTTGAAGTTAGCTTATAAAACCAATATATTAGGTTTTTTTATTTATTTATTATTATTTCACACACATTTAAAATACTAGGTTATTAGGTTTAAAATCTACCTTGTTGGAGTGATTCCCGTACTAAGGTAGACTTTTATGTTTTATTTTCTTCTTTTTTTTATTGGTAAGTGTAACATAATGTAGCATAATTTCATGTGGTAGCTCTATATTTATAGAAAATATTATATATACTTAACATATTTTAATAATATAATATACATAATAAAATTAAACAATGATACATACTCATACACTAATATAAACATACATCTACACATATACATACACATATATACATATATACATTTATACATATACATCTACACATATACATATGCTTTACATCTATAAATATACATAAACATCAATAAAAATTGTAATTGTATGTGATTAGGTATTCTTTTCCAGCACTATAATTAACCAATTTCTCCGTTTCGTTCCTTCCTAGCTCAATCAACCATTCCGTCATAATTTTTCTTCCTCGTATGGTATCTAACTTCACTTTTTATTCCGAAATTATTCTATTGTGTAGTCGGACAGCTAGAAGAGAAAAATGTCGTTGGGCGAATTTAGTTTTCTTAAGGGGGACATCATGTTGCATGGCTGTAACTGCGCGTTTTCTGATAGTCTGAGCTTTAATCATATGCTGATATGTGTGAGTGTAACTTATGGATGCAACTTAATCATTAAATTTAAATTTTAAATTACTTTCCTTAATTGTGTATTCTACTTATACTAAATTACTTAATTTCGGTAAAAACAGTCATATTCATTTGTGTGAAAATAATACATAATACAAATAGACCTATATCTTAGAGCGTAGCAACGCAAAACAACAAGCGTAAAGAAGCATTTCTCAAGTCCAAAGAGGAATCCCGGTTTGGCAAAAACCGTTTTAACTACAGTAAAAAGGTTTTGTCTGCCGCTAAAGGCACAATCCAAATCCCGGAAGAAATGGCCACGGAATACTTTTCGACCACTTATGAGGATCCAATGCGGCTCCATATGTACAGCCCTCCTCCAACATTAAACCTCCGCACCTGCCTACAGTAGCTTTCGCCTCTCAACCCCCATCTCTAGATGAGATTTTAAATCAAATAAAAAGGAAGCCGCCGGGCTCTACTACAGGTCCCGATGGTATTCCCTGCTTAGTGTATAAAAAGTGCCCCTGCCTTCTGCAATATTTAGGATCCATCTTCCGACATATATGGAATAGCGGTGTAGTCCCAGAGAATTTCGGCCGAGCAACAGTCATCTTAATTCCGAAGGTCCCAGTTTGCACCGGACCATAGGACGCTCGGCCCATTGCTCTGACAGATACTGTGGCCAAAATCTTTTTTGGCATAGTCCACATGAGGATGAGCGAATTCATGCACCGGAACGAGTACCTTGGAGTGTCAGTACAAAAAGGCTTCATGCGTGGCGTCTCAGGCTGCCTCGAGCACAATTCTCTCTTGGCTGCTGCCATTAAGGATGCGAGACAGCACGAACGCCAAATCAATGTATGCTGGCTCGACCTAGAGAATGCCTTTGGGTTAGTTCGGCACAGTCTCCTCCACTTTGCGCTCCGCTGGTACAACTTCCCACCTGTGGTGCGTGACATTGTAGCCTCCTACTACAACTGTCTGACGTTCCATGTCAAAACGCAAGAATGGACTACTCGCTCTATATCATATTCAATTGGACTGTTTCCGGGCTGTTGCCTTTCTCCGACGATATTCAATATCGTTTTCAATATACTGCTGGAAAGCCTGACCCAGTTCGTCAAGAAGTGGGGTTACCGTTTTAAAACAGGCGGCCAATACACATCGTCGTGCCTCGCTTTTGCCGACGACCTAACTTTTATCACCAGGAGCCCCAAGCAGCTTTCCCTGCTATTACAGAAAGTGGAGCTGTTCTGCGACTGGTCAGGCTGTATAAAAGTGAAGCCCTCCAAATGTTTTTGCCTTGGACTCGCCCGCATAGACACAAAATTTACGTCCTATGACCCAAAATTGGTCTATAAGGGCTCTATTATCTCCCTTATAGAACCAAAAAATCACTTCAAATTTCTTGGCAGGAAAATCACCTGCCAGGGAAAGACCTCTCTGGCGATCATGTTATAGAACATTTCAGTAGTTGCCTGGAAAAGATAGATGCATTGCTAATCTCTGGCCCTCGTAAGGCTTGGATCTATGACAACTATCTAACTTCACATTTGTCATGGCCCTTTCTTATTTACGATTTCACCAAAACCCAACTGTCTCGTCTGGATGCACTGGTGACAGCTAGTTTAAAATCCTGGTTGTCCTTAGCCAAACCAGCTGACCCCTCGACTCTCTTCAGGTCCAAACACAATTTTGGGCTAGCTCTAAAGCTGCCCTCTCTGCTCTATGCCAACTCCAGAATAACCAAAAATTCGATTCTAAGCAATTCCAAGGATCCGGCAATATCGAAGCACGTAGTAAGTGGCCGTAGTGAGTCAAATGATCTACAAGCCCGCGTTTACTTCCACAAAAAGTTCCTTACTGGAATCAGTCAGAATGGCACTGGTCTGGGGTATGGCAGTACAACCATGAGCGATGTGGATTTGAAGAAGTCTCTCTTGCAGGGAGATTACGACAGCAATAGTATGGCTCACGCTATTGGCCTTCAATGCCAGAATGATTGGACAACAATTGGAGACTTTTGCATTCCTCCTCCAATGCACTGGAAAGTAATATTGTATGACTGCACGCCAGAGATGCTGAAATTTTATTTAAATGCCTTTCAGCATACACTTCCAGACCCCAGTAACCTCGCTCGTTGGAGCTATGCCGAGGATAGTTCATGCCCCCTTTGTAGCAACACCCCTTGCACAGCTAGACATATTCTAGCTGGCTGCAAGTTGGCCTTGGATCAAGGACGGTACACTTACCGCCACGACAAAGTCCTTGCTGTTATTCGCGAGGTACTTAGCCTCTCAGTGGCTCGTGCCAACAAGGGTTTGACAGTATCCTCCAAACCACCAATACAGTTTGTGCGGGTTGGCTCTAAAGGCAAAAAACATCTCACTGCAAAACCTTTCTCAATAATCGAGAAAGCTTCAGATTGGATTATGGAGGTCGATTCGGTCTCTAAGCAGTATACATTCCCTGAAAGTCTCGGATGCACAACCCTGCGTCCAGATATAACTCTTTATTCTCTATCTCGGAAGATGGTCCTTATCGTAGAATTAACTGTTCCATGGGAATCAAATATCCCAAAAGACCACGAGTACAAATTAAATAAATACCATGACCTCGCAAATGCCGTCACCCGGAACGGCTTCACTGTTCACCTTCACGCGGTGGAAGTAGGCGCTCGTGGCCTGCCAGCTAAATCTTTGTTTCACCTTTTTAAAGATCTTGGTCTCTCCAGGAAAATAATCAACTCCTTTCTAGAAAAATTATCTAAAACCGCGATTTCTGCATCTCAAATTCTTTGGCTTCGAAGGGGGAGTGAATAGGTGGTAAGGTGTACGCTCACATGTGGCAAGACAGCTGTCCTAAACCTACCACCGCCGGTCGTAAGTCCGGAATCCACCCTTCACCTCCCAGAAGTGTAATAATTATATAAGATGGGCTCGATTTTTGGTCGGTGAATTCCATGGCAGCTCCGTTTGTATTTTATTTATTACCATTAATTACTTCAAAACATTATAAATAGTAGCAAGGGAAAATTACAATCAAAATTACACTAATAACAATAAACCAAGCAACCAAACCAAACTAATGCAACCAAAAAACAAAAAGTTTTACTTAAAATCAAATTAAACTATAAGCTAATGCAACAACAAATCGGCTATTTTTTTCCTAAAACTAACCAACGTGTCGGAAAATATGTCGAGGTCATTCGAAGCTTTATTATAATGTAAACATGACCGTCTGAAAAAGGTATTATTCGCATAGTTCATGCGAAAAGAGGGTATATAAAATGTATCTTTTAAACGAGAAGAGGGAGACCGAGGAATTTTAAAAAGAATTTTGCCTAAAAGGGGTGCAGAATTAATATGATTATTTAAAATTTTATATACGAAGATATTGTCCAAGAAGGCACGTCTTGCATACAAAAAGTGTACTTTGTGTTTTGTCGCTCTCTCTGCATAATCCGTAGACATGTTACCTGTCCGAAAGTCTAATGATATTAAAAATCTCTTTTGCGCCCTCTCAATCCTATCTATATGAACAGCATATTGGGGATTCCAAACTACGCTTACGAATTCTAGAACGTGTTTGAAAGCCTTAGATACGACCTTATCAATATGAAAATTAAAGTGCAGCTTGGAATCCAAGGTAATGCCCAGATCACGAATATTTGTTACTCGAGTCAAGTTTTTACCGGCGATATTGTAACTAACTAACTAACGATAACTAATATACAATAAGATAAGAAAAGAGAAAACAAAAGTTTATAATCAGAATATAACATATAAATAATTTTGTAAAGATTGTAATCCTGAAAAATAGACACAGATTAAAAAAAATAATAATGAAGTGATAAATAATAATTTCAAAAAAATAATAATAGAATGGCTAATAATAGTAACAAAGAGGTAGTCGACTCGAGCTAGATTGTGGATAGCCTTTGGTATATTCTGGTTGTTCCATATGGAATATCTAATCGTTCAAATGTCCGCCACAACTTCGGACAGTGTCACGGATCCGAGAGGCCCAATTTTTATTGACTGCCGTATAGTCCGGCTGAATTTGAGGAATGCCCCGGGTTATGTTGATTACGGCTTATTGGTCTATGACTTCAGAAAACTATAGACCTGTGAACTTAGAAAACCCTGCAAGAAAAAGTCTAGCGTGGTCAAATCGCATGATATTGGTGGCCAATTCACATCACCTCCGCGAGATATGGCCATGCACTAACGAAAATTCATTTCGATAATAAAGTTTTAACGTGCTGCTCAATCGTGTAACTTGACATGACGATTTGGTATCAATGACTGAATAACAAACAATAGATATTGACAGATGCTGTCAGCATCGACCCGCCCTTATTAAATACCCCTATATATGACCCCAATAAAAGTCAATAACATTAAAGCCACATACCCTCCTTTTCCGTTTAAGGGCTATCCCTCGTTTGATTTAGGGCTGCGTACGCGAAAGTTTCCGTCAGATTTTAAATTAAAAACGAAACCTCCGCACTAAAAGCGGCCTGTTTCGCGAACCTCGGGGTGCGCTCCTCCCGCCCGACGAGAGATAATCAAGACGGAAAATGCTTACAAAAAAGGGGCCGAAAGGGCGGGACTAATATGCAGGGCGGAAATGTTGGGGCCAAATTAATGAGTTCCGAACGTGGCGCAGCTGTAATTTGGGTATACTAACATAGAAAAGTCGCCGCTGTTCTGTATATTCTGTTGAGCTTGCGTAATTAAAAGTAAATATACGCAGCATTCGGCAGTACAAGCGAACGGATCGGCCAAATAGTGTAGTCAATGTACTTCAAGATAATTCGTCGCCAATGTTTGAGCAGCTTATTGTTACAGTGAATAATAATAATATTAAAATAATAATTTAATGGCCAGATAACGGTCCCTGTGCAGTTGGGCCATTAAGACCTTCTTGTTACCTCTGGTAGGCTCAATTCACGGTCAACCTCATATCCAGTAGCTTCCTCGAAGAGGGTCGAACCTAGACATGACTCTTTTTCCACTAACACAGCATAGTGGATCAGTTCTTCTGAGGGATGATCTTCGGGCGCTGGTGGGTAGTTTGCCCATCGTGCGACGTCAGTCAACCCACCGTGTTCTCAGGCGAATAACTGGAGAAGTGGAAAGATTTTATATGTTTCTTATATGTTTCAGCGGTGGTAGATGTTAACCGGATGTCAGCTACTCTTGAAAAGACCCGTTTGCCACCTAATCCCGTGTGAAAGACGTGCAAAGGACGGTCCACGATAAATTTAAATTGAAATACCGTTGACATCAGGTATAGGCCGCCCAAGCGACTTCGTAACTGTTACTAGACGGGAGGACGAAGAAATCCGGTAAAATCTGGCGTTGGAGTCTCACGGGCATGTTGGCGTATCTAGACGGTGGATTTTTTCTCCTCCAAGTCTCTTTATTCACTTCAGGGTTGAAAGAAAGATCAATATGGTTATACTTTCCTAGGGTAGCGGTTTCGCTCGTTGTAGGTGACAATCATATAGTCTAATCAATGTAATCAATATACCCAATGTACTCGTTTGAGTGCCCTGTTGTCAAAGTGTAAAATAATCGCAAAAAAATAATATTTAATATTGTAACGATTCATCATCACACGTGCATCACCCTTTTATTACAGTAAATAGTAACGTAAGGGAAGGGACAGACCGAGCCCACGTATGCAACGTATTCAACGTATGCAACGTATTGTAACATCTTTACCATTGAATTTGCATGGAAACAGATGACTTAGAAATATACTTATCATCCTACGAACCGTCGATCTCCAGATCGGCATAGGAAGGTGGAGGCAGGAAGCTGTCCTACGCGTAAAACCATTTTTTTGTAGAACTTATGTTCACTTCGCTTCACAAATGTATAAAAAATCGGTGCATGAACATAGAAAAGAACCATTAATGCGTTTATATTTGTTTGTTTAGGTTTTGAAAATGGGAGAGGGACATCTTGAACACAAGATATTTTTTTATATCACATTCAATGTCATGACATGATTTCAAACATCACATTATGACATGATTTCAGACATGCGGAAGTACATAAAGAATCGTTGGTCGTCATATTCTAATTTCTTCATATGTGGTACTATCTACACTTTTCACTTTTTTATTTAGCTCCTGAATTAAATATCCTCTTTTCGTGACTTTTTTGTTTGATGTGCGGATATAATCATTAAAAAAAAAGAAACTTAGTAAATCATTTTCAAACTCAATCTCAAAATCAGAATATTGTACAGCAGTTGTACAAAATACAAGCGCACTTTCTTAGGATAAACAGTAGCTTCTGATGCCATATACGTACACATTGAATACGTAGGACAAGTGTGCACACCAATGTGGAAGCGTTGCACCTTTAAGGTGCGTATAACACGTACACAACGTATAATATACGTTGTGTACGTGGGCTCAGTCTGTCGCTACCCTTATCGTCCCATTAAATCGCGTGCGCTGGCCGGTTATCGTTTATGAGAAATGTCATCGAGATGAATACGACTAGTGTCGAAATATTCTCAGTCATATAATTTCTTCTAAAATAAGTTACTAACATCCATTTCTGTTACAGAAACCATCCTCCTATACTTATTACATCCAAGGGCATACAGTAATTCGGCTGCAATAACTAAGAACATCATAAGTTATCAATTGCGGAAACAGGTGCTGCTGCCCTAAGTATTTAAAGAGGACATTAACTATCGTTAAAATGTTTCTGGTCCACCAGGACCCCAGATAAGTAACTTTTCATGACTCTAATTTTATATATTATTGAAAATAATAAAAAAAAAAAATACACCCTTAAATATCAATATATATATATATATATATATATATATATATATATATATATATATATATATATATATATATATATATATATATATTATATATATATATATATATAAATATATATATATATATATATATATATATATATATATATATATATATAATATATATATATATATATATATATATATATATATATATATATATATATATATATATATATATATTATATATATATATATATATATATATATATATATATATATATATATATATTATATATATATATATATATATATATATATATATAATATATATATATATATATATATATATATATATATATATATATATATATATATATATATATATATATATATTATATATATATATATATATATATATATATATATATATATATATATATATATATATATATATATATATATATATATATATATATTTTTTTTTAATTTTTTTATTTTTTATTTTATGTTTTTTTTATTTTTATTTCGGTTTAATGGCTTGTTGATATATATATATATATATATATATATATATATATATATATATATATATATATATATATATATATATATATATATATATATATATATATATATATATATATATGTATATATATATATATATATATATATATATATATATATATATATATATATATATATATATATATATATATATATATATATATATATATATATATATATATATGTATATATATATATATATATATATATATATATATATATATATATATATATTTATATATATATATATATATATATATATATATATATATATATATATATATATATATATATATATATATATATATATATATATATGTATATATATATATATATATATATATATGTATATATATATATATATATATATATATATATATATATATATATATATATATATATATATATATATATATATATATATATATATATATATATATATATATATATATATATATATATATATATATATATATATATATATATATATATATATATATATATATATATATATATATATATATATATATATATATATATATATATATATATATATATATATATATATATATAATATTATAAATTTAATAAAAATTGCAATATTATATAGGAAATAGTAATACTAAATACATTAGAATACACATATACAGACATACATACATATATACACAATATATGTTAAGTCAAGTCCAACTTATTCTACTACATCAATCATGGCATGGATAGATAAACGCGCTTCTTGCAACAGCCATTTATTTATTTTGCTTTTAAATAAATGACAATTGGGGCTGGTTTTTATGTCACTGCTTAATTTATTATAAAGTCTTTTAGCTATGAAATTCTGCTGTCACTTCGAATTTTGAATTTAAATGTATTTAAACAAATTTAACTGTATTTAAACAAATATACCTTTCAAAAATTTACTTACGAAACTTAAATTTAATTTCAATTATTTTGCTAAGAAATGGACTGATTCCACATAAATTCATAAACATAAATTCCTCTTTCCTATACTTCCCTATATTTAAATTCTAAGTGTCAATATATATTTTGAAATTTTATCAACAATAAGTAATAATTAAATAATAAATTTATGAATATATTGCAATTCGGCAGTTAAGTAACCCGACCAGGTTGCCATAAGCCTAGGAAATGGAAATATTTTCCTGAAAGTGTGGAGCTCGCCAAGACGTGTGGCCGACGTGGCGGGTATCGGGCTAAATACCTCCAATCATGATGAACAGTACTATCTTACCACGGCCCCCAGACCCCAGCAGCCCACTAGCCCGAGCCGCGGCAGCGGTTACGGTAACGGCGGGGCAGGGGGTGCTAAGAATCTCTGGGTACGATCAGGCTGCCAAACCAAACTGACACTACATCAAGGAGACAGCTGGACCTGTCTGGATGAGGGAAACGGACAACCGATCCGGATGTAGATGGATTGGAGAGGCGTATTCCCAACGGTGGGCGAATGCGCGCTGATGAAGAAGAAGAAGAATAATACTTTTCTGCCTTTTTATTGCCTTTGTATTTACCTAATTTATTTTATTTACGAATGTACCTATTTTATTTACTATACTGCCAAAATTTAGGGCGCTCGAGCATGCGAGTGTACACTGCCGTACCCGCGACGGAGTTGCCGGTCGTGCAAAGTTAACAACTGTTAACAACTGCCGTTGCCGTATTTTTGCGGTGGCTTATACGAAAGCGGCTGGCTTTACCGCTGAAACAGCCGGGCGAATTGCGCCGCGCGCACACGTAGGGAAAAGTTTACAGCGGCATTAACAGTTTAGAAATTGTTTGCCTGATTGCCGCGAATTTAGATTCGGAGGGCTGAAAAAATATCTTCCGCGTCTGAAATTTCAAACTTTCGCTACCGCGAGCGACGCTGTCGTCCCTCGGAGGCTTTGAGTAGGCTCAAAGAGGTGAAGTCGGGCGGAAGCGCGTCTGATTTCCTCCCCGTCATGAGTACTCTGCCCCGCGGGATGGAACGTCCCGCGGTCGTGTGACCCGATTACACGCTCTACTAAACACCTTCCCTACCCGACGTACGCTCATTACGACCACAAGGAAAACAAAATTATGAGAAAAATATTATTCTCGGTTCTACATATTTTTTTTCTTTTCTGTTCTTTTCGTTGCTTTCGCTTTGAAGTCGTATTTCACCGTTTAAATATACGAATGATACTAAAATGGAAAAGGAAATCGCCGGTGGACAAAGTTGAGCTTCCTCGAGAGTTTTGCATGAGAAATTAAATTCCCCCGGGTGGTAGTCTAGTTCTAACCTCCCGCTCTATACACGCTGAGTATTTAATTAGTGATGTCTTTGAAGTGAGTGAATCTAATATTATGAAGAGGTAAAGTTTGTGATGTTGTAGGAAGTAATTTCTAGATCTACTAAACCGATTTTGAAATTTCTTTTACCAATAGAAAGCCACGTTATTTGTGAGTGTCATAGGCTATATATTATTCCGAAAAATGAAAAGACTTTTTCGTGGTAGTCGGATTTCCAAAGTAAGTCGGAAAAAACGGTCGAACGAAAACGTTTCTAACGAACGCTGCCTTAACGATGAGAGATATATGATTAAGTTCTAAAGAAAAGATGTAGAGCTTGATAATGCCTATAGAAATGTCAAAGATAGCATATGTCTAACTTTTATATTTAAGTAACAAAAAGTAGTATTTTAAATTAAAAAAAATAATTTAAATCGTTAGGTCATGTTTATTGGTCATATTATCAACAAATATGAATTCATATCAAAATAAGTACATTTATCGTCTCAAATGTTTAAAATAAAAGACTTTACCTTTTACTCCATATAATTTCTTTTTTATAGCATAAATATTTAAAGAGATAAGATACTTACAAATAAAACACTTACAAGAAGACACTCAGAAATAACGGTAATATAGTCAAATTGTCATGCAAATACATGCATACATATGCAGTAAAAATATAACCCTTCTTTTAGCAGTCAGGAAATAAATCATAGCACTCAGTACTAACCGAACCACACTCATAATGTCATCACAAGTAAAAAGTTTTACCGCCCAACGAAGTGGGCACGGGTCAGCTAGTTAGTAAATAAACTAGAAAGCGACGAAACTAGATTTCACCAATATTTCAGATTAACAAAAACACAATTCGACTACATACATCCATTTATTGAAAATGATTTAAAATACGTAGGTATGCACACTGAAATACGTATTATAATATAGATATAAATACAGATTATACGTAGGTACGCGTCTGCTCACTTGCTCGGCCACGAGCGAAAATGCGAGTGCCCACGGCTGTTTATACTAGCGAGAAGCGAGCCAACGCGTGGCTTCCCCCACCACCGATCCCACGCCGATCGAAGTCGAGTGATCTGCGTGGCGTTAGCTCGCGCGGCGACATAGGGGCCATGTCTAATATAATCATTTTCATACTAAATATATGAAACCGAATTCAATCCCACGAGTTGCAACACGCGGCGTGGCCCTAATATAAATGCGGATTAAAGCTCTGGGACAGCAATGGCTTTCGATATAGCTTGTTCGTTTATATTTAGTTTTAAAATACCGCCAGATGTTGAACAGCGTCCACACTCTGTACTTATGTCATTAGCATTATGCTTTCGGACACGAATAAAGTGTTATAATTTAGAATTCGTAGTTTTTTTTTTTGTATTTTCTAGATAATGAATTCAGACCACTGGACAATAATCAAGATTGCTTCAAATTAGGAATATTAAATGGTTTCGTAACGCGAAAAAGAAAGCTAAGAAGGCCGTAGAAATACACTTAATTATTCGAAGTGCTGATTAAAATGCACCTTATAATAATAAATAACTCCGGAATCTTCTAATTCAGAATTTCAGAGAAATACAAGCGTTCGTACCGTCGTGGGCTATAGACGTGTCACGAGCTGCAATATTTTCTCCTTTTTTTTATAATGGAGGAAGTTAAAATTGCAGACGAATTGAGTGAACTAAAAAAAGTTGTGAGTGATTTATGTGCTCAAGTGTTCGCGCAGACGCACATTATAAAAGATCTTCACTCGAAAATCGACACGCTGACCTTCGCCGCAGGGGGCTGCTCTGGCACGGATAACACTTCCGCTAGGCAACCCGCTGTGGTGCAAGCGTCGGTTGTTGCAGGCGCAACAATTACACCAGCTGCAACCAATGCATCAGGAGAGAAAAAAGCGACAAAAGCGGTAAGTGTCGATAGTAAAAACAAACGATGGACGAGATCGTTCACATCCGCGAGGGTCACCGCGAATGCTACCGTTGCCACTGCCGCAGCGCTTCCGCTGTCGCGCCAAGTGACGCCAACGAAGGATGCAGTGTCCATCGATGCTGGCGTGGATGCCGACCTGGTACCAGCTGAAGGTGGCGTATTAGAAAGCGCTGCGCCACCCTACAAAAACTTTGCCGCGTGCGCCGCAGTATCAAATTCGCCGACTTCGAGCGCAAACTTGAACTGCCAGCGATCGCCGCCCGCAGTGGAAACTAGTTTAGCAGCCGCTGGCATCAGTTCTGCCGCTGCCAATGATGCTACTAGGACCTCGCACCCTAGCGTCGACGATGAAGGTTTCGTCATTGTTAGCCGTCGCCGATCAGCTCAACCCCGCCGGGATTGGAGGGAAATTATACGCGGGACCGGTGATGCCGATGAAGATTTGCGTACAGTGGAGCCGGTTACCCGCAAATTCATTCACGTGTGGTCGGTTTTTGCCGATGTTACCACGGATAACGTATTGAATTACCTAAAGAAAAGGGATTCTGTGTCACCAGTCACAGTAAAAAAAGTGATAAAGGCGAAAGGTGACTACAACTCGTTTATCGTAGGTGTTCCAGAATCTCTTTTCACCACATATATGGATCCCACTTTTTGGCCTGCAAGTGCGATGTTTAATGAGTGGTCGTTTCGGAGTGGAAAACGCACTGCCTATCCGAAAAAGAATCGTCTTTCCGTGCAACACTAGTGACATAAATATATCCTATCAAAATGTGCGAGGTCTGAAAACTAAGTTGCGCCAATTTTCTGAAAACGCACATTTAATTGATAGTGATATAATTATTGTAACCGAGTCATGGCTAGACGATTCTGTAACCGATGCGGAGGTTTGCTCGACTGCAAATTTTACACTTTATCGGAAAGATATAGAAACTTTTGCAGGCGGGGTATTCCTCGCCGTGAGGAACTCCATTTTATCGTATCGCATACCTAGCTATGAAACTGATGGTGAAGTATTGTGTGTGAAAGTTATATATAGAAATGTACCTGTATTCTTATTTGTAGTTTACTTTTCCCCTAAAACCGCTGATGAAGTATATATGTCTTTTTTAAATAAGGTAGAAGAACTTTTTGTTGCAGATAGGTTAAAAAATATTTGTATTATTGGCGATTTTAATCTGTTTTCTGCGTCGCAACATGTAAATAAATATTTTGATTACTTTCTATCTTTATGTAACTTTAAGCAACATAATAATATTTTAAATTCTAATAATCGATGTCTAGATCTGGTGCTCTCGAATTTCCAACCTAATACCGTTACGGTATCCGAAGCCTCGATAGAGTTGGTGCGAGCTGACAGCTACCATCCGCCGATTGATGTGAGCATTGTACTGCGCCCAGCGCGTACGCATATTCAGCCGAGCGAGAATCAAAAGTATAGCCCTACTAGTGGTAATTGTCTATTCCGGAATGACTGGAACTTTAAAAATTGTAATTTTACTCAGTTGTACACTTTTTTTGAAAATTTTGATTGGAAATTACTATACGATATAAGTAACGCTAACGATTGCGTTAATTATCTCTATAGTGTCATCTACAATTGTTTCGATAGCTGCATTCCAAGCAAAAAACGGACTGCATTGACCAATAGGTATATTTATCCTAAATGGTTTAATGGCGACATTATCCGTGACATTCGATCGAAGTCGTATCATCACAAGTGCTGGAAGCGGACTGGTTCTCAGTTTCACAGGGAGCTTTTCGAAACTTTACGGCGTAGAGTTAAGCACAAAATAAAAGACTCTTTCAATTTGTACATGCACAATATTGAGACGTCTATCCGAGAAGATAGTTCACGCTTTTGGGAATATGTTCGTAGTCAGCGAACTGCTGGTGGGGTACCCCAGAATGTGGTCTATAATGAGGCTACATATTCGGGTGCTGCAGCCGCTGATGTTTTTGCGAATTACTTCTCATCAGTGTTTCTACCGAACATACCGGCCTTAGACGCTGTCGCCGCTGAAGCGACTATTATGTCGAGTGACGCAAATTCTTCATGCGTCAACGTCCGCAGTGTCACTAAAGATGATATTCGGTTTGCAATACGAAAGCTGAAATCAGTCCGCACTATTGGACCTGATGGAGTTCCTCCTTATGTTATTAAAGCATGTTGTGAGTCTTTTATACAACCCCTGATGCATATATTTAACAGATCGTTGGAATCTGCAGTATACCCCTATAAGTGGAAGATATCTAGAGTAGCTCCAGTACCAAAAAGTGGCGATAAGGTGCAGGTTGATAATTACAGGCCGATTGCAGTCTTATCAGCCTTTCCCAAGCTTTTCGAGACCATTCTCCATCGAGAAATTTATACCCAACTATGCGGTACACTATCGGATGCCCAACACGGGTTCCGTCCTAATCGTTCCACAACTACCAACCTATCCGTTTTTACAGATTATGTTACTGGTGAGTTGGATAGCACCTCAAGGGGACAAGTGGATGTCGTGTATTTGGATTTCAAGAAGGCCTTTGACAGAGTCGACAACGATGCGTTACTCCGAGAACTGGCTGCTGCTGGATTCTCGAGTAAACTGTTGAAACTTTTCGCAGATTACTTGGGGGGCCGCCAGCAATTCGTTAAATTTGGCAATTTTGAATCCAAACTATACAACACTCAATCGGGGGTTAGCCAAGGATCAAACTTGGGGCCTTTGTTATTCAACTTATTTGTTAATAATCTGAGTAAAGTAGTCACATCTGCATGTTGTCTAATGTTTGCTGATGACGTCAAATTGTTTTTATCAACTGGAAGTGCTGAGGCCTGCGAGCTCTTCCAGCGTGATATTGATGCAGTTTATGCATGGAGCCAAGCTCGTAACCTTCACTTCAATATTAACAAATGTGCAGTGATGACATACACAAGATCGCCTGATCATCTGATGTATGATTACTCCATCGCTGGATGTGTGCTTCCCAGAGTTACTGAAGTCAAGGACTTGGGAGTTTTTTTCGACCCCAAGTTAAACTTCAAGGAACATATTAGACAACTATCTACAACTTCTTTCAAGCTTCTAGGGTTTGTGATACGGCAATCCAAGCACTTCAATAATATTCGGGTTATGCGCACGTTGTACAACTCGATTGTTAGAAGTCGCATGGAAACGAATGCAGCTATTTGGAATCCACATGAAGATACTTATACCCTCATGCTGGAAAAGGTACAGAAGTGTTTTTTGAGATTTCTGTACTTCAAGCAGTACGGATATTATACATTTTTGTATCCGACTGCATTTATCACAGGCATGGTTGGCTATAATTCTCTCTGTTTCAGAAGAGAAATGCTGACCATGTCCTATATTTTCAATCTAATTCGTGGTAAAACTGATAACCCTAGCTTACTAGCCAAGGTGGATCTATTCATACCAAATAATTATCTCCGTGCTCGATCGCACCATCTTTTCGCGGAGCCGTTCTCGCGCACTAACCTTACGAGGTGGAACTTGTTGGCGCGTGCTTTGCGGCGCTTAAATGAAATTCACTCGATGGCACCAGATTTTGATATTTTTACCGCCAACCCTCACTTGTTTAAATTGCAAGCTATTAATTATTTATTCTTACATGATAGCTAGTATTATAAGTGTCATTCTATTTGTATAGTTATGGTAATATCTTTATTAATTTTACTTCTCAATGCCTTGGTTTTACTGTTATGTTGATTAGTAATAAGTGAATAAACACAATAAATTAAAAAAAAAATAAAAAAAATATTATAACCGCAGCGTTTGCGTAACAATGAATGCCCTTACGATGCGGCTGACTGGCTGTCGTATTCCAGCCAAGTTCCCAATGAATATTAACTCTGGCAAGAGGCACTTCGGGATCTGACGCTATATAAAGAACACTTTCGTGGCCTCTTCTAATAATAACCGCTCCAAAGTATTCATTATACCCGCTCGAGAAGAGCAGGGCACTTGCGGGAAACATTTTATGGTCCTTCCGGCCGGATATTCGCTTAAATAATGTAATATATCTTTACCTCTTTGGATGATATTAAATTCTGGTCTTTGTTTTGGTAAAAACCAAATTTTATGTTTTTGTTATTTTAAAGGTCCGACAAAACCGAAGTACATCGCTATAGTTTCATTAGGAGCATTTCATGGGATACTGTGTCGGGGGCTTGCGCGGGGTCGGGAAGTACAGTAATACACTTTTTGTTCGCGTCTACATACCTAGTGATATGCTCCGACATTTTTAGTACTGCATCTTGTGTTCCCATTCTTGGATCTGAAGCCGTATTGGTTTTCGGATGAAATGTGATTGGTTTCTAGATGATTACAGAGTTGTGTTATTACTATTTTTTCCAAAATTTTTGCTAAAACATCGGGTACTGGTATCGGTCGATAATTTGAGGGATCAAACTTCGGTCCATATCTGTCACCTGATACTTGTTAAGAAATATGTTTCGGTTGATTATGTTAAAAAAAAATGATAATATTATATTAATTAATTACATTCACAATTTTATATGTATGTGCACAGTAAGAAACCTTTTTAGGCTACTTAATTTATTGGTCAATTTAGTTATATATTAATCTATATATTTATTTATTTTACTTATCTATAAACTTAAATATTTTCTTTTTCTTTATTTAATATTAGTTATTTATTTATATATACATTTATATATTTATAATAACCTTAAAATCTATAAGAATGAATAAGCGATCGGAATGAATGAGAAGAAAAAAAAGAAAGAAAGTGAAGTCACTTTGATTAATGTGAAGTCTTAAATACTATCACCCCAGAACAGATATACAATCTAGTGGGGTGATAAAAATCCACACAAATTCAATCTTATCTGCTTCGCAAAATCAATTGTATTGTATTGGATAATTTTATAAAATATTAAAAAAATATAAAAAATATATATATACATTATAGTGACGTGGCTGCGATAAATTAAATGGTTTACAATCCCGCGAAGTACAACCATTATCGAAGTGGACCTGAAGAAGTAACTCTTGCCAGCAGATTATGACAGAAACAGTACGGTACAAGCTGTCCATTTTTAGAATTACTGTACATCAGTTTGGATTTTTGCATTCATTCTCCAATGCACTGGAAGATAATGTATGACTGGACGCCAGAGATACATACACTTCCAGACCAGAGATACATACATCAGAGTCTCAACATACACTTCCAGACCACCGTGACCTCGCTTGCTGGTGATATTCAGAGAATAGTCTATGTTCATTTTGTATCTAAACCCAATGCAAAAGGACGATTCACCTACAAATAAGACTGTATGCTGTTATTCGCGAGGTGATTCTCAGTGGCTCGTACCAGCAAGGGTCTGACAGTATCCCTTGAACTTCGACTACAGTTTGTGCTGTATGGCTCTAAGGGAAAAAACTTTGCAGTAATAAACCTTTCGCAACAATTAAAAAAGCTTCAGACTGAATTATGGAGGTCGATTCGTTCTATAAGTTGTGTCATTTCTCTGAAAGTCTCGGACGATCAGCTTTCTACCCAGATATAAATCTTTAGCCATATCTTCGAAGATAGCCCTTATTATAGAATTAATTGACCCATTGGAATAAAAATTGTCCTCGAAGACTATTGTTCGTTGTTCTGTTGTGTATTGTGCTATTTCAATTTTCCCAAGAATTCTCTACTAATTTACGAAAAAAAAACAAAAGATTTAAAAAAAAATATATGCTTGATTTTGCGCCACCTATATAAACTAGATAAATACCATGATCTTGCAAATGCCGCCAACCAGAACAGCTTTATTGTTCACCTTTACGTGGTGGAAGTTAGCGCTCGTGGCTTGCCAGCCAAATCAACTTCTTTAAAGATCTTAGTCTCTCCAGAACAATAATCAACTTCTCCCTAGAAAAAAATATCTGAAACTGTGATTTGTGCATCTCAAATTTTATGGGTTTTGAAGGAGAGTGAATGGTTGGTAAAGTGACGTTGCAGCAAGACAACTGTCTTAAACATACTCAACTGTCTTAAACCTACTCAACCCCCAGAAGTGTAATTATAATATTATGATGGTTGGTGAATTCCATGTCAGCTCCATTTGTATCTATCCTATCTTTGTAGTCACATTTATTACATTACATATGTCTGATAGTTACCGATCATTAAATATACAATAGTTTACACAATAGTGGATTTCAATGTGGGACGCTCCACGCCATCTAACCTTATGGTCTTAAATACTATGTACCTAGGAGTTTCTACAATGAGTCAGATAGTTAGTAAATGTGTGGAAACAAAGTATTCGATAAAGTCGAAATGAAGATTTTTTTCTTTAAATTAACTACAGTTGGTTTTTATACAAATTTTTGAATGTTTCTATAGTTATTTTTATAATCGCTATCAATTGTTGAGCTTTGGTTATACTGAAGCCGCAAAATTTAAAATTTAATTATCTGTTGTTCCCCATGGCTCAAAGCAGGAACTCCTAATGTTTAGATTTTGATGACATCGCTGATTATGTATCCAGCAGTGAAATCCTTATGTACGCCAAGACACTGAAAACATCTAATAGCCTGTGTTGTGCAAAATTTAGTAAACTAAAGATTGTAGATTAAATACTTTAATCGCGGTTGTCGAATAACGGTTGATTCGTTTAATACTCAATCAGCTCGTCGTCAATCGTTAGGTCAGCCGGTCAGCCGGTCGATCGGTCAGTCGGCCGGCCAGACGGCCGGTCCGACAGACCGGTTACCGGTTACCGACTGAACCAACGAACGACCGACCAACCGACCGGCCGACCGACTGACCGACCGACCGACCGACCGACCAAGGAGGATGAAACGTCGTGTGGCATCTAAAGAGCCAGTTAGTCGCAATTGACGATTTACGACTAATTGCATTAGTCGCGATTTCTTCAATCGTGATTAACGTTAGTCGCGACTAAATCAATCGTGATTCATTAGTCGATGGAAATATTTAATCGATTGACCCAACACTGCTAATAACATCCAAAAACCGCTCTTAGAATTTGTATAGAGGTAAAATCTATATAGTGTATTTACGCCAGAGGGCTTGCCGCATCAGAAACGTGGAAGAAGCCACGCAGTATACGAAAACACGAGGCGAGAAAATTTGAATAAATAGGAATGAGCAAGTGAGCAGAAAGGACTATTTGGCTTACGCTGCGAAGACTCAGAGTGCAGATTAGGCGAAAACAGATGTGTACTGATTTCACTATCTTTGAAATATTGAATGATACCATGGGAGAGAAAGACAATATCCGATGGAGTCGTAATCTACGTAAAAGAAAACACAATATTTCTCGAAAATACGGAAAATTGAATTATTTATTTATGCTTGTAAAAAAATGTGTTTGGGAACCCTAAGGCTACTGGCAAGTAGGCAAGCCCCCCCTCTTTCCTTTGCCCCCATAACCCCCCCCCCGGTTGTCATAATCCATCTAACCCCCAATCCCCTCCCCCCGTGCCTCAAACACCCCGAGAGTGAACATGTATTTCTAATAATTTTGTAGTCTTTAAGTAGTGTTTTCGTAGTATTTTAGTAGTGTTTTCGTACTATATTAGTAGTATGCAGGAATTCAATATCTATTTGTGTCGCTTGCATATGATATATTCCGACCGAAATTGCACAAAGTGGTTTCTGCCCAACAAGACGTTTGTGTACCGAAATCAATAGTTTATGTCCAATATATTATATTCAGAGAGCACAGTATGACTAGCCCTGATGGACCGATTTCAACCTCAATCTTTCTAACTCTTACCATGACCAAATGATCCTGAAAGCGATCCGAATTTCAGCTGAACCGGATGAAGCGTTTGGGCACTATCGTGAAGGAATACAAACAGTCACAGACACCAGAAGTGCGTTCACAATACTTTCCCTCTGCCGAGAGATTAAAATGGATTTTCACTGTCACTGAAGCAAATATATAGAACATTGAAGAACAACAGCTCGAGTAACAAACGCAGCTATACAAATATAACGGGATTTCTGAGGCCTATATCTGAATGCACAATTGTTAAAAGGTAGATGAATAAAGCATAAAATAGAAACCGAGTTGCCGAAAGTAAAGGCATCTCAAAATATTTCGTTGGTCACGCTTTATCATCAGGATGTATTTGGCCTCGTATTCCCACATCTTATGACGGAGTTTAATTCTGATATACTCGTACTAGGAATAAGAGTCTTATAATATAAAGAAAGCATTACATTAATGTTACTAAATTGTGTGACACAGCACTCAAAAATATATCGAGAGAAAATCACTGATATTTTTTTGGATATCTTATCGTCATGAGTACCTATCCAGCTTTACAGTACAAGCAATAACATTTCTAAAGCCTCTGTCGAAATTAACCCGACAAATGAAAGCCGTCCTTTTGGGGATGCAAGTTTTAATACACTGGAATGACAGGCGTCCACTTGGTCCAGTGATGACGACACGATGGAGGCCGTTTGCGAAAAGGCAATTATTATCTTAATTGATTTACGAGATAAGGTTATAATGTTTTTTATGTCAAATTTCAATGCGATCATTTTACAGTTCTTCTTTTTATGATCCGTATAGTGGTTTACAAGTTATGGTCGTTTTTATCAAGGTCGTCGATTTTGCGCGCGAAAAGGTCGCGCGCGAATGGGACAGCTGAATTTTTACTCCGCGAGGAGAGGGGTTAAATATCTAAAGAGACATTTACTCAACTCATGAAGGAAAGAGACATATAACCCCATCTCTCCCGCCTCCTTTGCTTTTCCATATATTTCATTCCTCCCTTCGATATCGAGTTTATATAAGTTACATTAACCTTTTGCTTATTTGATTCTGTCACCCAACTGGGACTAGCCCGTTCTAGGACAGGACTCTAGGACTCTAGGACATAACTCTAATATAACAATAAATTATGTAAAAGGTTTAGTAAAATGCTAATTAAAATAAATTGCCCTAAAATGTGGCCCTCAAAAAAATTATAATCTATATTTTTAAATAATAATAGATAAAAAGCAATATTATTAGTGATGAGATTCATTTTTATCCTGATGCCTCCAGTAATAGTCAAAATTATTGCATTTATAG
Organism: Micropterix aruncella; assembly: GCA_944548615.1. Lineage (NCBI taxonomy): Eukaryota > Metazoa > Arthropoda > Insecta > Lepidoptera > Micropterigidae > Micropterix > Micropterix aruncella. The sequence goes on along the minus strand of OX155971.1, from coordinate 27,680,416 downwards.
TTCATAAAATGCACGAGTTGAGAAACAAATTTTATTTTACAATCTGTCAATATTTAATAAAATATTTAAATCAATATTTTACAATTTTAATTTTCAAAACAATGTTACAATCTGATCAATATGGAAATAAAAATGAATTTGACATATAGGGAATTCAAAATTAAATTAAAGAAATGGTTATCAAATCATGACAGACTAACCATTTATTTATTTATTTATTTATTTATTTATTGCTCCACAAAAAAAAATACACCGTTAGCACTTAACATTGATTGTGTTGCTCCTAACTAGGCAGAGCCTGTTCTAAGGAGAACACCAATACAAATGATTAAAAAATACATACTAAAAATAAAAAATTGAATCAAATCAAGTTAAATTCCAAACCAAAAATATATATTTTTTTAATCAAATCAAGTTAAAATGAAATTCTCACTACACCAAAATAATATTAGAACTATAGACAAGTAATACTAAATAATAATAATAATAATATATAATAGCAATAATAAATAATCATTTATAATAATAACTAATAATATATAAGAATTAATAAAAATACCTGTATAAAATAAATAGAAAATAAATATAGTTATTTATTTTAAAATTGTGATGAATGTTTTCTCGGTCTCTCTCCTACCAAGGTTTATTAACCATGATGTAAGGTGATATTTTTGTTGTTTGCTGCTAATTTCCAATATGTTCTCTTTACTCATGATATTAACCATTCTTGGAGCAAGAAAGCTGTAATGACGTTGTCCAAAAGACGTTAGACGTTTCGGCACTTCAAAGTTTCCCTTATAACGACCTGATCTCTCCCTGTTTTCCGGAGAAACACAATATTCGTCTTCATTGTTGTTTTTAAAATGAATTATTGCTTTGAGGCAATACAACTGCCTCAAATCAAGCAATTGTGCCTCAACATGTTGAAATACACCAAATGTTAGAAATAATAGTATAATAAAACTTAGGTGCACTAATTTATAGTATTTTTAAAAATGTATGTTGAATATATTGTAACATTGAACTAACTACCAAAAATTATTTGACTTTGTTGTTATATTTTATTTTGACAATGAATTGTACTTTTTTTGACTAGACATTTTTATATTAAATCCTTTATTACTTAAAATATATATAAATATTAATGACTGTTTCTTTCTTTTCTCACATATAATTTTATTTATATTATTTAATCGAATTTTATATTATTGCCGATTATACAGGCTGTTCGGCAGACGGTTGTACATACGATTATGACGGACAAGTGAGGCCCTCACCTACATGCTTGGCCCCAAAAATTTAACCTAGGCCTCACAATTTTTTTTTAATGATTTTTTTTGTAATATGGGGAAATTTTTCATTTACATGGCTTTAAACTCCATTAACTTCATTTAAAACTGATAAAATAGTCAAATTTTTTTTTTATTCGTATCTACATTAGTAGCAGATTAATAATAAAAAAAAATTTGGCTCAGATAATCACCATTAAAAAAAAATTGCCCTAAAGTACAAAAACACTTTAAAAATAATCTTAAATGTCAATTTCTCATTGCATAAAAAAAAAAAAAAAAGAGGTAGAGCGCTTCAAATTTAATCAAAACATTTCTAGGTTATGCCCTTTCTATTGGTATGCAATTTACGTATTTTGTTTCAAAATAACAGGAGGTATTGATCATTTCACCAAAACTGACGTAAATTGCTGAAAAAAAAACAGGGCTTTTTTTTTATGGTGGTTGTCTGAACCAATTTTTTTTAATTATTATTCTGCTAGTAATTTAGATACGAATAAAAAAAAATGTTGACTGTTTAATCAGTTTTAAATGAAGTTAATGGAGTTTAAAGCCATGGAAATGAAAAATTTCGCCACATTACAAAAAAATAATTTAAAAAAAATCGTGAGGCCTAGGTTAAATTTTTGGGGCCAAGCATGTAGGTGAGGGCCTCACTTGTCCGTCATAATCGTATGTACAACCGTCTGCCGAACACCCTATATAATGGAATTGCATTTTATTTATTATATTATCTTTTAATATTTTTTATTATTATTATTATTTTTTTTAAGACCACAGTTTAGGGCAATTTAGTATTATTAGCTTTTTACTAAAACTTGTACATCTGTAAGCAATCAAGCTCAAGCGAACTTGATTGTAATATTAGAGTCCTGTCCACCCTAGAACGGGCTAGTCCCAGTTGGGTGACAAAATCAAATAAGCAAAAGGTTAAGGTTTTGCCATTCGGTTCCTGTTATTTTTGTAAGCAAATCAATGTTTATAGTATTCTTAAATAAATAAATAAATTCATCCAAAACGTGTCATTGTTTGGTACGTATTTTGGGCTGGAGGTATCATCGGATAATTCGTCTTCGAAAATGCGGCTGGTTAGGCAATAACAGTAAATGGTTCTCGCTATCGTGACGTGATAAACCAGATTTTTGCGCCTAAATTGCAAGATATGGACGTAGACGACATGTGGTTTCAGCAACACCGTTCCACAACACATACAACCTGAGAAACAATTCAATTACTCCATGAGTAAATTGGCCGCCCAAATCATGCGTATTAACGCCATTGTACTTTTTCTTTGGGGTTCTTTGGAGCCTAACGTTCAGGCCAACAAGCCCGCGACTACCTTACTTTATAAATGTAATTCAGCCACATTTATATAAAATGGTCGTGGAAAATTTTGACTAAAGAGCGCGTATGTGCCAGCAAAGCCGTGGATCTTATATTGTATATTTTATAATTCTATAAAAAAATAAAACTTTTCTTTTTTTTTAAAATTATTTTTATTCAGAGAATAAATACATTTTTTTTAAATATTAAAATCTCGCCAAACTGGTATACAGTTTGTTGGCGAGACAAACTCTTATTTTTCTAGTCTTACAATTCTAATTATGTGATACAAAAATACATTAATAATATTCTGTCACTGTCAAGTCAACTGTCAACTGTCATTCCTATTTCACTGTCAAGTCAACTGTCAAGTCAACTGTCAAGAGCTCCTCAATAAGTTTTTATTTGTTTTGGTATAATCTGGCTGAGCTTCAAAGCAGTGTGTGAAATCTGGAAGTCTAGTGAAAAAGCCGTTTAGCATCACATAATATGCGAGAGTATATCGCTGAAAACTGTGAGTTATAGTCGTTTCAAAATTCTGGCAAAACGAATACTTCTACCCTACGATATCAGATAACAGATACACAGTACGCCCTTACGAAACTACTGACATTTGCCCACCTCTACAAAGAACTGTCAACAAGAGTGGTGTTGCCAGCATATTTAGCAATAGTGATCCATTGTACGATTTTTGCCGGTCACATACGAGTGTAATCACTTGTCCAATTGCGCTTCTAAACTTTTTCAAGTCAACATTTACGGGGGCGTCCATTAACATCACGATGGAAACTTTTACATGCAAACGCTGCGAAACCGAGTTCCGGGACTGCGCACTGTGCTCCATTTGCCAGGGGCATTTCGACTTCCCGTGCTCCGGTATAACCGAACCTGGTTATCGAAAACTAGGAGACAGGAAGGCGTCCTGGAAATGTCCATCTTGTAAGGGTGCAGCTTCGGCCAGATCTCCGGTACCAGCCGATCTAGAAAGCATTGCGCTGGACATAAAGCGGCTTAGTGCTCAAACAGCATCGCTGCCGACCCTAATGGCTACTCTCAAGGCAATCCAGGCTGACGTCACCGATCTTAAAACCTTGAAGTCAGATATTGCAGACTTAAAACTTATGAAGACAGATGTGGCGGATATGAAAGCTTCTGTTGAATTTATGCACAATTCTATTGAGTCTCTGACTGGCAGGATTTCCGAAATCAGCCAGGAAGTTCAAGGACTTCTCAAGACTAAAGATGAAGTCCGTCTCCTGCAACTACGATTAGAACAACTAGAGTGCACCACACGAGATATCGAACAACGATCACGTATGAACAACATTGAGATAAAAGGAGTCCCAGTGTCTCAGTCAGAAAATCTTTTCGAGATTTTTGCTAAAATCGGAAGTCACGTTAGCTGCTCTATTACCAAGGAGCAGATAAACTACATTGCAAGAATACCTATGCGGAATGACAAGCACAACAAGACGATTCTGGTCTCGGTACACAATAGATACATTAAAGAAAACTTTGTGGCCGCGGCTAAAAAGTGTACTATTCTCCCGGCTGATTTGGGCCTCCGCGGCGACAAGAAAATATTTGTCAATGATCATCTGACCCTGGACAACAAGATGCTTCTCAATAAAGTAAAAGGCCTGGCCAAGGAACGGGGGTTTGCTTACACTTGGGTAAAAGGATGCAAGATATTTACGTTTAAAAGTGCTACTTCCAATGTACTGATTATAAACTCGGAGTCGGATCTGAAAAAGATTTCGTAAATTTAGAACTTTTATTATTGTTTTCTAATTTTTCTATTTCCTCTTTTTTTTGTAATGAATGTAAGTCTCGCTCAAAAAGTCTAAGAAACTTTGGTTTGCTCCCACTCTGGTGTGCCAATCTTGGTGCGCATGCGCATAGCTCTCACACCTTATTTTAGCCGTCGTTCCATCTCGTTCAGATGGTCATTTGCTATCTCGCTTTATGTCTGTTTTTTATTATATTGCACTATTTACGATTTACTCAACACTACCACGTTCTCATCAATTCATTATTATGGTGCTCATTCGACATTGCATTGCCTATTATTCATTTGCTAATATTAAGATATAACAATGTATAACATTTACTATCAGAATGTTCGTGGCTTACGAACGAAAACCTCAGCTGTTTACCGAAACGTATCCTTGAATAGTTATGTTATTATTTGTTTGACTGAAACTTGGCTATTGGAGGGTATAAGAAGTAGTGAACTATTTGACGATCGTTATGTCGTATTTAGACGTGATAGGGATTATGATAAAACGTGCGAAACAAAGGGAGGCGGTGTGTTGTTAGCTGTTCGTCGGGAGATTATGGCCGAGGCCCGCAGTGACTGGTGTTCGATTGCCGAAGATTTGTGGGTAACATTAACGCTTCATTGCCAGAGGCCGAGGGTAGCTTATAAGTTGCATTTGTGCGTTGTATACATTTGTGACGAAAACACAGGTAATTCTATGTCAGAACAGTTACAATACTTCTCTGATAATATGTCAGACATTGTATTGAAAAACCCATGCGATAAATTTTTAATTTTTGGTGACTTTAACATGCGAAACCTAACTTGGAATGTGTCTGACGACAACTCTTTTTATATTGCCGATAATATTCAGGGCACTGTGCAACAAAACCTTTTTGATGATCTCAACCTTTGTAATTTATCACAATACAACAATATTCTAAACTCTAACAACAGAATACTTGACTTAATTTTTTCCAATAATGATATCACAGTTGCCCCGTGTCGACACCCTTTGTCTAAAATAGACGCAGCACACCACCCAGCTCTTTGTATTTCTGCCGATTTTGTTCAACTACACAAAAAACCCTGTCCCTATTTAAAGTATTTATATCATAGCGGTGACTATGACATCATCAAATCTAAACTTGAAGTTATTAACTGGCAACAGGAAATACACAACAAATCACTTGAGGATGCCGTATCTTTCTTTTATACCACTTTATACGATCTGAGGACAAGTCATGTACCCTCTAAAACAGTTACATCTTCACATAAATACCCTCCTTGGTTTAAAAAACCGCTTATCAAAATGTTAAAAGAGAAACACAAATAACACAAAAAGCACAAAATTTACGGTAACTGTGCTGACCTTCAATCCTTTGTCACTTTGAGGGATCGTGCTAAGACACTCGAAAAAGAGATGTTTAACGAGTATATATCTAGCATTGAATCTAGTATCACTAAAAACCCTAAAGCATTTTGGTCATATGTTAAAACTAAAAATCAAAACAATTCTTATCCTGCCATATTAAGTCTTGGCGATCGCTCGTCTGATTCTGGGAATGGTATATGCAATATGTTTAGTGAATACTTTCACTCCACTTTTTCATACAGTGACGCTAATCACACCCCGGATACTCCTGATAACGACACGACAACAACTGATATAGCGAACATTGAATTTAAATCTTCAGAGGTCTGTAAACTGTTATAGTCTCTGGATTTGAACAAATCTGCCGGTCCAGACAGTATCCCACCATTATTTATTGTCAAATGCGCTAAGAGTATCTCAGCTCCGCTTACCCTACTTTTTAGGCGATCCGTTTCTGAGGGTGTTATGCCTTCGATCTGGAAGTCTGCGTATATAACACCTATTCACAAAAAGGGACCTAGAAACCTGGTTGAAAACTATAGGCCTATCTCCAAACTATGTCTGTTTGCTAAAGTGCTAGAAAAGGTTGTCTATAACCAGTTATACTCTACTCTAAAACATACATTCTGCTCACAGCAGCATGTTTTTTTAAGAGGAAGGTCTACGACATCTAACCTGGTTGTTTGTAGCGATTATATATCTGAGCATATGTCCATACCTTCTCAAGTTGATGTCATCTATACCGATTATAGCAAATGTTTCGATAGAATTGATCATACAGTACTTTTATCCAAACTCCGATTAGTAGGAATTCGTGGAAACTTGTACAGGTGGTTCACGTCCTACATACAGAACAGGTGCCAGACTGTAGCTCTCAACGGATACACGTCATCACCAATGCAAATCCCTTCTGGAGTACCCCAAGGATCCCTATTGGGACCGCTCCTGTTTAACATCGTTGTCAATGATGTATCTTCGTGCTTCAAATTCTGCGAAGTAATCCTATACGCTGACGACATGAAGATACTCTGTCCGATTAACTCACAAGAAAGTGCACAACGTTTGCAAGAAGATCTCAATCGTTTTGACCGTTTCTGTTTGTTGAACAAACTGGACTTAAATGTATCCAAATGTTATTTATGTTCCTTCACTCGCAAGCCACAACCTCTTCTTTTTTCTTATACACTTAAGAATATCAATATTACTAGAGTAAACTCAATCCGTGATTTAGGTATAATCTTTGACACTAAATTACTCTTTGATGAGCACATCAATAGTGTCATCAGCAAAGCATCAAGAACATTAGGTTTTGTTCTGCGTTTATCATCTGAGTTTAAATCTATTAAAACCATTAAAATTCTTTATTGTGCATATGTACGTAGTCACTTGGAATATGCATCACAAATCTGTAACCCCAGCTATAACACTTACATTACCCGCATTGAGCGAATTCAGAGACGTTTTGTACGACACCTACAATTTAAAGTAAAAAAATTCTTTCCAGACTACACTAAACGTTGTCATAAATTTCACCTCTTACCTTCAGCCACAAGACGCCATATTGCAGATGTCGCCTACCTATTGAAGATAGCAAATGGCTCAGTTGACTGCCCGGATTTATTGGAGAAGGTTGGGTTGAGGGTCTCTGCTGATCCGATCAGAAGACCATGCACCCTGTTTATCCCCAGAGCTAACACCAATTACAGGCTAAACAGTTATCTATTGAGAGCAAGCCAAAGTTTCAATGATGTAGCTACCCAATATGACATTGACTTATTTAATATGTCAGTCCAGCAGCTCAAGAAGTTACTGGCTGACGCCTTCTTTGGCTAATCCTTTGTTCTATTTTGTTTAGTTTTTTCTTAGTCTACTTGTTTTTCTTTTTTTTCTCCCCCTTTTATATATCTATTCATACATTTTTACTTGTGGAACCTTGTAATTGGCCTTATATACATATTAATTTGTAATAACCGTATACCTAGCTGTAAGATTCCTAAAATTAATAAAATAAAATAAAATAAAATAAAATATAAAAAACAATGAACAGCAGTATTACTACTGGTCTTACTACAGGCTTCCTCACCGGACACACGACCCTTAGAGCGTATCTATTCAACCTTGGCTTGACCGAGAGCGAGGACTGCCGAATAGGTGGAAAGGAACCTGAAGACAGCATACACATTGTTGGTCGCTGTCCAGGGCTCGCCGCCAAAAGACACAGTTTACTGGGACGAGCCTTTCTCGAACCCAGCGATCTGCCCAACTTGAAGGTCAGTGATCTACTTGGACTGGTAAGAAGTACCGGGCTACTAGCTGAACACTGACCTATCCACACAGTGGGTAGTTACAAAAGACCTTACAAATCTAGGTGACATCAAAAGAGCTGCAAACAAGCCCCCCACTCTATCTACTACTACTCCTACTACAGGCTTAAATTAGGCCAGTATTACTACAAGCTTAAATTATAGAAACGTATAACAAATTTACTTTTAACCACTAATTTCACTATAGACGTCCAACAGGTAGCTTTTTAATCTCTTTTTAAACATCTGTTTGCTCACGCTTACACAGTCTTCCTCAGATACAATAGTATTAAAGATTCTTGGAATGAGGTACTTTAACGTCCTTTCACCATAGTAGTTGTCCGCTCTTGGTTCTTCAAATCTTTTACGGACTTTTTCTCTAACATTCCTATTGTGCTGTGTTGGTATTTTAAATTCTGAATTTCTAAAATGCTCCATTGCTAGTAAGTATATAATTTTTTCGTGTATAGGTCATATATCGCATCGCTTAAACAACAAGGTATAGTTCTTTTTACATTGTGTTAAGACATTTTTATTTACTAAAAGTTTTATTAAATATTTTATCTATATACATGTGTGCGAAAAGTACGACCAAATGAAGTGAGAGCATAGCTCAGTACTGCATCAGCGAGGGCATGATATACTAAGCGTAATGTTGGTTTATCTACAAGATACTGAAGGTGATTGAACTTATATAACGTCCATCTCAATTGATTACATACATATATTATTCACGTGCAAGCTCCAATTCATGTTACAATCTATCGTTAGACCAAGATATTTATACTCTTTTACAAATTCATTTTTTTGCAGTCAGTACAAATTATTTTAAAATTTTGCAGACATTCATATAAGTGACGACCAGTTATATTAATGCTATTCCTTGGTTTTTGGATAAACGGTGAATGTACAGGCATACATTTTGTTTTGCTTATATTTAGTATTATGCCGTTTAGTATTTAGATTAAAAACCTGTATTTTCTATCAACATTGATTATTGCGTAAATTTTGGGACTCTTTTTTACTAAAAATATTTCAGAACAATTACTACTGACAGCTGGCAAGGACTAATGTTTTCCCGCCGTCCCTTCATGAACAATCGAAACCGGGCGCTGCGTTTCATTTCGCTGTACGTAAATTCCAAAGGATTACAAACGACCACGATTTCAATAATACGAAAATCTACATACAAACAAGTATATTGTTTACGCTACTGGTTATGTGTTTAGGATTTATAACGTATATTTTCCGTTAGTTTATTTCACCATAACTTCTAAACGCTTAAATTGATTTAGAAGTGTGTGATATTGTTATAATCGGTACGTCATCACGAGTATCATAAGGTACCTTAACTGCCTAAATATCAAGTAAATATTTGACAAATTACAAAATATCAAGTAAAGTTGTAGAAGTGCTTAAATTTTAAATAAATAATTTTGTAGATGTCCCAATGCCGATAAATTAGGATAAATATGTCGTGTGAGGGACCACCCCTCACTAGACTCCTATTGCTCGTGAGTGAGGAGTGGAGCTCATCAAGGGGTTTTCTCCGTAGTAAAAGTCGTCTTGTTGCAGTTGAAGTAGTTTATTGCAGAAGGTATTCGATGCTTGCCAGTTGTAACGCTTCGATTGATAAGTCGCAGTGTGTGTAGTGTGTGAGTGATGATGATGATCGCGGCTGAGTATGCGAAGATTGATATCGCGGATACTGATGCGAGGTATAAACGCGGCGGTTGTAGACTCGAAGGTGATGAAGAGCGCGAGTACTTGTGAATGAATCGTGTCGGTCGTCGACTAGAGGATGATGCTGCGAGATATAGGCACGATGGTTGCCGACTAGAGGATGATGAATAATCGATCGAATGTATGGGTTTGTATAGCGCGTTAAATGACGCAATACCGTGCGTGGGGGAAGTGAGTATGTCCGATTTGAATCGATTAGGAGAAATGATATTAGTCATCAAATTATATAGAATTCAATGTAGGTTGTCGCGTGTAATATTAAGTGTGTTTGCAGTTATGGATTTCCAGAATCTAATTCTTTTGTTGACTGATATGTTGGGCGAAGTACCAACAGTCGTGTTGATGAAAAGCCTGGTGAGTACATTTCGGAAATATAAGTATCTACATATACGGATACCCATAATATATGTATATATATATCCTTCTAGCCGTGTTCGGCCATAGCGACTGCATTGTAGGTTCTAGTGAATTCATTGTGTTTTTTTTGTATGTATAGATAAGATAAAAATAAAAAGTATTTATTTCTAATACAACCACACAATTGTGTAGGAATGACACTAATTAATCTTAAACTAGTTACTCAATTTAGCCAAGAGATGATATACAATATATAACTTTAAACTTACCAATTTACAAAAAACAAAGACTATATGATAACAGTTTACAACAAAACAATTAACGGTAAATAATATGTATTAGATTAAATGGTAGATACGATGCTATGTATTTTCAAAATATTTTAAGAAGCCGTTATGAGCATACATGTTGATTTTAAGCAGATAGACTCGGATGGATCTCTTGAAAATATCGATGTTTTTAATTGCTTTTAATCTTTCGGGCAATTTATTGAAAAGTTTGAGGCCTAAGTATCGATTAGTCGCCTGGAACTAAAGAGTCACATGAAACGCATGAAACTATACGTCGAAATACGCAAACCACAAATATTTCATAAAAACCTTTTTATTACTTGAGCACCGATAGCAACCGACTAAAGTGGGGCAGCGGCGCAGCGGCGCACGATCATTTCAAGATACTTGCAGCAAGGCGCAGGGCGAAATTTATTCTGCTACAAAACTTGCTATTCAGCGCGAAGATTTTTGTTTGTAATAATTCTAATTACAACAGTTATTATATAATAGATGATTATAAAGTAAATAATGATAAATATGTTATGATAAGTATATAAATAGAATCGAGCGCATTCAAATGAAGTTCGTGAAATATCTCTGCTTCCCTCTGAAAATCCCATAGAGCTCATCTAACTATTTCAATTTATGCAAGAAATTTCATATCCTCCCCTTGATTAAGCGGCGTGAAACCGCGGACTTAACCTTTTTGCTAAAAATCACCTCCAATAATATTAACTGTCCCGGCTTACTAAATAAAATTAATCTCCGTGTTCCTTCCAAACTCAATAGATTTAACCCTGCTCTTCATGTTCCTCATGCTGGTACCAGTTATAGGCAAAATGCATTTCTGTGGCGAACAAGTGACAATTTTAATGATTTCATTAAACGCTTTGACTTTGATCTATTCTGTACGAGTATTAACTCAGCCAGGTAGCGGCTGAACAGTGAATTCTTTAGCACTAATTGTTGAATAATTTTTAAATATTTTTAATCGATAGCTTTAATTGAAAGGTCACATATGTTTCTACAACGTTACTGAAACTTATTTTTATTATTTTTTAATTTTTAATTTTATTTTTGGTAAAAACATACAGCATACAAAAATAACGTATAAGCATTATATACAACAGTAGTAAAGCCAATGATGTTTTAAATTATTTGCTATATAATGATTACAAAATATGCTGTTTCGTACTTAGCCTAAACCGTTCTAGCGTGGCAACTTTACATCGAGCGATGCCGCTGAACGCAACCAACGAGTGAAGGGAAGACGGGTCGAACGCCGCCACTGAGACGTCAGATTACCATACGATCGGAGCGGACGGTCGATATCGTCGCCACCGAAATTCCTGCTTGTTATAAATATATTTCGTTCGCGTGTACTTTGTATTGTACCAAATCGACAACAAATCTGTGCCACCACGAACAAGGCGTTTACCTGGAATTCTGCAATCCTTCACCAGCGACATTTAGAGGTTGTCCGAGGAGACCGCACCTCATTACATATGCTAACAAAGAAAACCAAAAAGAACTTAAAACTAACAGTTAAAATCGCTATGTGCGAGTGTATGGGTGCTGGTGTGTGTTTGTGTGATGGAGAGCGTGTATGTGTGGGTGTGTGTGTATGTGTGTGTGTTAGAGGGTGTGTGTGTGCGTGTATGTATGTGTGTGTGGGTGTGTGTATCTGTAGTGCGAATGTGCTTGTGAGTGCTTGTATAAAGGCTTTAATTGGCTCTCTGTTATCCTACTCCGTCTTTTTGTTAAATTATAATGAGGTGTTATTTTTCCTAAAAATAAATAAATAAATAAATAAATAATAATTGTAAAAGCCACTTACATCGTGACGAAGGATTCCCTTGTTCGGATTAGGGAATGCTTTAGGTGTAAACGAGAATGATGAATGTCTCTCACTTGCGAAAAGAGATGTAGGTTTAAATTGGGCCCATTTTGTGTGTATACTCGGGTTGTGATAACTAATACTAGTATTCGTTAGTGAATGGCTTAAGATTGAGTAAGAAATATTCTTTATGATCCCTCCATTTGAAAGAATCACGTTTAAGGCACGTTTATCTGAGAAGAGTCTGCAATCGCGATCGACCACTCAAATTAAACATGAAAGGCTTCATCTGAAGCGGAAATATCGTGAAGTTTACAGCGTTCTGAATGGCGAATCCACGAATGAAAGCAGTTGCCGCTGAGTAAAACTCTAAGCGTTCTTTTAATAAACGGAAGCTCTATATTTCTCATAGGGTCAATGTAAAGAAAACGCTGTTAAGGATATTGGTTCATTTCGGTTGAGAAACTATAATTATGCATGTGTTTATTTTATTAATTTTTGACGTGACAACGTCTTATAATTCGATGGAGCCGGCTGCACGCACGAGAAAACATGACTCATGCGGCGTTACCTCGCTCTGAGGCGTTCCATTTAAGGCTTGAAGTGCAAGCGAGAGCGCGGAACGAGCGACAAAGAGGCACAATCGGCCTCCGCGTTCGGCAGCGTTCGACATCTGTCTCTCTCCTACTTGAGTGAGCGATGCGTCCGCGTGGACAGCTGCTATACAATAATACATTTACATGTTTTCGTCAAGTATGAAGTGCAGTGAAAAGTGAATGTGGTGTCAATTGTTTATAGCAATTGCGGCGATAAAGGTAATGATTCTTTCGATATTAAATATATGTTCAGTGATATATTGTTGAATATTCGTGCTTTCATCATTAAAATAAATAGCATCAGTCCGCTAGTGCAGCGATTGTAGATTCATCCTGGAGCAAGTATCTCTAACATCAGTGTTCTGCTGCATCAAGCACTATTTCTGCATGTTTATAACAGCCAGTATGTACATCCCATCATGGAAGTTGATACAGGAGTACCAATTCTTCTTTGTGGCGACTTCAACACAAACGTGAAAAATGACGAAACATTTATCAAATTCATGAAAGACATGTTCAATCTCGATTGTGCATCAGACGTTAATAAGTCAACAACACTAAGAGGCACCACCATCGATTTGACTTTTTCAAGACACATTACACTCGAAACACTCCCTTTCATTTCCTACTTTTCCTATCATCGTCCTATTCTCAACAGAATAACACAAATTGTAAGAAGTTAAATATCACACATGTTTAAAAGTTGTAAATAAAAAAAAATAAAAAATTGACATAATTGTATTTATGCGTACAAATAAATGTAACTTGATCAATTCAATTGTGATTTCCATTTACCTCCTTCTCTATATCCATACAAAATATCTATCAAACAAAGAAAATTAAAATTTTCTTTTGAAAAATGCAACCATTCCATCTGTATTTTCTTATGACGTTGTCACGTTCAACTATCGTCAGTAAACCGACTTTACAGACAACCGATTTTTATTTTAAATCACACTTGCTCGGACTGTTTTAACCCATATATACCCAGTGATTCTAAAACGAAACAAGAAGTTGTACTTTTAAAAATCGTAAGATATCGCGATATCGCAAGAGTACGGAACTACTTATCTCCTATTCGCAACAAAGTTTTAGCAGAATTGACACTTTGATTGCAAAAATAAGCAGTGCCAGTTGTGTCGTGTTCGCATCGTCCAAAAATCATACCGTATACCGAAAAAAAGAAGTAATTATTCAGTTGAGTAAAGCTTTGTATCATAGTTTTGTAGTAACTTTAGGTAAATTGTGAACTTATTCGTGTTTTTAGAATTAGTAGATTGAATGTGAACATAATAATAAATTATTAAATAAACTCATTATACATCTTTGTTTGAATTACCTATAACAAATGTAGGATATTTACCTGTTGTTTCGTTTTCGAACAACTCTAAAATACCTAGTTAACAAAATATACCTATATATATATATATATATATATATATATATATATATATATATATATATATATATATATATATATATATATATATATATATATATATATATATATATATATATATATATATATATATATATATATATATATATATATATATATATATATATTTATTTATTTATATATATATATATATATATATATATATATATATATATATATATATATATATATATATATATATATATATATATATATATATATATATATATATATATATATATATATATATACAAAATAGTCAATACTGGTATAGAGACCTATCAGAAAAGACATATCTGAAAATAACCGAAATCGAAATTCCAAAATAGATCCGGGCATATATGGGTTAAGGCGACATGACACCTGGCAACGACGATATCTGAAGAACTTGAATTTCATGATGTTCTGGAAAATTAAAAGCACTTATTTAAAAAAAAATGTGGACGAATCCCTCGATAACCCGGTAGCTCCGTAACATCCATTGCGGGACCAACGGCGGACTCCCCCAATTTTCAGGTTATAATTTTTTATATGTCAAATTTCAATGCGATCATTTTGTATTTTTTTTTATGATCCGTAGAGTAGTTTTCAAGTTATGGTCGTTTGTATCAAGGTCGGTCGACTCGCGCCGATTTTACGCGCGAAAATGTCGAAGGGTAGGGTTGAACCAATTTAAAATTACGACTCAAAAAAGTTGGTTGCCTTGGAGATTCAGGCTTCAAACTGATTTTAAAAACTTTCAGACGCGATTAATCTTACAATGTAAACGGTGTGTTTTATTTTATTTTAATTTTATTCACTGGTCGTGCTTAGCCAGATTTTTTACGTAGGCCCTTAATTCAT
The DNA here is from genome assembly GCA_944548615.1 of Micropterix aruncella. Lineage (NCBI taxonomy): Eukaryota > Metazoa > Arthropoda > Insecta > Lepidoptera > Micropterigidae > Micropterix > Micropterix aruncella. Next base: position 27,665,281 of record OX155971.1, on the reverse strand, counting down.
TACTTATAATTAAAACGAGAGAGCGCTCTGAGAGTTACGCTAAATAATCTTAAGTTTTTTTATTCAAAATAGTACGAAATCGTAACTTTTTGACGTCAATAATGCATACAAACATACATGATATAAAAATTAAATTATTGTGAAATTATAACAAATTATTGTGACATATAACGTGATACATTACATTTTGGTCGTGTCCAATTGACGGCCAAAGACCGATCTTGGACGTGTCAAAATAATTGGGTTAGGTAGTAAGTTTCGTTACTACTCTTTACTGAACATACATAGGTAGTCAAGAATTAACTACTAGATTGTCAAACTATTAATATAAATAATCAAAATAGAAGCCTAATATTTGAAGTAGTTAGTAATTCGAAAAGATACGTAGTAAAATTATTCATCGTAATATTAAAATTGTCAGTAAAATGTTAAATAATCAAAATAGATATACGTTATGATTCTTTAAACTAAAATTACAGATATAAGACCATATAAAATAATCAGACAATAAGGCTATACTTTTTTAAGTAATTTAAATGGGCACAATATTTGAAAAATCATAGCCCTCAAATTCGGCCATATAGAAATGGTGGCCTATCTGCATATCCTTGATGTTTTTTTTTAATTTTATGTCCTCCAGCTGTTTAAATTGTGTAGGGAGTAGATTATAGAATTTAATGCTAAGGTACAAGTAGCTTTTCTGTACTTTTGCCAGTCGTATTCGGGGTACGCATAAAAGGGAGCTACCGCGGGTATGATGCGAGTGAATATCTGCATTAATTGCGGTTTCTGCGATGTGCTGTCTAGCATACATTAAACACTGGTATATGAATGCCGAATACATAGTCATTACCCTTGCCTTGCTGAAATATTCTTTGCATGAGGTCTTGCAGATATTCTTTGTATATAAATCATCGAGGTAACTATTTTATTTCCAAGGGTCTTTGTCGTCTAGATAATCATGTATTTTATAGTAGCCCTTTGAGTACAGCTTCTTCTTAATAAATGACTTAAATTGTATCACAGATAAATTTTGCATGTTTTCTGGTACTTTATTGTAGAAGCGTATACATTGCCCTTTGAATGATTTTGTGGTTTTGGAGAGTCGACTTTTATGGTCAGCAAGTTTATTTTTATTTCTAGTGTTGACACCATGCCTATCAGAGTTTTTTAAAAACAGTTCTTTATTTTTATGCACATACATTAAGTTTTCATAGATGTAATGAGATGCAAGTGTCAAAATATTGATTTCTTTAAATTTTTCGCGTAACGACTGTCTAGCGCCTAATTTATAAAAAGCGCGGATGGCTCGTTTCTGTAGTATAAATATTTTATCAGCATCAGCAGCATGACCCCACAGCAAGATGCCATACGACATCAAGCTGTGAAAATAACTGAAGTAAACCAGCCTCGCGGTGTCTATATCTGCTACCAACTTTTATGGAAAGAAATATGCTTTACCATCGACATCCTTATACCACCACTGCGCAAAGATTGCTTTCTGTGTCAGAACTGCGATCGAATGCTTAGTGTTCACATGTTCACCGGCACATACGCAAGTGGGATCTGTGCCTGAAAGTTCATCAACGCTGGATTTGTATTGGTTAAACCCTACAGCAGCGACCCCCCGTCTATTTCTTCGCAGATTTCAAATATTTTCCTCTGGTAGTATGTCACCCTAAGGACTCAAATAAAAGGAGGAGATAGTTGAAGCTATTTCCAGTCAAATTACCATATTAATATGTGGTTATATGAAAATTAGTGGGAATTTTCTTTCCAAAAAAATTGGTAGTGCATAAACCAAAAATATAAAAAAAAGATTAAAGTGTATATACATGAGTTTTGTTTCTAATAAGAGCATAATAAATTGATCCTGATACTGATACCCACGTAAAAAAACAAATGTTTGATTTCCCGTCGCTCTGCAGCTTTTCCTGTACTTGTTTTGATGGGTATCGTACAGGCATTAATAAATTAATAGTTAAAAAAAAAACACTAAAAACACGCTTTTATAAATGCGCGTAAAAACCACATCACCAGACCATGAAACCTAATCGTGGTCAAAGTTCATTCCAAGATTTTTCTAATAAGTCCAAACACAGCTATGATACGATGTTCCATCATGAAGTTCCAGTTCATATCTTCCGACTCCATCATCAGATCAGTTCGACAGTACCATATTATTGTATTTTCATCAGAACTACATACAGCTGCCAATTTTCATGACGCTACGATTCTTGGAAGATGGTTAAATTAGTTATGTACCTGAGATTCCATTACATAGTTACATACAGGTAGACCTAATAAAAGAGTGTTAAAAACTGGACTTCTTTAACCTGATGAAGCCAGTTTTTAGAAGTTTGCTGGAAGTAGCATTAATGTCATGTGTGATGATGAATTAATTATATATTTGTCGTAGTTTAACTCCTAATATTATTTCAGCTTTCTACATTATAAAGCCACATGCTTGAATGGGTAATCCCATGAAACGGGTTAACGAAATAACGATATAATCGCAACTTTATAAACGGTTAGTCTCGTAGTTAATTCACCAAAGTAGATCTCCCAGAAACAAACGGGTTTTACGCGACTACCTATCGAGATAATCCTCTGCATTAACACTTACAAAGCACCTCCTAAAGCGGACTTTACCGAAACTAAGTGAATACAAAGTAAATGAACAAAAATCTATAATTTATCCTCAGACTGAAGAGGAATTTCGACATTATCACACCGTGTACGCGATATAAGGAAAACATTTTTTTATTTCACAATATATCGTAAACTTTCCACTTCAGAGCAACACTTTGGAACTGTCATCTACATCTTGCGGTGTCGACTACAACGGGCGAGCCCGTCACCACAGGACGTTTTAACGATTAGTCGTTCTGTCGCCCTGCAGTGAACGTAGAAGACTTTGGACAGTACAATTCTACGTCCAGCTACGTCACAACCCGTGAGAGTCCAACGCCTTACCGCGAGTTAGCCAGGAATAAACCCAGCGGGCTCGAGATACTCGCGCCCTCACTTCCAATTGTGACCAGATTTCTCCGGTCTCTCGATTGGTTCCGAGTTCGAGGTCGCTTGCGCGGTCCTCTCCCTTACGAAGCGGTGAAACGGAGTGCACCGAATCTATCGCGGACCAAGGCGTCCTTTGCCCGACTCTGAACCGGGATCGGATGGCCAATGGTCATTTCAAGAGCAGTCGCCGTAAGGTAGACAACCACCCCCGCTCTGTAGGAAACAATACAGTTCCCAGACTCCCCCGACTGTTAGTCGGAGAGCACAATCGATTGGCTTGCGCCGCACGGTGCGCAGACCGTCCAGGGGCGCCAGAGGTTTGATTCCCAGGGGAGACTGGTTGACCCAGTGTCCTACCCAGGATTCGCACGCCATGCGGGGAGGCCGTCGTATGGGTGTTGACCCGTGAGTGTGACCGACCCTGAACACATGGGTCATCGTGGCCACCTCATCATGGGCCCGTTAGCCCCCAAAACTGTCATCTACAACGGGCGAACCCGCCACCCCAAGCTGATATAATTATATATTGTTGTTCCATTCTTTGGATGATTAATTAGAGACACTTGTGGCCGGCGACAAGCAGATGACGCGCTTTTTCATACATTTTGTATGGACTCGCCGCACACTAATGGCCGGTGGCCGCCACACACTATCTCTCGCTCGCACTCGCCACTCGCTACACTACTCTTTGCCACCAACCACAAGTGGCTGTGGCTGGTGGCTTGTTTGCGCCGAGCTTTAGATACAGGCCGCGGCGGCCAGGCCGCGGCGGCCAACGAGGTACTGCAAAATGTATGGAATCGCCGGCCGGCGCGCGCACTTCGGCCGCGCGGCCAGGTGCGCGCGGTCAACGGCTAAGCAGCAAGTGCGCGCCCCGGATAAGAAGCTAACGCCTTACCGCGAGACACTGGCAAGTGAACTCCGCGCCTTTACTACCTCATTTTCACGGATTTCCCCGTCACCCGGTCTGGTCACGGTTTCGAGAGTACTGTTACGTACCCCGTCGTAAATTGTTTAGTAATAGCATTGTTAATGTTAATTAATCTAAATGTTAATTAATCTAAATGTTAATACTTAGTGCGCCACTGCCATAAGCATTGGCGCTGCTTTCAATATATCAGCCGTCGCAACTGCGCGACGTTATGCATTCGCACGCCAGCCTTCGGCGCATACACAATAAATCCGAATCAACAGTTACTGTTTCATTTTCGCCGAGCCACCGTCGTACAAATAGTGATTAGATCGTTGAGGCCTCACTGCCTATCCGACAATCTAACATTGGTGACCCGACATTTGAATTTACGCACCTTCAATCTAACATTGGTGGATTATTTCTCAAAAATCGGCGGTGGTTTCGAAACAGTAGGTGTGAATGCATCAGCAATAGAGTCAGTGTTGTACTTTTAATAAAGCCAGTGATTTCTCGTTCCGCGCACGTACCCTTATCAGCGTTGGACCGTCGAGCTTATCTCATTTGGCGAATTTCCGAGAAATCAATCCGCTCGCCGACACGACTCTGCCTGCCACACACCGCGCGTCGTGACCCAACGTCAACGTTCACTCTACGTCAACAGGCACACACAAGCCGTGCATATAGCCGTGCAAGACTTCAAAAGCTAAGATTTTATTATTTATTTTTAATTTCTTTTGCCATTCTGCATACGTTTCTACATTTTTATTGAGTAACTACTATTTGAAATGGCGACTCCTAAACCAAATACAGTAGAGGATCCTAGACTATCAGCCATGTCGTATGCAAACAGACTTCCGGATTTCTGGCGTTCTGAACCCAAACTGTTCTTCGCGCAATTCGAAGCTGTTATTGCTCCACAAAAGGCGACTGACGAAGTTAAGTATCAGCTCATCATTGCGAAACTTCAACTCGATGATCTCCGCCAGGTCAGCGACATAATTACAAATCCTCCCACTGACGAAAAATATGAAACTATTAAAAATCGACTCATTAGCGTTTATGAAGATTCTGAGCTTCGCTCATTTCAGAAACTATTGAGCGATATGCAACTAGGTGACCAAAAACCATCGCAGCTTCTTAGAAGAATGAAAGACTTGGCCGGTGCCAAGGTCAATGATGAAGCCTTACGAATCATGTGGGCTGGCCACCTACCCAAGCATGTGCGTTCCATTCTCGCAGTTTCGGACCAGAGCAATCTTCCGGAACTGGCCAAACTGGCCGACACAATTTTGGAAAACACCACTGGAACGGACGAGATTCATGAAGTTGCCGCTTCATCATCGCATAACAACCGCTCCTCTTCCAAACAACGCTCAATGGAACACACCATCGCAGAGCTAACAAAAAAAATCGACGAACTAACCACGTCGATGTAGTCGTACGAACGAGGCAGACCGAGATATTCCCAAAAAGGAAATCACTTCCGTTCGCGCTCCCGATCGCACTCTCGGTCAAACCATCAAAACGCAGAGGATAAGCCAAAAACAAATAAGGGCATTTGTTTCTTCCACAAACGTTTTGGCAACGACGCACGAAAATGCCAAGAGCCTTGCACCTTTGGCAAGAAGGAAAACTAGAATCAGTGCAGCAAACTGAGGCAAACGCTGTCACTGGTTCTCAATCATACCGCCTCAACATAACTGACAAAACTAGTGGCATTAAATATTTAATAGATACTGGAGCTGGCGTATCGGTCATCCCCCGTGGAAAACATCCAGCACATCCAACGTCGATTAAGCTATACGCAGCTAACGGCACGGAGATTCGCACCTTCGGAGAACGCACCCTTCGATTGAATCTAGGCCTTCGACGTATTTACATGTGGAAATTTATAATCGCCGACGTTAAGATAGCTATTATAGGAGCCGACTTTCTAGCGCGATACAACATTCTAGTAGATTTAGGGCACCATCGACTGATAGACAATCTCACGAACGTCTCAGCAATCGCATCACTCGACAATTCAAGCTCTCCGTGCATTAAATTAATTAATGGAGAAGACCCTTTTGCAAAAATCCTAGAATCGTTTCCAAACATCACACGACCGAATATACTGCCAAACAGTGAGGTTAAGCACAACGTCAAGCATTTCATTGAGACAACTGGACCTCCTGTTTACGCCAGAGCACGACCTCTTCCTCCAGACAGATATGCACTAGTCAAAAAAGAGATTCAAGAGCTCATCGACTTAAATATCTGCAGACCGTCCTCAAGCCCGTGGGCGAGTCCTCTGCATTGTGTAAAAAAGAAAAATGGCGACCTCCGCTTGTGCGGTGATTACCGTCGTTTGAATTCCGTCACTGTCGCTGATCGATTTCCAATTAGCAGACTTCAGGATTTCACTTATATCCTACACGGAAAAACAGTTTTTACAAAAATCGACTTGGTTCGGGCATTTAACCAAATTCCGATTAATGATGATGACATTCCAAAAACTGCAATAATTACGCCTTTCGGCCTATTTGAGTACCTCAAATGTTCATTCGGCCTACGCAACTCTGCTCAGACATTCTCCAGGTTCATGACTGCAGTTCTACAGGGCCTAGAATTCGTATTTTGCTATATCGACGACATCCTCATCGCGTCAGCAAACGAGCAAGAGCACATTAAACACGTTAAAATGGTTTTACATCGTTTGGACGAAAATGGCATCACGATCAACATTCAAAAATGCCAGTTTAATAGAAAAGAAGTAGAATATTTAGGGTATCATGTGAACGAAAAAGGAATTACGCCAATCGCAGACCGACAGCAGGTCATATCTGATTATCAGAGACCCGATACCGTTCAGCAGTTGCGCCGATTCCTCGGCATGATAAATTTCTACAGAGAAAGCACTCCACACGCTGCTAAACATCAAGCAGAATTAAATAAGTATTTAATTGGAGCAAAGAAAAATGACAAAACTCGTATCATATGGAACGACATCTCTTCTCAAGCGTTTCAAGGATGTAAGGATGCAATAAAGAATGCCTTCACACTCGCTCACCCAGCACCTGAAGCACAGCTAATTCTAGCTACAGACGCATCAGATACCGGTATTGGAGCGGCCTTACAACAAAAGATAAATGGAATTATTCAACCCTTAGGTTTTTTCTCCAAAAATCTGAACGTAACTCAACGGAATTACTCGACTTACGATCGTGAACTTCTAGCGATTTACCTAGGAATCAAGCATTTCCGTCGACTCATTGAAGGTCAAGACGTCACTATCCATACAGATCACAGACCGATTATCTACGCATTCACCAAGAACGCGTCTGCAAAAAACGAGATTCCTCGTAGGGTTCGTCAACTAGACTATATCCAGCAATTTTGCAACAAAATCGAACACATTCCAGGAGATCAAAATACCGTCGCAGACTGGTTATCTCGCATAGAAGCAATCGATTGCCCCACCGAGATTAACTACGAAGAATTAGCACTCTCACAGCAGAATAACGACGAAGCAAATAATTTCCTCCGCTACAACTCGCAAGTGAAGAAAATTACACTCCCAGGAATCAGCAAACCTATCATCTGTGATACAGGAAAAGACCAAATCCGACCATTTCTCACTGAGAAATTCCGTCGCACAGCATTCAATATCATCCATAATATCGCGCATCCAGGCATACGTGGCACCCGGAAATTAATCACGCAACGATTCATCTGGCCTCGTATGCACACGCAAATTAAGGAGTGGACCCAAGCATGCATCCCTTGTCAGAAGTCGAAAACATTTCGACACAACAAACCGCAGCTTGAAAAATTCGATTCAGCTGATCGTTTCAATCACATACATATCGATTTTGTTGGGCCGTTACAAGTTTCTCAAGGCTGTCGCTTCCTACTAACGATTATCGATAGAGCGACACACTGGTTCGAGGCGATTCCGCTTCCCGACCAAACCGCAGAAACAACAGCAAAAGCTCTGTACAATAATTGGATCACGCGATACGGATGCCCCGAAAAAATAACTACAGACCAAGGTACAAATTTCGAAAGCAATCTATTTCGAAATTTAACAAACGTTCTTGGTATTAAGAAACTACGAACAACAAGCTTTCACCCGATAGCAAATGGAAAGATAGAACGCGCCCATCGCACAATGAAAGCCGCACTTATGGCTAGGCAAAACACAACAAACTGGTTCGACGAAATACCAACAGTCTTACTAGGTATGCGTGCAGCCATTCGACAGGACACAGGAACCTCCTCAGCAGAATTAACATTCGGCAAACAATTACGTTTACCTGGAGAGTTCATTCAGACAACCAAACACAAGCAGTTGGACTCTACCTTCGTCGAAAGACTTCAACAACACCTATCAGACCTATCAGCTAAACCAACGAGAGAATGCACCCGAGACAACGTTTTCGTGCATCCAGATCTCAAGGATTGCACTCACGTTTTCCTGCGAGATGATATGGTCAGGAAGCCATTACAACAACCATATTCTGGACCTTTTCGAGTGATAAAACGAAACAATAAAACGTTCGAATTATCCATAAAAGGAAAACCAAAAGTAATGTCGGCTGATCGCGTCAAACCCGCGTATTTCATCTCACAGGGCAGCGATCTGAAAATGCAAAATGAAACAACACAAGAAGTTTCAAGCGACAAAATAATGACTCAAACGAATCGTCAGACCACCCAGCAAAATTCCGTTCCCACGCGCGAAAAATGCGATAAGGCAAAAGAGCATTATCGCACGCGCAGCGGGCGGATCGTCAAGAAAGTCCGATTCTTAGACGGATGACATCACTGCTACGTGACTTTTTCAAAATACCATTTTATATCGTCACACCAAGAGACAAAGGAAATCAGTCTTCACTGAGATCGAGCGAGTAGTAACCGCCTTTTTACCTTACCATCCTAACACCAATCCTATTTCGCTCCAGGGCTAACCAACTTGGAACCAGCCGCCAAAGATCCTTTTCTCCTACACAAGTATCAGTATTCCAATTTCTTGCAACTACAAGGCGAAATGGGATCTCAACAAAGCAAAGACGAAGTCATTATCGCTGGAACTAAAATGGAAAACACGAACCGACTATCAGACACACTCATAATCATCGCAGTCATCTTGATAGCCATCATTTTCGTCGCCCTTTGCCATCAACGATGTCGGCAAGGTATCCGGAAGTGGGTCCGAATGGAAATCGCCCGCCCTCACCTTCTGCCGCCACCAGGGACAACCAGCTCCAGCACCGCAGCAGCCACTCCAGGTCAACACGCCATGGTTTAGTGCAGTGCTAGTGAAAATAAATGCGCGCTCAAGGCTGCATTCTGTGAAAATGACTTAACAAATGTTTTTTTTTCTACAAGGCTCTTTTACAGCCTCTAATTATAAAAAATATATGTGTTTTAATTTTGTACGCAATTCAACAATTTATTTACAAAATTGTTCAATATTTTTACAGCATTTCACAATTGTTTACATACTAACAACATGCGTTTTTCAATGTATACTAACATAGCATGTAGCACAAATTTAAATACGTGGTAACTACCACAAGCAATGTATCGAGATTAACTTTAATATTCTAAGCAAATCTCTAGGGGGGAGCAGTGTTACGTACCCCGTCGTAAATTGTTTAGTAATAGCATTGTTAATGTTAATTAATCTAAATGTTAATTAATCTAAATGTTAATACTTAGTGCGCCACTGCCATAAGCATTGGCGCTGCTTTCAATATATCAGCCGTCGCAACTGCGCGACGTTATGCATTCGCACGCCAGCCTTCGGCGCATACACAATAAATCCGAATCAACAGTTACTGTTTCATTTTCGCCGAGCCACCGTCGTACAAATAGTGATTAGATCGTTGAGGCCTCACTGCCTATCCGACAATCTAACAGTACTTACGCGGCCACTACCTGATGGGCATTAAAAAAAAAAAAAAACTCGGAATTATGTGGCCAACGGATCTATTGAAGACGTCAGGCCGACAACTACATTCCGCTGTCTTAGGAAACATCCATCTCCTGACCCCCTTAGCTATTAGCCAGATGGGCATTCAATATCTAGCAAACCGGACACTTAGACTTGTCAACTACAACTTGCGAAGTCGTCACCTCAGGAAGTTTAACGATAATGATCGTCACGTGATCGTCACAATGATCTTCCGTCACGTGAGCGTAGAAGACCTTAAGACGAATACCAATCCACCGTCCAGCTAAGCTAAGCCTATTTTTATTATGTCCAATTTATTTATTTTTGCTGAAATTTACTGAAAAACGATGTATCCGAAGGATGTTTAACTCTTTTAGAGGAATAATTTACTTGTTCACATAGAAATTGATACAGACATATGTTATTTTAAAAACCATATAAAAATCCCTATTTTATTTTGGTTCGTTTTTATCGATATTTCACCTCGTATTTTTAATAATATATGTGGAAAATTAATAAAATAAATTATAATGATCTGAAAACTTACATAATCATATAAATATTCCTATAAAATATATAGTTAAAGGATTTGTGTATCCTTAGTCTCCTATTAAATCTCCCCTTAAGTATTTTTTATAGGAGTCTCGCGAAACCTTCACACATTTACGACAAATATACCTTTAAAGAGTTTCCGCGTTTGGTGCACAGTGGCAAAACATGGTGGCGACTTTTATGGTCATTCGTTCCGCCTAAAAATTTGTCTCTCTCTTGCTCTCTCTCTCTCTCTCTCTCTCTCTCTCTCTCTCTCTCTCTCTCTCTCTCTCTCTCTCTCTCTCTCTCTCTCTCTCTCTTCTCTCTCTCTATCTCTCTCTCTTCTCTCTCTCTCTCTATCTCTCTCTCTCTCTCTCTTTTAATATTTCCGATGTTGAAAGAAAAGTACTTCATTAAAAAAGTTAGCCAATAATTTGTTCGCTTTCCTTAATTAGAGTTTCAAAGTTTAGGCAGAAAAACGCCAAAATTGTTACCCAAAAGTGTAAAATTATCCTAAACAATTAATTAAAAAACTCTTTCCACGCAAAGCCGGGAAGGGCTTGTTAAATATAAATAACATTTCTTTAAACAATAGAAAATTTATATTCTAAAATTAGATAACGTATAAAATACCATCTTATACTTGCAACGTTGCACGCTTCGCGGTGGCGGTAAATGTTGCGAACACAAGGAGGAGCACAGTGTGTTCGCGGAAGTGAGCAAAGTGAAACGTTGGTGAGTACGTCTCGCGCACCACGTTCGGCGTTCAGTATACGTGAATCCATCAATATGGAGTGGACCAATGACAAATTTAAAAATAAATTCCGGCGACGACATGGTCGCTCGAGTTTCGAAGAAAACTGCGAAACACTCATTGTTCTTGAGTTGATGCGCGCACCGTCTCCATTTGATCAGTTGCAGATGCGCGGAGCAGAGTTGATGCGCGAACCTAATGGATACCTACCTTTAGGAAAATAAACTTTAAATTTCAACCTTTGCGCAATTTAGCCTGGGTTCAGAAAGATGTATGTTAAAATTTAGAAGCAAACAGCGGTAATTTCTGGGTTGTAAATTATATTTCTTTTGTGTTCTTGCATTTGAATGTATATGTAACTAATAAGTAAATAAAATAAATGTATATTTAACTCAAGTAAGAGTGAAAGGAAGTTTCCTCGTCTCCGTGCTAGTATATATCCACCCCCCGATTCTTGCGCGGAAAATCCAATATGTCAGTTTTACGAGGCGCCTAGAAGTGGGTATCCGAGGGCATGTTGATCTCCATGGCAGGCACGAAATTAATTTACGACTGTCTCACCTGCCGTGGCATCCGCGCTCGATTCCCACTCGATCGTAAAGAGACACGAGCGACACAATCGAATTCGCGGCGAGGGATATGCATCCGTGATCGACATAATATTAATAAAATTTACAATCGAGTAAAATCGCGCAGCTGTGCTCTGGGTGTAAGAGAAAGGGATCAGGTATAAAAGGATCATGGGTTAAAATACAACAAAAGTTGGTGACTTTTGCGTTTCCCTTCTAATTCACTGAAATATAAGACGTATGGACTCCAGAGATGATGAAATTTTATTTAAATTCTTTTTAGCATACGTTAGACACTAGACAGACATCAGCAACCTTGCTCGCTGGAGATATACAAAGGATAGTTCATGCCCCTCTTCTGTAACACTCCTTGCACAGATATATATTGTGCTGGCTGTAAGTCAGCCTGGTTCAGGGTCATTACACTGTAACGGACCTTAAGTCCATTACATTCGATCAACAAATGCATTGATTTCCAGTGAAAGTCACAGACACAATTCAGCTATTATTTTGACTAATGCAGCTATGAATCAGCACGATGAAACAATACTTTTACTCGGAATATTTTTTGATTGCATCATTTCACGGCCTATAAAAACCGGCGAAAAAGCAACCAAATTATCATTCCCCGAGTGATCACCTTCCCCCAAGGTTGCAACGGCATTCGGCACTCTCTCTCACGAGTTGATACAACAATTGATCATAATCATAATCATAATCATAAGTTTTTTATTCAAAATAGTACGAAATCGTAACTATTTGACGTCAATAATGCATACAAACATACATAAATGATAAAAAATTAAGATATTGTGACATTATAACAAATTATTGTGACATATAACGTGATATTAATCATCGAGGTAACCATTTTATTTACAATGGTATTTGTCGTCTAGATAATCATTTATTTTATAGTAGCCCTTTAAGTACAGCTTCTTCTTAATAAATGACACAGATAAATTTTGCATGTTTACTGGGACTTTATTGTAGAAGCGTATACATTGCCCTTTGAATGATTTTGTGGTTTTCGAGGGTCGACTTTTATGGTCAACAAGTTTATTTTTATTTCTAGTATTGACACCATGCCTATCAGAGTTTTTTAAAAACAGTTCTTTATTTTTATGCACATACATTAAGTTTTCATAGATGTAATGAGATGCAAGTGTCAAAATATTGATTTCTTTAAATTTTCTAGCACCCAATTTATAAATAGAGCGGATGGCTCGTTTCTGTAGTATAAATATTTTATCAGCGTCAGCAGCATGACCCCACAGAAAGATGCCATACGACATCAAGCTGTGAAAATAGCTGAAGTAAACCAGCCTCGCTACAACAATTGCTGCTGTAAATGAAGATCTGTCGATGATATACGAGTGGTCCAAAGCACATGGATTGCTCTTAAATCCTTCCAAAACGCAAGCTATCATCATCGGTAGCAGTTACTTTACCTCGAGGATTAATATATGTAAATGAAGTCCTGAAGATCTGCATCGGTGCGGATGAGGTCCCTTTCAGTTTCGAGGTTAAAAACCTCGGTGTCCATATGGACGACAACCTCTCATGGCGGCCACATATTCGAGAAATGCGACGCAAACTCTTCGGCCGATTTCATTCGCTGAATAGGCTGAAAATATCCTCCCGGAGGAGAGCAAGATTAAGATTTGTCAGTCTGCTCTCCTCCCCCTTCTGGATTATGGAGATGTCGCATTTCTCGACCTCACAGAGGAGTTATCCACCAAAGTTGAGCGTCTCCAAAATGTTTGCTTCGGTATATCCATGGCCTCAGAAAATTTGACCACATCACGGAGTACAGAGAGAAGCTTCACTGGCTGTCGACCCGGGAGAAAAGAGACATGCGAGTTCTCTGTATGCTTTTCAAGATCTTGGATGGCGTCGCACCCAATTATTTTACCGGCAGATTTACTGCATTATCGGCTCATGGACGCCCTCTGAGATCAAAAAACAACCTGCTACTCTCTATCCCTAGTCACAGCAGTGACTTCTGCTCATTCTCTTTCACCGTCCATGGAGCCCGTCTTTGGAATGCTTTGCCGAAAAATGTGAGAACCGCGCCAAGCATAACAACTTTTAAAAACAGACTCAGAGGGCATTTGAAATCCTCCAGATAATTTCCCTTTCCCCTCCCATTCCCCTCCTTTCAAAACTTTAGCGTCCTTATAGGTGTTAGATTATTTTGATGTGGCAAATCTGTGCCCACAAAGAGTAAAGTATATACTTCTTTCTATCCTCCTTTATTTTATTTGTCATTATCTCTATATAGGTTAAGTTACGTAGTCTACTCGCAAATAATGTTCTTACAATAGTAAAGGTTAGCTCTAAAATATTGCCCGCAGGCAATAAGCTCGCCTTTTCTTAAGAATAAAGAGTTTTATTATTATTATTATTATTGTTATATTGTGCTGGCTGTAAGTCAGCCTGGTTCAGGGTCATTACACCTTCCTAGTGTCGTAACTAAATAAAATGCACCCAGTGCAAAATTGAACAAAATGCCCCTCCACCTAATTATTTAGGTACATTCATTATACCTATATTCCTTATGGCATATACACATATAGAGTTGTCAACTAGAACGGGCGAACCCGTCACCTCAGGAAGTTTTAACGATTAGTCGTTCTCTCTCCCGTGAAGTGAACGCAGAAGACTTGGACGAAACAATCCACCGTCAAGCTCCGCCACATGCCCGTAAGAGGCCAACACCTTAACCGCGAGATAACCAGTAGTGTTACCCAGCGGGCTTACACTCACGCCCTTACTTCCAATTGCGACCAGATTACTCCGGTCTCTCGATTGGTTACGAGTTCGAGGTCGCTTGCCCGGTCCTCTCCCATACGAAGAGGTGAATCGGTGTATACCGAATCTATCGCGGACCACGGCATCCTTTGCCCGGCTGTCCACCCAGGATCGGGTAGCCGATAGTCGTTTCAAGAGCAGTCGCCGTAAGGACCCACGCTCTATAGGAAACAGTACTGCTTCCAGACTCCCCCGACTGTTAGTCAGAGTGCACAGTCGATTGGCTTACGCCGCACGGTGCGCAGACCGTCCAGGAGCGCCAGAAGGTTGATTCCTAGGGGAAACTAGCCTTAAAGAGTCCTACCCGGGCTCGCACTTCATGCGTGGAGGCCGCCGGATGGGTGTTGACCCGTGAGTGTGACCAACCCTGAACAGCACCCTGGCATATATTCACAGGGTGTCTTTACTGTATACCTAGATAAATTACATATTTATATTGTAGCTACATAATACATCGGCGTATTAATTTAGTAGCATTTCCTGAAATATGTTACGGAACAAGTTCCCAAGATCTTCAGAAACATTACTCCGGGAGAGTGTTCGAAAAATTTGTTTCTATTACGACAATAATTTACTATTAATTTAATTAGTGAATTATGTTTCTCCACCTTTGAATGTCGCGGGCAGAAATAAAGAATTTAATGTCAGTTTTTATTACATACTTTATTATGAGTGTCTGTGTCTCTGTCTATGTATCTCTGTGTGTCTGTCTGTGTATGTGTATTCCTCCATGATAGCGCCCAAACGCTTCATCCGATTGAACTGAAATTTGGCATGCAGGCATCATTTGATCATGGCAAGAGTTGTGGTTATAATTGGTCCAACGGGGGGGGGGGGGGGGGGGCTAGTCCGACTTCAATCTAGAAATTCGGTACACAACTGCGTCCTTGGGCCAAAACAACATTGCAAAATTTTGGTCAAAATATATTTTATACAAGCGGACACACATATTTTCAAAAAATTCGTTATATTTAAGAAAATACAAATATTACATCATATTGGAAAATAGCCATTTTAATGCAACGGAAATAATACAACAATACTTCATTTGTAACACAATCACATCAAATGGGGGGGGGGGGGGAGTTGGGAGGTTTGGCGCCGGGGTGGGGGGGGGGGGGGGTTATGATTGCCGGGAAAGTCTTGTGTGGACACAACCGATTTTTTTAATGTATACTAATATTATAAAGAGGTAAAGTTTGTGAAGTTGTAGGAAGTAATCTCTGGATCTACTGAGCCGATTTTGAAATTTCTTTTACCAATAGAAATCCACGTTATTTGTGAGTATTATAGGCTATACATTAAATCGAAAAATGAAAAGACTTTTCCGTGGTAGTCGGATTTCCAAAGTAAGTCGGAAAAAACGTTTCTCACGAACGCTGCCTTAACGATGAGAGATATATGATTAAGTTCTCGAGAAAAGTTGTAGAGCTGGATAATGCCTACAAAAAAGTCAGCGACAGGATATGTCTAACTTTTATATTTAAGTAACAAAAAGTAGTATTTTATATTGAAAAAATAATTTAAATCGTTAGGTCATGTTTATTGGTCATATTATCGACAATTATGAATTATTATCAAAGAAGTAAATTTATCGTCTCAAGTGTTTAAAACAAAAACTTTTTTCTTTTACTGCATATAATTTCACTTTTACTGCATAAGTGGTTAAAGAGATAAATACTCGCAAATAAGACACCAGCAAGAAGACACTCACAAATAACTGTAATATAGTCAAATTGGCATGCAAATACATACATATATATGCAGTAAAAATACCATTCTTTTGGCAGTCAGGAAATAAATCACAGCACTCAGTACTAACCAAACCACACTCATAATTTCATCACAAGTAAAAAGTTTTACCGCCCAACGAAGTGGGCACGGGTCAGCTAGTATTATCATATGATATTATTGAGCTCTGGAGAGCAATTTGGGGGACGTAAATTCCACTCCTGAATAAACGTAAAATCCCTTCCACTTTTAAAGCTAAACGATATGACCTTTCCCCTTTTAAGTTTATTTTTTCGACGTGGCCCGTTAATTTCGCTGGTCGGGTCGGATCGGAAACGTTCGGCGGACGCGACTCGTAGAGATCGTCACATTACCACCTAACTTTAACCGACTTCGCCAACATAGGGACGTGACTATCCGTTTTCTTAAGATTATCGTACGATAACGACATAAGCAAAAATTGATCGTAAAATAGTAGTTTGATCGTAACTGCTCAATTTTTATACTCATCTTATAATGGAGTGCGGAAAATGTGACAAGCCCTTACTAAGTAAAGATAAATTATCCTGCGCACACTGCAGGGAACATTTTCATTTAAAATGTGCCAGTATGTTAAAGATGAACTTCAATAAACTCACTGAAAAGAATATAGCCCAGTGGCAATGTCAACAATGCACGTCCCAAGATCCACGGCATACAAAAAATGCTGGTCTAGATAACTCTGTACAATCACCAGCACTAACTCCTACCCCAACAAGCTCAAAGAAGGCGTCACTAAGCCCAGGATCGAACTTACTTGATTTAGACGAACTAACTTCACTAATCGAAAAACATCTAGCTGTCTTCAAATCATCAATAATTACGTACATAGATGACAAAATGAGCACTATATACAAAAATATGGAATCACTTAGGAAAGAAAATGAAGAAATAATCAAAACGACCGATTTCCTTGCTAATCGTTTTGATAAATTAACTGAAAGACTTGACGCTCTAGAGAAGCAGAATACCGTAATACCTATACTGCAGAAAACCAACAAGGAATTGATAGAAAAGATATCACTTGTTCAATACAAAACGGACAATTACGAACAGCAACAAAGGAAATGTGACCTAGAAATTCGAGGAATTCCCGATGAATACGAAAACCTACAGCTTCTTATGGAAAACATTGGGTCCCAAGTGAAATCCGACATTAAACCGGACGATATTTGTAATATTTTTCGGCCTACCTACAGAAAATCGGATACAAAACCCAGGGCCATCATTGTCAAATTTAACCAGGAAGCGAAGCGGAATATTCTACTCAAGGCCATTAAAGACCACAATAGACTCTGTAAAGATGTTAGCAAAAAATTGAATACGAAAGATTTAAGAATCCCCGGCAATATTTCACCTGTATATGTCTCAGAGCACCTAACGCAACGCACGAAGTATTTGTTAGGTCGCTCAAAATCATTCGCTCGAGAACATAAATTTAAATATGTGTGGATAAGCAATGGCAGGGTATTCATTCGAAAAAGCGATACGACAAAACCTGTTCTAATTAATAATGAAAATGTTTTTTTAGATCTGCATTTATACGAACAATAATTGCTCTCTTACTAATCCAAATATTAGGTTATATTTTATTTCAATATCTTTTTAATTCTTATATATGTTATCTATGGGAAATATTGCTCTTAATTTTTTTACCTATTTTCACCAAGGATTTATATTTTTCTGATTATTTACTAACTAGTTTAATGTTTTATTATTATTTAACCAAAATAGTCGTACTCTCACAATTTCATTGTTTAATATTCTTCTACACAGAAATAGCATACATCGATCACCTCATATATCATTCAAAGTACAACAAGCTTCGCCACCCAGTCTCTCCTTCATTCTTCTCTTCCAGTCATTTTTTGAGCATAGATTTAGTAATTAGCACATACCCTTGTTATTTTAAATGCTGGATGATAATGTAGCGAATGTCATTGATGTCACTCAGCACGAGTCTCATGTGTCATCGAATGTCGATACTTGCAGACGAGTATTAACAGGAGGCTCGGCCCTAAGGATGCTATGCCTTAACATCAGAAGTTTGCAGAAGAATTTGGACCAACTGCTCGTTATGATGTATGATTTAAAAATTGAATTCGACATTCTGATTTTAACGGAAGCTTGGATAGGAAAACATTTTTCTCATATAGGTATACCAGGGTACAGTTTCTTTCATACTAAAAACAACCACCTTCAAAATGATGGAGTGGGTATTTATGTAAGTGCTAAATTCACAGACATAATTGTCAATGAGATTAATTTATTTGGAGCAAATTGCTTACATATTACATTAAACAAAAGAACTTGCATAATAGCTATTTACAGAAGTCCTTCGGTTCTTAATATTAACAATTTCCTAAAGAGCCTAGATCGCTTACTAACACAGAATTCCAGCATCAAAAATTTAATCCTAACAGGGGACTTAAACATAGACATACATGGGAACAAAAGCAAACAGGCTAACGAATATCTAGAGCTCCTTTCGCTACATGGGCTCCACTGTCTAGTTGACACACCGACCCGAGAAGCCAATAACTCGAAAACATGTATAGACCATATCATGTGTAGATCGCCCAATCCGACAATCTCCTTAGTGTATCAAACTACAATCACTGACCATCACGTTCTTTTATTAAAAATGAACTATAATGCTGACTATCCAAAAAAAAAGGATACTGAAAATATTACAAAACAAACATATGACTATAAGAAAATACAGAAAGAAATATCTGACATGGACTGGTCGATTGTCTACAAGGAAAAGGATGTTAATACTGCCACCGAATCACTATTACAGCAAATCCAAAAGGTGATAAATACTAATTGTACGGTTAAACTTATTAAACTAAGACATAAAGAAAAAATATACAAACCATGGATTACGAAAGGGCTTATCTTCTGCATACATAGAAGAGATAAACTCCACTCGGCATCTCGACGTAACCCTGATAACCTCGATTTGAAAAATCGGTCTAAGCAATATCGCAACTTGTGCAATAAATTAATCCATAATACCAAAGTTAGATATTACAAAAACGAATTAGAGAAAGTTAACGGAGATCCAAAAAAAACATGGAAAATTATTAACGATATTACTAATAGAATACCCGCCAAACATACAATTGACCAATTAATCGATGGAAATGAAACAATCAGTAGGGATACCGCACCGCAGAGACTTGCAGATTATATAAATAAACATTTCACAAATGTTGGGCACAACTTAGCGCAAAAAATACAAAAAAGAATTACTCTCTCGAGACATGTGCCTCCGTAGATAGATTTTCCTGTGTCTCTTTTCCTGACTCCAACAACGCCATATGAAATTATGCAAACAATAGGATCCCTAAAATTAGACTCTGCTCCTGGTATTGACAATCTTAATTCAAGAATATTCAAGCTTTCAAAAAGAGAACTAAGTTGTCCCATTTCTCATATTGTGAATTCTAGTTTTAAATCAGGCATTTTCCCCGACATACTTAAATGTGCAAAAGTCATCCCTATTTACAAAAATGGCGATAAATTAAACATTGACAACTATAGACCCATATCCCTACTAAACACTCTATCTAAAATCATAGAGAAAGTGGTTAAAAAGCGTCTTTCGAAATACCTGCAAGAAAACAATATTCTATCAAAAAATCAATTTGGATTTAGAGAGGGTATGGGCACTACTGATGCTATTGCAGAGGTAACAAGTGTAATTTATGATAATGTGGATAAGAGGAAAAAATGTTTAGCTATTTTCCTAGATCTAGCGAAGGCATTCGATACTGTTTCACACGACAAACTGCTTCAGAGGTTAGGGAATGTGGGATTTAGGGGTATCACTCTGGATTGGTTTACAAGCTATTTGACAAATAGGAAACAAATTATTACCGTTAACAATACACACAGTAAGCCAGAATACCTCCAGTATGGTGTCCCTCAAGGCACTGTTCTCGGGCCCATTTTATTTCTTATTTACATCAACAAACTCTCCAATCTAGTCGGCAAAACAATTTCCTTCGCCGATGATACGGTCGTTATTTTTGAGGGCTATAACTGGAATGAAACATTCTCCGTAGCCAATGAGGGTATTAATGAAGTACATGAATGGTTAGACAATTCTCTACTTAGCCTGAACATACATAAAACTAAGTACCTTACGTTCAGCAACAATAGTAAAGGCCAACCACATTTAAACCATAGACTGACCATTCATGACTGCGACAGAAATACTCAGCATTGCAACTGCACTACTCTAGAAAGAGCACAACAGGTACAATACCTGGGTATAACGATCGACAATAAGATGCGTTGGCAACCACATATTGATAAGCTGGCGATGAAGGTGCGCAAACTCGCATGTATATTCAGGGAAATAAGAGATATTGTGGACCCGAGAACACTGAAAAACACCTACTATGCATTGTGTCAGTCAATACTATGCTATGGTATTATAGGATGGGGCGGTTGTACAAGGTCCACTCTACACCCTCTAGAAGTAGCGCAAAAATGTATTTTAAAAATAATCGCACGTAAACCGTATCGATTTCCGTCAGACACTCTTTACATCCAGTCCGAGGTTTTGGATGTAAGACAGCTTTATGTTCGCATGGCCCTAATATATACTAAAAATAAAATGACACCTTATAATCAACGAGCTGGAAAGACGAGAGCAACAAGAACTGGTGATATGATGGTGCCAAGATCTTACACAACATTTGGCCAGCGCCATTTCACGTTCATTGGCCCTAGAATGTATAACAGTCTTCCCGACGCAATTAAAAGTAGTGAGAACACATCCACTTTTAAAAAATCTCTAACGGATTGGTTGTTAGAGGTGGGTAGGGACGGTTTAGGGAATATGTTGACTGTTGTATTTTGAATGATAGTATTTAGTACTTAGTATTTAGTTTTTCCATGATAATTTTAAATGACTATTATAGGTATGTGAGCGTCATATCAATATGTAATTGATTTATATATGTATATTATTTTAGTTTTTACTTTATTTATTTTGGTTTTATTATTATTTTCGTATAAATATATGTATGTGTATGTGTGCATATATGGATATATATTTTATCAATAGATGTATATAAGTATCTATCCATATTTGTATATACGTAACTATTTGTAGTTTTATATTTGTCGATTTAAAAATAAGTACTAACTATAGATTAAGTTGACAGTGCACACTTAATATCATCATTAAAAGTCTGCCTTAGAACAGGCCTAGGCCTAGTTAGGCGACTGTGTCAATCATAAAAATAATGTCGCATCAATTTCTTGCTAACATCTTAATCAAATATGACATTAACGTTTTACTAGATGTGTTACTACTAAATAAATAAATAAAATGTACACGCACGCTCGTTTATATCGATTCTTGACGTGACACATATGATTGATCGAGTGTGAAACAATCGAGGGATTGTGATCAGCGAACGTCCTATTTTTCTTCCCATTTACCGTGTGTTGGAGGGGGATCTCCGTCAGCCATGCGGGGATTCCACGAGCTAATGCAGGTTTTATTGCAGCAAAAGAGCGTAAATCGAAAACGCGCACGTTTTACATATTGGACGGAATGGTGGCGGAGTTTCTTTTCACATTTTTCACACACTTCGCACTGCCTGGTGACGTTATATGTACGCATACGGATGTCCTAAAACAGTCCTTTGCCATACTATTAGACCCACCGTGCATTTCATTACCGGTTGGTATACACTTTTCAATATTCGCAAACTTTTGACGTGACAACGTCTTATAATTCGATGGAGCCGGCTGCACGCACGAAAAAACATAACTCATGCGACGTTACCTCGCTCTGAGGCGTTCCATTTAAGGCTTGACGTGCAAGCGAGAGCGCGGAACGAGCGACAAAGAGGCACAATAGGCCTCCGCGTTCGGCAGCGTTCGACATCTGTCTCTCTCCTACTTGAGTGAGCGATGCGTCCGCGTGGACAGCTGCTATACAATAATACATTTACATGTTTTCGTCAAGTATGAAGTGCAGTGAAAAGTGAATGTGGTGTCAATTGTTTATAGCAACGATAATTGCGGCGATAAAGGTAATTATTCTTTCGATATTACATATATGTTCCGTGATATATTGTCGAATATTCGTGCTTTCACCATTAAAAAAATATCTATCAAACAAATAAAACTAAAATTTTCTTTTGAAAAATGCAGCCATTCCATCAGTATTTTCTGATGACGTTGTCACGTTCAACTATCGTCAGTAAACCGACTTTACAGACAACCGATTTTTTAAAAATCATGTTTTCTCATTAGTGTTTATGGTTATTCATTGAAATATAGCGTGATGTATAAAAAATATATTTATCTAACGTATTTAGAGGATACAACAGCATAAAACAACAAAATTCTTGACTTTTCGTCACAATTACATATGCCGTCTTTACGAGGAGAATTAAATAGGAGAAGAAATAAAAGTAGAAAACTCGTTTCTTTTTACTATTAATAAATAAAACAATGGTAAAGCCTATGTAGTTTAATTAATTTTTCATCCCATCTATTCGAAAAGGACGACGTGGTTCGCCTTTAAGTGCGCCCAAAAGTGGTGTTTTCTATAAGAAACTTTATAAGTGCGCCGCAATTATCTTTGCGGCGCACTTTTTGAATTTGGAACATCTTAGTCTTCAGGACCGCAGAAGTTGAACGCAAATATTGTTTGAATAATAAAGACTGGCTAGTACGACGGCCCCTAGTCGCGTCGCCGGATGAATAAAAAAAAAACAAATGAAATTAAAAACGCGCGAACAAATGCCACTATCGCCGAGCCCATCTACATCCAAACATATTGAGATTTCAACCACAACGGGCGAACCCGTCACCGCAGGACGTTTTAACGATTCATCGTTCTATCGACCGTGCAGTGAGCGTAGAAGACTTTGGACATAACAAATCCGACGTCTAGCTACGCCACAACCCGTTAGAGTCCAACGCCTTACCGCGAGTAGCCAGGTATGTTACCTGGCGGGCGGCACTCGCGCCCTAACTACCAATTGTGACCAGATTTCTCAGGTCTCTCGATTGGTTCCGAGTTCGAGGTCGCTTGCGCGGTCCTCTCACTTACGAAGCGGTGAAACGGAGTGTACCGAATCTATCGCGGACCAAGGCGTCCTTTGCCCGACTCTGAACCGGGATCGGATGGCCAATGGTCATTTCAAGAGCAGTCGCCGTAGGGTAGACAACTACCTCCGCTCTATAGGAAACAATACAGTTCCCAGATTGTTAGTCGGAGAGCACAATCGATTGGCTTGCGCCGCTCGGTGCGCAGACCGTCCAGGAGCGCCAGAGGATTGATTCCCAGGGGAGACTGGTTGACCCAGTGTCCTACCCAGGCTCCGCACCCCATGCGTGAAGGCCATCGGATGGGTGTTGACCCGTGAGTGTGACCGACCCTGAAACAGAATGGGTCTTCGTGGCCAACTCAGCAAGGGCCCATTAGCTCCCTCTACATCCAAACAGATGGTTATCTATTATTACTCCTGGGTTTTCCACTCCCTTATTTCGACAGTCGTTAACATAGGTATTAGGCATTTTACACGGTTGGCCTCTTCTGTCAATGGACAGTGTTTCTCCCCTAAGGGTTCGCCAGTTGATCGTAGGGGGTTTCCGAAAAGATTTGCGTGATCGCGACAAGGATGGCTGGCGACGCGCATTACAGTTCCCAGATTGTTAGTCGGAGAGCACAATCGATTGGCTTGCGCCGCTCGGTGCGCAGACCGTCCAGGAGCGCCAGAGGATTGATTCCCAGGGGAGACTGGTTGACCCAGTGTCCTACCCAGGCTCCGCACCCCATGCGTGAAGGCCATCGGATGGGTGTTGACCCGTGAGTGTGACCGACCCTGAAACAGAATGGGTCTTCGTGGCCAACTCAGCAAGGGCCCATTAGCTCCCTCTACATCCAAACAGATGGTTATCTATTATTACTCCTGGGTTTTCCACTCCCTTATTTCGACAGTCGTTAACATAGGTATTAGGCATTTTACACGGTTGGCCTCTTCTGTCAATGGACAGCGTTTCTCCCCTAAGGGTTCGCCAGTTGATCGTAGGGGGTTTCCGAAAAGATTTGCGTGATCGCGACAAGGATGGCTGGCGACGCGCATTGGCTGGCAGGAATCATTGCCGTTCAAGCTTATTATAAAAATATGTCATTAATTGATTTTTGGGCTGCAGGACAGAAAGAATATCCCAAGCTATCACGTAAAATGGTGAATTACTTATTTATTTATTTAACAGGGAAAACATACAGCGCTACAAAAAATATTACAATTACATTAAATACAATATTTCTGGCCGATGACATGCTTTCAACAATAGTTGTAGTTAGTTAAGTCTCCAATACGCACAGTGCACACTTTGGGGGTTCGGATGGGAAAAGGAAAGGAAAATGAGGGAATGGGTGTCAATAGATTTTAAATAATAATGTGCGGTACAAAAAATAAGAAAAATTTACTCTATCATATAAACCTATCATATAAAGTTAAAGAACAAAGAATGAAAAACCAAATAGTCACTAAGACATAAATATCCCATGAGAAATGTCTATGTCGCATTTTCGATTAATTTAAAATTTATGCTCTGCTTAAATATATTCTCTTTCATGTTAAATAGGTCTATATTCTGGAAATGATTATCGTAAGTTGATATTAAGCTGTACGTAATGGAGATCTGGGCATACCTAGTACGGACGCGCGGGACTTCGAAGGTACGGGGAAAGCGAGCCACGCGTGGTGGTACGTGAAAAGATAGAATTATGTGTGAAATATGGGTTGTCCACGATGTTATGGATAACACTGTAATAATACCATGTCTGCCGTGGTACGGCGGTTCTCCAATGATGTAATATTGAATGATTCATCCTCTCCTCGTACGTGTTCAGTCCCAAGCATTGACGGAAGTTTAGCTGTCTCATAAATCGTTTTTGGACGCTTTCTATTCTCTCCTTACATACATGATATTGCGGATTCCAGATCGGCGATGCAAACTCTAATACGCTGCGGATGTATGCAAAATAAAGGGTTTTAAATACAGTTGGATCAGAGAACGACTTAGAGACCCTACTAATGAAGCCCAAGGTTTTTAACGCTTTACTGACAATACCTTGTATGTGTTCGTCAAATGTCAATCGGTGATCGAGTTGAACGCCAAGGTCGCGAATGCTCAGCGCGTTGGGAATCGGATCATGATGATCCCATGATATAATACTGAAAGTGCAATTTATTTTTTTTACGGCTAAACGTAATTTGATTGCATTTCAAAGCGTTGAGAGAGAGTCTGTTTCTTTCGCAGTATTCAAACAACCTATTAATGTCGTCCTGGATAAGATGGCAATCGGTGATGCTTTCAACCTGGGCGTAAATTTTAAGGTCATCAGCGTATAGTATATAGGGCATCATTTTATTACCTTTGCCCTTCGCGACAACTACTTTTGTGAGAAAGGGTTTTCACACCTAGGTATAAAAAAAAAATTCAGAGATCCTCTTGATCCTGAAACATAATTATTATTAAATTTAAATAAAGTTGCTTCCAAAAAGACTCAATTT
>OX155971.1:27511562-27634205 GCA_944548615.1 Micropterix aruncella | reverse complement strand
TAAAGTGTCATCCTTTAAACGAATTCTTTATATATATATATATATATATATATATATATATATATATATATATATATATATATATATTATATATATATAATATATAATATATATATATATATATATATATATATATATATATATATATATATATATATATATATATATATATATATATATATATATATATATATATATATATATATATATATATATATATATATATATATATATATATATATATATATATATATATATATATATATATATATATATATATATGTATATCTATATATAAATATATATATACATATATATATATATATATATATATATATAATATATATATATATATATATATATATATATATATATATATATATATATATATATATATATATATATATATATATATATATATATATATATATATATATATATATATATATTATATATATATATATATATATATATATATATATATATATATATATATATATATATATATATATATATATATATATATATATATATATATATATATATATATATATATATATATATATATTATATATATATATATATATATATATATATATATATATATATATATATATATATATATATATATATATATATTTATATATATATTGATATTTTAAGGATGTAATTTTTTTTTTAAATTATTTTCATAATATATAAAATTAGATTCATGAAAAGTTACTTATCTGGCGTCCTGGTGGACCAGAAACATTTAAACGATAGTTAATGTCCTCTTTAAATACTTAGGGCAGCAGCACCTGTTTCCGCAATTGATAACTTATGATGTTCTTAGTTATTGCAGCCGAATTACTGTATGCCCTTGGATGTAATAAGTATAGGAGGATGGTTTCTGTAACAGAAATTGATGTTAGTAACTTATTTTAGAAGAAATTATATGACTGAGAATATTTCGACACTAGTCGTATTCATCTCTTTGACATTTCTGATAGAACAATTTTTTCAAAATTTAAATTTAAAAAAAACTGAACATAGAGAAATGGGTTAATAATATTTTGCAATATCGTTATAAATGCACTATAACCGACCTTGAAAAACATTATTAATAATGATTTTTAAATGAAAAATATTAATAAGCTTTTAATGAATATGTCTGAACAAATATAATTACTGTATTAATTTTGCCTATTTAGACCGGGACCCTTGCAAGCGCCTAAAATATTTATAAAAGCCAACTCCCAAGATTTAACGTCCTCTTTCTTTAGCGTTATCGCCAAGGCACTTAATAATTTTTACTTTAAAAACAATTATCAAAAGTTTAAATTGTGTGCCTTAGCATGCAATGCTATTGGAAGTTGACTTTCATTGCCTACGCTGGCCCTGTGATTATTTAACCTAATGCTAAGAGGTGTAGTTGTTTCCCCAATATAAAATGCATTGCAGGTCTGGCAAAGTAATTGATATACAATATTTTTTGAAATTCAACTACTATTAAAAGGAACTCTGTAACTGTTGGGAGTGTTAGGACTAGTAAAATAAATGCTTCGATCTAATAAAGGACATGTTTTACAACGTGATCGACCACAAGGCTGTAGGCCCAAATTTTTGTTATTAACCCCTCACGTTGCGAGGTAAAAACACCTATCACTTTTGCGCGCGACATATTCGCGCGCAAAAAATCGACGCGAGTCAACAGCCTTGAGAAAAACGATCATAACTTATAAACCACTAAACGGAATAAAAAAGATAAAGAGAAAAATGATCGCATTGAAATTTGACATATAAAACATTATAACCTTATCTCGTAAAACAATTAAGATAATAATGAATAAAATATTACAAAATTGGCAAACTGAAAAAAAACTCGCCTATAAAATCATTTCGATTTTTTTGTAAATACAGTTTTTGTAAATATCAAAAATTGTAAATACAGTTATGTTCTTTATTAAATGCTTTACCAAAACGATATTTTTTTTTTACTTATTTGCATACAAAAATACGGAAAAAATATTTATTTATTCAGCCAAGAAAAATTTTATTTATTCTCGTAAAAAAAAATTTTTTTAATTTTTAATTTGTGACTACTTATGGTATTTTTTTATATGAAATTCTTTCAAAATAACTTTATTACTACATCACTTCTTCTTAGAAATCACACCAGAACTTTGACCTTTGTCTGATATTATAGAAAAATCTAAAGTTTTGAGAGTTTCCGCTTCCGAACCTAATAATAAACTTTGAATGCCCATAATATAAAATTCGTTAGATTTTTTCAATTATATTGTCTTATCATAGACTTATTATATGTCTAATAACTAATTACTATACTCCAAAGAGTCACATTTCATCGAAAAACTATGGAAAATCGCACTTTTTTCTCTCATAGTAATTATCAAAACAAGTTTCATTTTCGCGAGCCATATTAGAAAAACAACATATAATGTTCAAAATACGCCTAATTATGTGATAAATTAGGATGTAAATGAAGCAATACCTATTTTATTAGTAAATTAAAGCGACATTACGTCATGTTTCGCGATATATAGGGATATTTCACAAACATTACAAAATAAAAACGGCCATTTTTTCGCGAGCCGTGTGTTGTTGACAAAGTGTTTTCTTCGAAAATTCCGTGAAAAACAGCAAATGGATTGTGGAAATTGAATAATCCTAATGGCTAAACTACTTAAAAAGGGAAATTACTTACTTTTATCCGGTATACACTGCACTTATATACACAAAACACTTCACAAAACAAACACGTCGCGGAAACTATACGCCGCCGCGGGGTGGGCCGATCGACAATGCTGTTTTGACGTCTAATGCTGAGTTTTTAAATCGGCGGTCGATGTTATCGTCGTTGGCCGGCGAATGAAAGATTATTTGGCCATGTCGTCCCGCGGTCAGAAAGCATTAAAGTACGACGATTCGAATCGTAAATTGCATTTTTCGCAGCGGCGAGCGCGATATCCAAAATCGGATGTTACGGATTGTTAGGCGGCCGCCATACATGTCCCCAAATGGATGTTACGTGCTTGAGGGGTATATAAGATAATTTCGATTATTTTTTATTAAGTATTGATTTTAAGTTAGGAGGTTTTCGAAATGATAAAATTAGTGGTATATCTAATAAACCTTTGGTTGATGGGTCGTTAGCTATAATAGGGAATAAATCTGCTAAAATAGGTCGCAGTTTCTCAGTGCCAGGAAAATAAGTAGTACTTAGAAAAAAATTATTTTGATTTAAATTTGACACCAATTTTGGTTTAGGTGAAAATTTTGTTTCGGAATTTATTATATTTTTATCTAACAAAGAGGCAGGATAATTTCTTTCTATTAGTGATTTTTTAAGATTAGAAAGTTACTTATCTAAATTTTCTTTATTATTAATTAAACGGTGTCCGCGAATGGACATTGAATATGGAATTGACTTTTTGGTATGAAACGGATGACAGCTATCGAAATGTAGGTATTGCTCTTTGTTTTTTGGTTTTATATGAATTGCAGTTTTAATGGTGCCTTCGGATAGAGTTAGATCAACGTCTAAGAATGTAATTTGATTTTCTGATATAGTGTATGTAAAATCTAAGGGTCCGAAATTATTTAAATCTGTAAGGAAGTCAGTGAGTGTGTCATGTCCATGTGGCCAAAACAGTATAATATCATCAATAAACCTATACCACATTAGTGGTTGTAAATTTTGAGTAAGAAGAAATTTATTTTCTAATAACCCCATAAAGAGATTCGCATAAGAAGGTGCCATTCTTGTTCCCATTGCTGTACCATTAATTTGGAGATAAAATTCATCCTCAAAGAAAAAGCATTCTTAGTGAGGACGAATTCAGCCAACTTACAAAGAAAATTTGTAGAAGGAATTTGGGGGGCTGGGCCTTTGATTAAGGTAATGGGAAAATCGCTTCTAAGCCTAAATAATGGGGAATATTAGTATAAAGAGAGACAGCGTCAATTGTAACAAGTAATAAGTTTGTCAGTCTTAGGAATTGTGGTATTTTTTAGAATCTCGATGAAATGGTAACTATCTTTAATGTGTGACTTGAGATTTTTTACAAATGGCTGTAGAAAGTAATCGACAAAAGCTGAAATTCTTTCTGTGGGTGAGTTAAAACTAGCTACTATCGGTCTTCCTGGATTATTAGGTTTATGAATTTTTGGCAATAAGTAAAAATTTGGTGTTCTGATAGGGTTAGGAATTAAAGTGTTAACATCTTCATCTGATAATTTTTCAATGGTTTTTTGTTGTTCAATATATTTTTTTATTGTATTAGCAAAATTTTGATTCGGATCACTATATATTTTTTTTATAGGAAGTTTCGTCTCTGAGTTGCCTCAAACCTTCAGCTACATAGTCTGTTTCATTAAGGATGACTGTAGTTGAACCTTTATCAGCTGGTAAAATGATGATATTTGTATCTTTGCTTAGATTGTTAAGAGCTGAAAGTTCATCAGATGTTAAGTTAGGTGTAGGTTTGAGGCTATTTAAAAATGTTGGTTGTGTAACTTTGTTCATTAAAACTGTAATAAATATTTCTACAGGATGATTTTTTTGGAAGAGAGGGTGGCTCTTTATTAGAATATTGTCGAAATTTTGCCAGTGCGTCATGTAATTTACTATTATTACCATTTTTGTCCCCTTGAATGCCAAAACTCACGCCATCTCAAATTACGACAAAATTTTGCTATATCATTTCCAAAAACTGAAATGGTCAACTTTGGGAGTTGGTGTGAAATTTAGCCCTTTAGATAAAACTGAATATTCATTATGGTTTATAATTTTTGAGGACAAGTTTTTTACGACAAGTCTATCGCTATTTATAGGAACCTGTGCAGCATTAGAATTTGTAACTGATGATGTCAAATTTTCAATAATTGGGATTTCTAAAGGAACTTGTGTAGGTTCGGGATGCATATCTGCATGAGAATAATTGTTTATAAAAATGACGATTAGTTGAGAATTTGTTTTGTGATGAATATAAGGGAATGTTTTCTTTATTGTTATAATTTGAAACAGGATTTGAATTATATCTTGTATAATTTTGTTGTGTAGAGTTGTTGATTTTGTGAAAAATTTGTAAATTATGAAACTTATTTTCGTGTTTTAGCCTAATATTGTTTAAATCAATTACAGAACTGCTAACTATTTCACTAGCATATATATAATGCATTGGAGAATACATTTCTATCA
Source organism: Micropterix aruncella (assembly GCA_944548615.1). Lineage (NCBI taxonomy): Eukaryota > Metazoa > Arthropoda > Insecta > Lepidoptera > Micropterigidae > Micropterix > Micropterix aruncella. Next base: position 27,629,002 of record OX155971.1, on the reverse strand, counting down.
AATCAACATAATATATAAGAGACCTTAAATGTTTATCTACCAAAACTTTGTATTCATGGTGTAAAACAAATGTAATCTCCATTGCATAATTAAACCTTAAAGTGTGGAAATTATATTGGATTTCTGGACTTATAGCTGAGAAAGGAAATTTAGGTATTAACCCTTTGGGACATATATCATTATTTAGACATTTTGACAGATATTCTACATGTCCTGTAAATTGTGATGCTTTACGAGAATGATAATTAACCTGATTTAACCAATAATTATATTCGTTCATAGTGATACATGTGATAGCAAAATAAGTAAGTAAAAAGTGTAAAATTGTTTATATTTTGATATTTTAAGGGTGTAAATTTTTAAAAAAATTATTTTCATAATATATAAAATTAGATTCATGAAAAGTTTTATATACATATATATATATATATATATATATATATATATATATATATATATATATATATATATATATATATATATATATATATATATATATATATATATATATATATATATATATATATATATATATATATATATATATATATATATATATATATATATATATATATATATATATATATATATATATATATATATATATATATATATATATATATATATTATTATAATATATTATTAAGTATCAATAAGTATTAATAATATACAAAATAAATTCACAAAAATAAAAATAAATTATGTTTAAGAATCATCAATTTATATTACTACATATACCTACTATTATGTTTTTATTATAAAGATTCAATTATCTAATAAGGTGTTCAATATTTGCATTTGTATAATTTAAGAGGTAGGCACTCAAACTATGTTTAAATGTATATAAAATTTTAATGGGAACACACGTTGGGAACATAATTCAAATTATAATATTATTTTGAATTTTTCGTTACATAGAGATTCAAACGCAAAAGTACAAAAGGAAACAAAAAAAAAACAATTTAGGAATTGCCGTTGTATGTTACATTTAGGCGTATTTTATACCGTCTAAATTTAGGTATTCATCTGTCTGAGCTCAGGTTAAAGAGCACGTAAATTATTTATTACTTTTAATGTGCTAAGTAAAGTGCAACCGAGCCCGCCTTGCTAGGCACGGCGAGCTCACTTCCTGAGTTCTATCGGAGTGGCACGATTGTGTCAGAGAGAATGAAAAATAACAGTTTATATAACAATAACAAATTGTATGAGTCCATAAGGATCGTATACACTAAATACCAATTTAAAAAACGGTGTCACAGGTGGCTTCTGAATGAAGGTCGGGATATTAGCCACCAAATATTTGACATTCCTATGTAATTTAATTTAAACAAATTCAATTAATATTGTGTTTTTGTTCCTTTTTAATTGAATTATATTGAAATATATATTTTAACTTGTAACATGTACATTTTATATAAAATTGTATCCTTGGACTATTTAAATTCGATTTTTTAACTATTTATTGCGATATAATTTTTCCATTTATTTCGATTCATTATTATTATTCAATTTGATTATTTCACCATTTACTGAATGTTATTTTTCCAGCACACTACAGCTACAATTACATCACACTACACTACACTACAGTTACATCACACTACACTCAGATTACAATGTTTATTATTATTAGTTAATTTTTAATATTATTTGATAACTAGCATATTTAAAAAATTAAGTAGTCTAAAGTATGCACAAGCCACTGTCTACTTGGTACGTTTGCCTTAGTACGGGCGTAGGCATAAGTTAGGCGGCGTTGATTTAAAAAATTGTGGTCTGCAGTGCTTTCAATTTCGCTATTATTTACATTTAAGCCTATAATGTTAAACTTAGAATGTACTTCCGTGAAAATGTGCTTTTCTTTAATAAATAAATAAATAAATATTATACATATATAACAACAAAATATTCTTAGCGCAGATTAAGTCAAAAATGTAAATACCCACCGCAGTGTTGCCAGATTGGAGGCTTTCGAATTTAGTACGTAGTTATTAGCCTTATGGCGAGACGGATTATTTTTCTATTCGATGAAACCTGTTGCGGCTCGTTGTTCTGCCAGGGGCGGATGGGAAGCAATAAAACAGAATGAAACAAAAGTACTCCGCATTGTAATTTTGACAGTTGAATGGCAGATTCCCGTGGCGGATTTCCCATTTTCACTGACAATACATAGCTGACGTCGAACGTTAAGCCCACAGACGCGCTCAGATCTAATGGACTACGTGATCCATTCGAAATACATGCTCACTTGTGGAAGGGCGGGTACATAAAATGTACGTTTTATTAATTTTAAATCGTGGTATAATATCAATTCAATAATAATATCCTTCTTCTGATTTCAGAAATGCAATATTACTTGTCAGTCTAACTAATAATACATATTTTGATAGAAACTAAGTCGGGGGAGTCTGGAAACAGAACTGTTTCCTATAGGGCGGGGATAGTTGTTCATCTTACTGCGGCTGCTCTTAAAACGACCATCGGCTACCCGATTCTAATTGAACACCCTGGCCAAGGATGCCGTGGTCTGCGATAGATTCGGTAGACACCGTTTCACCGCTACATAAGGGAAAGGACCGCGCAAGCGACCTGTAACCATTTGGGAGACTTAAGTAATCTGGTTGCAACTGGCTGTAAGGGCGCGAGTGTCGGCCCGCTAGTTGTCTTACCCGACTGTCTCGCGGTAAGGCGCTGCATACGGGCATTCAAATTATTTTGTTCATTTTTTACAATTTTAAATAACTAGAGTTGTCGACAACAGCGGGCGAGCCCGTCACCTCTGGAAGTTTTAACGATTAGTCGTTCTATCTCCCTGGAGTGAGCGCAGAAGACTTGAGAACAAAACAGTCCACCACAAGCCCGTAAGAGGCCAACGCCTTAACCGCGAGATAGCCAGGAGTGTTACCCAGCGGGCTTACAATCACGCCCTTACTTCCAATTGCGACCAGATTACTCCAGTCTCTCGATTGGTTACGAGTTCAAGGTCGCTTGCGCGGTTCTCTCCCTTACGAAGCGGTGAAACGGTGTATACCGAATCTATCGCGGACCACGGCATCCTTTGCCCGGCTGTTCACCCAGGATCGGGTAGCCGATGGTCGTTTCGAGAGCAGTCGCCGTAAGGTCCGCAACCACTTCCGCTCTATAGGAAACAGTACTGCTTCCAGACTCCCCCGACTGTTAGTCAGAGTGAGCAATCAATTGGCTTATGCCGCGCGGTGCTCAGGCCGTCCTGGAGCGCCAGAAGGTTGATTTCCAGGGGAAACTAACCATAGGGCCAGAGTCCTACCCAGGCTCGCAGCTCATGTGTGGAGGCCGTCGGATAGGTGTTGACCCGTGAGTGTGACCAACCCTGAACAGAATGGGTCTTCGTGGACAACTCAGCAAGGGCCCATTAGCCCCCTTTACAATTTTAAATAGTCAAGACCTGACTAGGCGGCCGCCTCATCTAAGGCAGACATTTTTTTAATATTTTTATTTACCGCATGTGGCGGAAATTGACGGCGGAAAGTTTTGTCCTAAGTCTTCTGAGTTCACCTCACGGGAGGCAGAACGATCAAATTTCGTTAAAAAATCTTGAGGTTAGGGGTTAGCCCGTTGTAGTTGACAGCTCTAATTGCCATTACGCGGCGTTTTTAAACAAATTGAGATTTATTTGAGCAATGAATATATCGTTGAATATTGTCATGGCCCCCTAGCACTGTTGACCCTGGTGCACTGCACCACCTCGCACCTTAGTAGCAACGCCATTGGTGCGATTGGCCATAACGTTGCTTGTCGATGTGGACATCTTAGTGCAATTCCGAATCAATTGTGAACCCGAGGATGTTAATATTGGTCACCGAAGAAATTGGTACAATGACGCTCATAACATTCAAATCGGAGTTTGTGACATTTTGTAAACGTTATTTTCACGTTCAAGTTCTTTATTGTGTGAATTATTTTTAAAACATACAATGTTTAAGTAACAAACTGCTCAGAGAGCATACAACATCTCGTTTTAGAAGAAACTTCATAAAGTAGAAGCTATATAAGTCGCAATCAATAAGCAGTAAAACTAAAACCATCAACAATTAAAATAATCAATATCAGAAATGATCAAACAAATCGAAGACTATCGCGGTTGTTTGACATTATAAATAGGATAGAAAACGAATTTACCGCGTGAAATTTGTAGGACCCGACGTTTCGGTGACGTTGCAGCCGCCGTTGTCAAGGGTAAACTGAAGAGCTGTCAGTCCGTTGTTTTGCGGGTAGGCCGCAAACCGCTGCCGCCACTGCGTAGGTTATAACGGTGGTGGGGGGCCGGGCTCGGAGCGCGGGAATTTTTAAAATCCGTCTTGCACACAACACTCACTGTATCCTGTTTTACGTCTTTGCGTTCGGCGTTCGGCGGCGGGAACATTTTAAGAAGAGGGTTCCACGTAGAAGAGAGTTTGTAGCCGTCATCTCTATTGAAGTTCGGAGTTCTTCTTATTTCAATGGCTTCCCGGATCATGCGAGGAAAGTAGAATTGTTCCTTCGATAGAACAATGGGATTTTGAAACTGCATCCAGTGGTTACTTCCGCTATCCAATATATGTTCGCAGATCGCCGATTTTTCTCGCTGAACGTTTTTAACAGCTTTGATGTGTTCTGTCAGTCGCGTGGCTATGGGCCGTTTCGTTTGTCCAACGTAGGCTAGACCGCAGCTGCATTCGACTTTATACACACCCGGGGTTTGCAGTGGTATTACATCCTTTACAGGCCTCAAAAATCGAGCTATATTTTGGGTCGGTTTGAAGATCGTTTTTATATCGAATCTGTTTAGCATCTTACTTATTCGATCTGTCACGCCCTTGACGTATGGTAAGAATGCTCTTGATCTGCTCGGTTTTTGAGTTTCGTCCGTATTAGATCGTGTGCGTGTCTCGTGATATTTTCCGTATCCATTTTTCCTAAGGACATCATTGACATGTTCCATCTCCTTCGGAAAATGCTCAGTGTCGCATAGATCGCGTGCTCGATTCACGAGCGACGTTTGCACTGAACGTAGATGGTAGGGATGATGGTGTGAGCTTGCATGCAAATATCTGTCCGTATGTGTGGGCTTCCGATATACCGTATGTCCGAGAGTATTGTCACTTCTCCTCGTCACTTTGACATCCAAAAATGGTAAGGAGCCGTCCTTCTCTACTTCATAGGTGAAACTGATTTTTGGGTGTATGGAGTTTAGATGACCCAGGAATTCTTTCACCGTTTGAATGTTGCCTTTCAGGATGCAGAAGGTATCATCCACGTAGCGGAGCCAGACAATGGGTTTAATTTTGGAGGTTTTTATGGCTAATTCCTCAAAATATTCCATATATAGGTCACTAACTATCGGCGATACGGGGCATCCCCCGTATCGCCGATAGTTAGTGACCTATATATGGAATATTTTGAGGAATTAGCCATAAAAACCTCCAAAATTAAACCCATTCTCTGGCTCCGCTACGTGGATGATACCTTCTGCATCCTGAAAGGCAACATTCAAACGGTGAAAGAATTCCTGGGTCATCTAAACTCCATACACCCAAAAATCAGTTTCACCTATGAAGTAGAGAAGGACGGCTCCTTACCATTTTTGGATGTCAAAGTGACGAGGAGAAGTGACAATACTCTCGGACATACGGTATATCGGAAGCCCACACATACGGACAGATATTTGCATGCAAGCTCACACCATCATCCCTACCATCTACGTTCAGTGCAAACGTCGCTCGTGAATCGAGCACGCGATCTATGCGACACTGAGCATTTTCCGAAGGAGATGGAACATGTCAATGATGTCCTTAGGAAAAATGGATACGGAAAATATCACGAGACACGCACACGATCTAATACGGACGAAACTCAAAAACCGAGCAGATCAAGAGCATTCTTACCATACGTCAAGGGCGTGACAGATCGAATAAGTAAGATGCTAAACAGATTCGATATAAAAACGATCTTCAAACCGACCCAAAATATAGCTCGATTTTTGAGGCCTGTAAAGGATGTAATACCACTGCAAACCCCGGGTGTGTATAAAGTCGAATGCAGCTGCGGTCTAGCCTACGTTGGACAAACGAAACGGCCCATAGCCACGCGACTGACAGAACACATCAAAGCTGTTAAAAACGTTCAGCGAGAAAAATCGGCGATCTGCGAACATATATTGGATAGCGGAAGTAACCACTGGATGCAGTTTCAAAATCCCATTGTTCTATCGAAGGAACAATTCTACTTTCCTCGCATGATCCGGGAAGCCATTGAAATAAGAAGAACTCCGAACTTCAATAGAGATGACGGCTACAAACTCTCTTCTACGTGGAACCCTCTTCTTAAAATGTTCCCGCCGCCGAACGCCGAACGCAAAGACGTAAAACAGGATACAGTGAGTGTTGTGTGCAAGACGGATTTTAAAAATTCCCGCGCTCCGAGCCCGGCCCCCCACCACCGTTATAACCTACGCAGTGGCGGCAGCGGTTTGCGGCCTACCCGCAAAACAACGGACTGACAGCTCTTCAGTTTACCCTTGACAACGGCGGCTGCAACGTCACCGAAACGTCGGGTCCTACAAATTTCACGCGGTAAATTCGTTTTCTATCCTATTTATAATGATCAAACAAAAGCAATAATCAGATAATCAATCAAACTAATTTTTATAATGTTTTGTCCAAGAAGAATCTAAATACATTGTAATTATATTTAAATATAAGATAATATATAAGTAAAAAAATTAATATAATAATTAATTCAAACTAAAACAATCGATAAATGAAATAATCAGTATACGCATTACATTAAAATAAAGGGGCTGTAAAAAAAGTCGTTTTGTATTATTTATAATTGCATTGCATATGCGTCTTGTAAATGTTGACATAAAAATATGCAGATCGTTCATAACGACAAGGAATAAAGTACGGAAATCGCTCAGCTACTTCCGTCAATCTTTTTCATAAATATTTCAACAGATGCGAAAGCGCTCTCGACAAATCGATTCGCGCAGTTTTCAATTTTTCCCGAAGGCACAGCGGCGTCATTCTGCTGAGCGGGAGGGATAGTGGGAGGGGGGGGGGGGGTATTAGTTGTCTCTTTTTGTTCGCCTGCCCGCCTGCAACAAACGACGCTTTCCTTTTTGCACGGGATTTCCCGTGTTCCCAGAGAAGAGCGGTAAATCCCCGGGCAGACTTCGAGAAGACGATTTAGACGACTGCGCTAGATCATCCTCTTGACAAGCCTGATTTCACAGATTCTGCCTGTAAAATGCGACGCCTTATAAGAAATTCCGTTTTGTTGGATACAAGAATTTGGGAGTTTTTACTTGGAGTTAGTTGATAGGAGTCTCATTAGTATCAATTGTTTGCAGAGCTGAAGATATTAGACATCAGGCAGGTATATGCAAAAACAGTCTTTCTTAACTACCTAAAAAGTAAAGATAGTCACGTTAAATCTGAGCATAAAATTTCAACGAGGAGCGCCACAACCTGTAAACACATTGTACAGAAAACCCGAACATCCTTCGCCCAAAGACACCTTGGCTTTATAGGGCCAAAATTTTATAACCATCTAAAAGAATCTATAAAAACATGCCAACACACTAAGTCAATCCTATTAAAATTTAAAATTACACTACTTCAACTTGGTAGAAATGAGGTGGAAAAGGCAATAAGTCATATTTTAAAGTAAAGGTCTGTATTATTATTACTATTATTATTAATATTATTATTAATAACCATACAACAAATGTTAGAAATAATAGTATAATAAAACTTAGGTGCACAAATTATTAACATATTTTTAAACATATATGTTAAGTATATTTTAACATTGAACTAACTACCAAAAATTATTCGACTTTGACAATGAAGTATACTTTTTAGACTAGGTAATATTAATAAATAATAATGGCTGTTTCTTTGTTTTCTCACAAATAACTTTATTTATTTTATTTAATCGAATTTTATATGATATTTATTGCCTATTAAATAATAAAATTGCATTTTATTTATTATATTATCTTTTAATATTTTTTTTATTATTATTATTTTTTTATTTTATTCTGAAGACCACATTTTAGGGCAATTTAGTGTCATTAGCTTTTTACTAAAACTTGTATATTTGTAAGCAACCAAGCAATCAAGCAAACTTGATTGTAATATTGGAGTCCTGTCCACCCTAGAACGGGCTAGTCCCAGTTGGGTGATAGAAACAAATAAGCAAAAGGTTAAGGTTTTGCCATTCGGTTCTTGTTATTTTTATAAGCTAATCAATGTTTCATAGTAATTAATTCTTAAATAAATAAATAAATAAATATTGTCATACATTGCACTTCACTTTATATTTTAATACTATTTATTTATTTGTTCTACAAACTTCATACTACGACATTTTATATTAATATTTATTTCCATGATCATGCTATATCAATATTTTAAATATAATTATAAGCCTAATTTGAATTCGCTTATCTATTTTATATTTTATCATATTTTGTATTTTTCATTTTAATATTATGTGCACATGAATAAATCTTTGCCATACATAGAGTTTTCCTTGGTACGGGCTATGGCCTAGTTAGGCAGATTCTGCAACTAATACAATTGTAAATTTATGTTTTTGAATGAATAAAATTATTATTATTATTATTAATTTAAAATATATTATGTTTATTGTGGTCTGTCGTTCCAATCTATACTAATATTATAAAGAAGTAATGTTTGTAAGTTTGTATGTAGGGGGTAATCTCCGAAACTACTCATCCGATTTCAAAATTTGTTTCACTAATGGAAAGCTCCATTATCGACGAGTGCTATAGGCTATGTTTTATTGTGGTGGATGTCAGTTTTCAATGTGAAGTCACGATATTTGTAAATCAAGTCGACGGAAAATAAGCCTGTGTGTTGCTTTCTCGGCTTGCTCTGACGAAACTGTTTGATATATGTGAAAACAACATATGACAAAAACATTGGGCTCAAAAAGATTTATAAGGAAGTCGGCGACAGCATGTATTCAACTTTTATATTTAAGCTACAATAACTGCTTTTACTTCTCAAAAAATAATAAAAATAAGTAGGCAGTGTTGGTTGAAGATTTTAGCAATAAAAAAGGATCCCTTACAAATAGAAATTGATTCATCACCACTGGTGTTAACTAACTGTCTATTCATTTATTTGCAACATTTAGTAAGCTCAGTGCGAGGTTTGGGTCCGACGACTACGGGCCTTGTCGACAGATATATTCTCAATGATTCTTCAATGAATAGAAGTCGTCCGCGTTTATCAATTTTTTCAAGCATTTATTTACGATGCAATGTTTGTCGGTAGGTTTGTATGTATGTTATTTGTTTAAGTGGAATCGTGCAAGCGGAATTACAACCACTTACTCTTATCCTATGAAGTTTAAATCTACTTATTGGTTCAGTTTCGATGACAATGCATTTCTATGGTGAGCATTACCTGATACTACCACCAGGATCGGCTGCTGACGAGGTTACTCTTCCACCGTTAAAAGCACAGACACACAATTTTGTATACGCATTCAATTATGACAATCCGTTCTAAATTTCACTATGACATGGCTGCTGGACCCAGGGTTGGCTCCCTACGAGGGGACTCCACGGTCAACAGCACAGAAACGAAATGTTGTATAAGCATTCAGTTTTGATAGCGTGTTCTTAGTTTCACTGCGACACTGCTGCTGCACCTAAGATTGGCTTACAACTACCGTTGAGGAATACCTACTCCTCAACGCTCGAAAGTATAGAAACAAAATTTTGAATACGCATTCAATTATGATAGCCCGTTCTAAGTTTCATCGCAATGTTATTCCACTTCAACAACTGCATGGACAGTACTTTAGCAGATACACGAAGAGTGGTTTATACTTTAACATTGATATCGATTCCTAGGTCTTCTTTATATATTTTTATTTATGTCAACGAATATCTTCAAACTACATTAAAATATCTTCAAACTACATTTAATTTACGTAGAGATAAATAGTGCAAGACATATCGTTTAAGTAAAACTAAGCGGAAAGACGGACTGCATAATGAATACATGTTGAGACAGCGGCAACGCGTTCAGTATTTTTAATTTTCTCCTCTGGCACGCTCTGCTGGAAATTAAAACTGTATCTGTAGGAATTCAGAGAGACGTTTCCATTAAGAAAAAATGGGAAAATATTCATTCTATAAGAAAACCATGAAATAGTGATTATTTAATCTAACGTAAATTTAGGAAATAATGTCAAAACCAAATATAAATATATACATATTTGAAGACATTATATTTTCCTATGTTCGCAGAATTTGCGTCTTGAGTTGGAAATCAACAGTATTCGGTTGAAAGCAACAGCGTTAAATGTATCGAAAGCGCTTTTTAAAACATATTCATTTTCGTGGATGCTTGGATTTTCAACGTACAGGAGCAGACTGGATCACTTCGGTATGAATTATCTATTAGAAGATCGACGCACTGTGGCTGACTCTTACACAAAGTAGTCCGCAATACTTTAGGCAGTCTTTTGATTGTTAAATATAAGTGCTTTTTCGTACCAACGCGAGATATTCGCATTTCTTGTAAGTTTGAGAACTGTCGCTTCAACACTAATTACAAGATAGCTTACAGGCTTATGCACGTATATGATTCCCGCTTATCCGGCATAGACATTTTGAATCTTAACCAACCGGCATTTATCGAGGAGCTATTCAAATCAATTAAAGCTAATGAGCTTGATAGTACCTAAATTTGAAAAAAATATAGAAAATACAATGCAACAGATACACGATCATCTACAATATTTATTTATTTATTTTTTTATTTTTTATTTATTTATTTATTTATTTTCAGGAAAACCAACAGCTAATTATAATTTAACAATGACGGAGTAACATAGCAGAGAGGCAATTAAAGGTTTTCACGTTTAAATAACGTTGTAGAAACATATGTGATCTTTCAATTAAAAGCTATCGATTAAGAATGCATCAAAAATTATTCAACAATTAATGCTAAAATATACATACATATTGTCAAATGTCTCAAACTAATTTACTTACATAATTATTATGCAACATATCAAAACCTACTACAAATATCTATATCTATATATTCACTAAACCATCGTCGAACACCTTCCTAATCATTTCGAACTACCTGCCTTTCTCAGCGACTTTCTCATTATAAAATGAATAATTATATGTAATTTATTTTTTTAATTTAAATATAATATTATTTAATTTAACTGTAACTATCGCACGAAACAATTACCGGGCGAGTGTTTTACTTTCCCCTACTATTGGATAGTATTGTAAACGCTTTAAAAAATCGAGATAAAGACGGAAATATCCATTTGAGTCGATTTCCAGACTGAAGTGTGTTTGTGACTGTGTGTGTATCTGTGTGTGTAGGTATGTTTCTATGTGTGTGCATTCCACCACGATAGCGCCTAAACGCTTAATATAATTGAGCATGAATTTGGCATGCAGGCATCATTCGTTTATGGCTAGAGTTGAAAAGTTTGTGGTAGAAGTTGGTTTGTGGTAGAAGTTTGTGGTAGAGGGCGCGCTAGTCATACGTCAATCTTTAAATATTGCAGTTAGAGATTTGAAATACGTTACACAGATGCCTTGTTGGCCTGAAAACACGTCGTGAAATCTTTTTTGAAATATCTCGTATATAATACAAGCGACGCAAAAAATATTTCATTACGACATACCGGAAAATACTACAAATATGCTACGATTACGGCGGGGGAGGTATGGTTGGCGCGGGGGAGATGGTGGGGGGAGGGGAGGAGGCTTCTATACCTGCAACATCACAATTTCAAAGGACAACTCAATACAGAAGCATAGCATTTTATAACAGGTTACCAGAGGAATAAAAAAATATAAAAACATATGCACGATTTAAAAAACATACAAAGGAATTTTTATTGCAAAAATGTCGATATGGCACGACTTTTAAATTTTATATTCACAATGGACTACTTGTTTATTTTATTTATTTTTTATTTTTTTTAACTTCCATTTTAATCCTATTCTGAACACTTCATTTTATAGACAATTTACTTACTGATTATGTAACATGATTTAGGAATTATTGCTGGTATTTTTATATTTTTACTCTGATTATTATTTGATTCTTTCCAAATTGGACTCCTTGATTATTATTATTATTATTGATTTATTTATTTGCGAGATCATTCAATGGATTTGCCTTTCTATTATTTTATCTTTTGTTTTATTTTTTTGGATTTGGTATTTTATTTTTGATATTTCTTAATGCTCTTTTTAATATTTAGAAAATGTAATGGTTGGGTTTGTATAGTTTATTGACTTTTAGATTTCTAAAGTGATTTAATTTTATTTTTGCCAGATAATGATAAATATGTTTAAAACATGAATATTATAAAAAATGTATTTATTAATTGTAAGTTCTATACTCTCGCCGGGTTTTTTTTTTGAATAAAATAAACTATGAACTTTGAACTTTCGATGGGGGGGGGGGGGGGTAAATGGGAGCTTGTCTACTTGCCGGGAAAGTCTTGTGGGGACACAACCGTTTTTTTTTCTGTGTATGTCTGCATAAATATGCATAACATCCTAGATGCTCTGTATGTTTTCCGAAATGCTCCAATAAATAAATAAAATAAATTGATTAATTCCAGATCGTCCAAATACATAGAGTCCAACTCCTGGCAACGCTGTATACATGTTCTCATGCGTTACGGAACTCGATTGCATCAGAATCACCCGCACGTTAAATTCGCAGCGGCCGCGTGGCAGCGTTACAGCCTCTCTGCCGAATTCCAATATCGACGCTTGAATTTTGCTCTTCGTAATTTGTTTTTATTAAAACGGCGGCCTCCCATGTTTTCCATAAAATATATTGCCTCTCCCCCCCCCCCCCCCCCCTCACTCCCGTTAATTTGATTGCGGTGGTCCTTCGGGACGGATGCAGTGTAATAACGGAAGTGCCATTTGCTGTAATGCTTTTCGGTGGAGACGAAATAGAGCTCGGCTGATTTCTCGGGATGTCGTTGCTAAGGTGCAAGGTATAGAGACTGACCTCTATTCCGTTTTTCGCAGGCCTAATATTAATTCAAATTCAAATTCGAATTCTTTATTTTTCAAAAAATCATAATAACAGTTACAAAAAATTAAACCTAACCTAACTGGATCGCAGGAGACAATAAGTGTAATATTCTAAATAAAAATTGATTCTAAAATATAGGATATTAAGTATTATTCCAATTATTTAGGTATTCCGTTTCTTAACCTTTTAACCCTTCCAATCGCGAAGAAAAAATCAGCTGTCACTTACGCCCGCGACATTTTCGCTTGTAAATGAACTTGAGTAAAACGACTATAACTTGTAAACCACTAGACGGATCATAAAAAGAATAACTGTAAAATGATCGCATTGAAATTTGAAATATAATACATTGTAAGATTATCTCGTAAAACAATTAAGGTAATAATGAATAAATATTACAATGTTCACGAACTGAAAAAAAGTCGCCTATTCAAATAATTTCGATGTTTTTATCACAAAATACGTAAAATATGCCGAAACTGTAAATACAGTTATGTTCTTTATTAAATACTTTACCAAAACTTATATTTTGTTTTACTTATTTGCATACAAAAACATTTAGTTACTCAGCCAAGAAAAAATCGATGTATTCTCCGAATTTCCGATGTCTGATGTCAAATCAGAAATCAAGTTGAATTGAGCAAAATGTAGCCAATTTTGTGATTATATACGATGTAAATCAAATAATAGTTGTTTCATAAGCGAATTAAACGAATATTACGTCATAATTCGCGATTTTTCGTTATAATTCGGGACGAGAAACGAACATTCTTTGCAAAGCTAACGTCAGACTATTTTACGCGATAAAACGTGAAAAAAAGCAGATTTGCTGTCCCAAATTAGAAATTCTCTTTCGCAAATCTTCAATAGAATGCAAAGCACTTACGGTTTTGAAGGAAATAGCACAATAATAACACGAAAATCACAAAATCACAGACACTTTCGGCGTTGGCGGCTCGGCGACTCGACCAGACCGCGGGTCGCGAGTGCCGCGGGCGGTCGACGGCGCGAAACTGATTATTAAAAATAATTTATTGCCTAACTGTCGTCAATTAGAGTTCGTCCGTTCGACTTTTACGATATCTGTTACTTTAAATATGCGGAAAGGATCGCAATTCGAGTAATAAATCGCATTTTACGCAGCGCGGAGCGCCCTAACCAAAATTGATTAGCTCAAATCTTAGCGTTTGTAAGCGTCTAACCAAAAATGGTTACCTCACATCGGAAGGGTTAAGGTATATTCTGGTCAAGGAATTTAAAATTATCTTTTTATAATTCTTTGCATATTTTAAAAATTCAGACCTTTAGCAATCTGTCCTCTAAATAATTTTTCCAAATTCGAATTATTTTCGGTTACTACTCATTACTACTCTAATATTTACTTTTAAAATGGATAGCTTGTTAAGAAATTAGCTATAGGATTGAAAAAAAAAATAGTATCTAAGAAACTTTGGAATCTACTAAAAGTTATTCATCGTAAAATCTTATTTCAAAACCAATTAAAGACTTATTAATTCGAATTTCTAAATAATTCTAATGGGTACCTACTAAAGGCCGCTCAACACAATCATTAAAATAGTCAGTTAAAAGTTAAATAATCAAAGCAGAAGCCTAACAATCGAAATTGTTAATAATTTGAATACATAGATCTACGTACTAAAAACTGTAGGTACATAGTAACATCCAAAGTAGTCAGTAAAGTGTTAAATAATCAAACTAAAGCTAAATCAAATATTTAAAAACTAAAAGTACAAAATTCAACATTATTTAAATTGGTACAATATTTGCAAAATCCATAGCCCTCGAATTCGGTAAGATTATAGAAAGGGTGGCCTATAGCAACTCTTTAATAATGTTTTTTTTATTTTATTGTATGTCCTCTAACTGTTTGATAGTGGTAGGGATTAGATGGTACAATTTAATGCTAAGGTATAAGTAGCTCTTCTGTACTTTTGCCAGTCTTGTTAGGGGCACGCATAAAAGGGAGTTACTGCGTGTAGAGTGAATGTCCGCTCTAGTTGCAGTTTCTGTTAGGTGCTGTCTGACATGTATTAAGCACTAGTAGGTATATGAAAGCCGAATACATGGTCATTATCCTAGCCCTATTGAAGTATTCTCTGCATGAGGTCCTGGGCTTTACCTGACACATACTGCACCTTGCTCTTTTTTGTAAAAAGGAGATTCTTTTGCTCTTTGCGGCATTTCCCCAAAATATAGTAGTCCATAAGTCACCATTGAGCTGAAGTACGCAAAATAAACTGATTTGGCTGCCGCGAAGCCAGATAGACTTCTGATTTATTTAATTAAGTATATCGAGCTACATAACTTGCTAATTGAACGGTGTGTGTATTCCATTTGAATCTACCATGAGGCATATGTGTCCCATAATTTAAATCAATCAAACCAATTTTCACAAAACTTGACATACATATTATTTACGCCGCCCTTACACAGTTTTGTGTATCAAAAGTGTCCATACTCTACCGCATAGCTTATGGTCCTCAAAGGGTTAAATTTTAAGAACGGGTCCTAATTCCTAGAGTTTCCGGTTTTGTCTATGGTCGTTCTTAATCGGTACTAAATTTGACAGTTCTTAGTGATAAGCGCGTCATTTTTCTTTTTCGTGTTCGTTCGGAATTTCCTCGTGCATTTAATTATTTTATCGAGGAGCTAGCGGATATTGATTACTAAGAAATATTGACTGTAATGCAACGCCGTCTATGTCATTGTCATGTCCATACCAGTGCGGTTTTAGAACCCGACAAGTCCGAAGCACTGAAAAGAAACGGATTACGAACCAATATTTAGTTAATAAAAGCTTACAATTTAGTGTTTATTTATTTGTTTGCCTTATAGACATTAATTGAAAATTTAAAAATAAATATACAATTAACGAAAATACATACATTGAAACTTCAGCTATTACATAGCTGGCGGCTTAAACTGACGAATTTTTGACCGCACCTATTTTAGCACGTTTTTACACGACTGCCCAACAAAAAACGAGTGTAATGTGTTCAGGATTCATTTATGTATGTTTTCCGTGTCCTACTTCAACCATAACCTCTAAACGCTTAAACCAATTTAAAAGTGTGTGTCATTATTAGAATCGTTATGTCATTCCTAGTATCATAGGGTACCTTAATTTTACAAGTATCAAGTAAGTAGTTGTCTAAATGTAGAAATGTCAATAAATTAACATAAATTTTTCGTGTTTAGTGTCAAATGAAAGGTCTGATTGAGTACATTCCGGAAATATACATGTATATAGTATATGGAAAAAAATATAAACTACAATAATTCCATAAAACCCGTAATAAAAATAATTATAAATACAATAATTCACTTTCTGTAACGGCAATATTTTTATGCTTTATAATGTACTAGCTGACCCGTGCCCACTTCGTTGGGCGGTAAAAATGTTTACCTGTAATGAAATTATGAGTGTGGTTCGGTTAGTACTGAGTGCTATGATTTATTTCCTGACTGCCAAAAGAAGGGTTATGATTTTACTGCATATGTATGTATTTGTATATGTATGTATTTGTATTTGTATTGTACGTATTTGCATGCCGATTTGACTATAATGCCGTTATTTGTGAGTGTCTTCTTATGAGTGTCTTATTTGTGAGCGTATTATCTCTTTAACTATTTATGCAGTAAAAGGAAAATTATATGCAGTAAAAGGGAAAAGTCTTTTGTTTTAAACACTTGAGACGATAAATTTACCTATTTGATAAGAATTCATAATTGTTGATAATATGACCAATAAACATGACCTAACGAATTAAATTATTTTTTTAATATAAAAATACTACTTTTTGTGACTTAAATATAAAAGTTAGCCATATGCTGTCGCTGACTTTTTTGTAGGCATTATCAATCTCTACAACTTTTCTCTAAAACTTAATCATATATCTCTCATCGTTAAGGCAGCGTTGGTTAGAAACCTTTTCGTTCGGCCGCTTATTCTCCTACTTACTTTGCAAATCCGACTATCACTAAAAAGCCTTTACATTTTTTGGTTTAACATATAGCCTATAACACTCACAAATAACATGGCTTTCTATTGGTAAAAGAATTTTTAAAATCAGTTAAGTAGATCCAGCGATTACTTCCTACAACCTCACAAACTGTACCTCTTTATAATATTCGTATAGATTTTATTGTTAAAGCCTGAGTTACCAATAGAAACCGAATACGGGCCAGTGAGTCACTAAGGTACAGAGATTTTCTTCAAATTTGCGAATATATGAAATAAACCAAACATAAAAGACTGACATTAAAAATCTATGCACAAAAATGCAGCAAGAATTACAATAATTTTTATAATAAAAACGTAAAGAAGATGTCCTAAACTATTCATTATATATGATAATAGATTGCTCTACCTAATATTACGTTTTGGCAACCCTTCTATGCCGGCGAAATTCAGGTGGCTCTGATAATATTCTACAGCAAAACTAATGCCCATTTAGGGTATTTGGCCATCTATAATAACTTTGATGAATAATGTTTAATTCAGGAACAATAGTAATATTCAAGTATTAGTGCCATGTTACATTTATATATAAGCTGATTACATCGCAGAAATAATAGATACGAATAGATAGAATGCTATCAATTAGTCTATATTATGAATTACAGTGCGTAATTATTACGTATTGAAACCTGAATACCAATTTAAAAGAAGGCATCCTTATGTACGACTGTCAAAAGTACAGAAAAGCTTTTTGTACCTTAGCATTAATTTCTAAAATCTACTCCCTACAAAGTTTAAACAGCTGGAGGACATAAAATTAAAATAAAACATCAAGGAGATGCTGATAGGCCACCCTTTCTATAATCTGGCCGAATTTGAGAGCCATGATTTTTTAAATATTGTGCTCATTTAAATTACTTAAGAAGGTGGAGCCTTTTTCTGATTATTTTATATGGTTCTTATATCTGTACTTTTAGTTTAAAATGCATAACGTAGATTCAATTAATTTGATTATTTAACATTTTACTGACAATTTGAATATTACGATGAATAATTTTACTACCTATCTTTTCGAATTACTAACTACTTCAAATATTAGGCTTCTATTTTGATTATTTATATTTATAGTTTGACAATCTAGTAGTTAATTCTTGATTACCTATGTATGTTCAGTAAAGAGTAGTAACGAAACTTACTACCTAACTCAATTATTTTGACACGTCTAAGAGCGGTCTTTAGTCGACAATTGAACAAGACGAAAATTTAATGTAATGTAAATAATATTAAAATAATAAAAGCTGTGAGTTTAAAATTCTTCTCTTATTATATTCGGTCATTAGTTACCTGTAAAGTTGCTCTTCTACAAAGATCATTTAAGGTCAAAAACTTTGTATGATAAATATACATTTAATTATAGGAACCTCTATTATCTATGCAGATTTGTCATTTTAATAGGAGTTAAAAATTTATCTAAATTCTCAAAAAAAAAACTCTTTTGGAGCAAGGTCTGGTGAGTACGGTGGGTGACCAAGCAAGTGTATCCAGCCGCAACCCCTGCAAATTTGCGACTGTTTGCAGTGAAATCTGTGGTTATACGTTGTTATGCAGAAGAAGTGGCGATGAGCGATTGACCAGGCTCGGTTTATCCATCATTGTTTGCAGTTCTTAACAGTACACATTTACAGTAACTGTATAGCCAGACTGCAAGAAGCTGCAATATAACACACAGGCAGAGGCTCTCATATCAGAAAAAGATTGCAAATTTTTAACTTTACCATGGTTGCACACACGAAAATATTTGAGCAAAAACAAACGTCGAAAAGACGAATAAAAGTATGATTCCTAAAATAGAGTAACATTGTTGAAATAAAATCTATATATTAATTTGAAACGCGTTTTTATCCTGTAACTGCCATATTCATAGAACGGATAGGTGTAAACATTTGGTTAAGGTGTCTAAAAAGAGCTCTCGGTCTGTAGATATGTCATGTCATAAAAAAATAAAATTAAAAAAAGTAATTAAAATAGAAAAATACAAATTTGCAGCACCATCTACTGGATCTCCGCGTGACCTCAGTAGATCGCGCTATAATTTTATTTTTTTTAATTTTATTGACTTTTTTTATTTTCTTCTTTGATGACGCGTCTACAGACCGAAAGCTTTTTTAAGACACCTCAGCTAAATTTTTACACTCCGCCATCTGCTGGATTACAGCGTGACCTTTATGTACTATAAAAAGGTGGCCCTCTAACGGACGATTGCTAAACTGCATTGATATTGTATCAAAAGTTGTGTAATTTTGGGGAATATTAAAAACTACTGGTGATATTGAGCTGTTGGGCCTTTACCATCGATTTTAATGGCTCATAATAAGAAAAAGCTAAAAAGCCTCAGAAAAAGGCGAGAAAGAGCCAGCCAACGCCAAAATATAACTGTTACAATGCTCGATGGAGAATGCTCGCAGCTATAAAGGTAAGCTATAATGAAATGATTCTCCGTCAAACATGCGGAATTTCATTCATACAAAAACACCATCCAAATTTCCGTTCTTTCTGGTGGTTTTTCCGAAAATTTTCTTCCATACAAACCTTGTCCTTGAAATTACCAACATAAAAAAAATAAAACAGTCAAATCGGTCCAGCCGTTCTGAAGTGATGCTCCGTCAAACATGCGGTATTTCATTTTTATTTATATTTTTCATACAAAAATACCCTCCAAATTTCCGAAAATTTCCGATATTTCCGGTGGATTTTCCAAAAATTTTCTTCCGTACAAACCTTGTCCTTGAAATTACCAACACCTAAAAAAATAAAACAGCCAAATCGGTCAAGCCGTTATGAAATTATTCTCCGTCAAACATGCGGAATTTCATTCATACAAAAACACCATCTAAATTTCCGAAAACTTCCGTTATTTCTGGTGGATTTTCCAAAAATTTTCTTCCATACAAAACTTGTCCTTGAAATTACCAACACAAAAAAAAATAAAACAGCTAAATCGGTCCAGCCCTTCTGAAGTGATGCTCCGTCAAACATGCGGCATTTCATTTTTATTTATATAGATAGATAGAATAGATATAATATAAGCAATTAATAAACCTTATGTTTATTACTTTTTTTTACACCTATTTTATTATTTAATAACATGACTGGGGGGGGGGGGACGTAAGCATTTTCTTTTGGCAGCAGGGGGGCGTAACACGAATAAGTTTGGGAACCCTGCTGTAGATCAATACTCCGTTTATATTACGACAGGAGTATTGCCGCTACTAGGAAACGTATTTTAAAACTCGTTTTACACGCGATTGTACAGCGGTAGCTTCAGCGAACGTGTAGTATTGGCGGTTCGTTGGGAATTGATAAAACGCTCATGTCCTGCGGTGTTGCCACGTACTCGCGGTACGTCTGAGGCACCTTCTGCTCGTCAAAGTTGCCAACAGCTACGCTATACGGGTAAAGAGCGACTTCGCCGCTAGACGCGCGAGGAACCTTTACAAACCCTATACCATTCAGACATGGTTACGTGGTTGAGAGTGTCAAGGTAAGTCGCCACTCGTAAGTCCACACAGTGAAATTTTATGTCATCTTGCGTTTTCCTAAGTCGCATTGGTATAATACCATAGCGCGAGCAATAGCGCATGCGTAAAAACTAGTTGAACGACAGGGCAAGCCTCAGCGCACTCGGATTAATTTTCTGTCCCTTATTGCATTATTTTAATTTTAATTTTATTATATATAGTTTTTTCTCTATTTTTTATTGTTTCTTTTTATTTTTATAATTTTGTAAAAGATGCTTTCAAGTATATGATGCTTTCTATTTTTCTATTTTTGTAGTTTTTTTCCACAGCATTTCTGTTTATTTTTCATGAATTAGATATTTAAGTACACATTTTATAAATTTATGTCTAATTTTAAAATGTAAATTTGTTTGTAATAATATTATTTGGAATGTACTTACTATAACTAGATAGGACTATTGAAAATAAATACTTACTTACCTACTTACTTCTTTAAAGATCGAGCATTCTATAGATAAGCGCCCGTCACTTTGTGCATATAAAGGGCAAAATGACCATTTTTGTATCCACTATTTTTAAAAACTTGTAGAAATTTGATTTTGACATTCCTGTGAAGTTTTTAAAAAAGGATTTCTTGGCTACTCGCACAACTAGGGTTGTCGACAACAGCGGGCGAGCCCGTCACCTCAGAAAGTTTTAACGATTAATTTTTTTAACGATTAATCTCCCTGGAGTGAGCGCAGAAGACTTGAGGACAAAACAGTCCACACCGTCTAGCTACACCACAAGCCCGTAAGAGGCCAACGCCTTAACTGCGAGATAGCCAGAAGTGTTAACCGGCGGGCCTACATTCTCGCCCTTACTTCCAATTGTGACCAGATTGGCAACCAGATTGGCAGGGTTGGCAACGCTGCTGCTATTTAAACGTCAAATTGTCGCTCCTTCCTTTTAAATACAAAAAAAGTAGTGAAGTTACAATATCTTTACATCTAACGAAATCGTCAACTTATTCAAGAAATAGGCTTCATTTTGCATCATTCACCATTGAAATTAGTGGACATTTGGGTGAGAAACATTGTTTTAAATTTCTGAAACAGTGCACAATTTTAAATATCGTCCTGCGAGCGGTACCTACCCACCAAACAACGCCGCCTGCGCCGCCTATACGCCCGTAAAACGGCGTTGCCAGACAAGTAATAATAAGACAACTAATAATAAGTACTAAAATATAATTTTATATTTAATATAATTTGTAGAATTTATGTCGGCGAATAATCGGGGACTATACACGAATTAATCATTTCTGTTTGTTCTGATTTTTTTTATATTTTTTTATTGACTTATCGTATTACTGAATATTGTCAGCATTTTCCTACTCTGTACTAATTTGAAGTAATTAAACATGATGACTAGAACAGCAGTCGCAGAGGCATGCTATGAGGAGTTGAACGATAAATACGTAACAGTTTTAAAAGACCTAGAAGCTGCAGAAGTTCGCTATAAAGACTTAAACAGTAATTTTTTATTAACTTTAAAACAATTGAAAATATATAAAACTGAGAGTGAGAAATTGCAAAAGGAACGAGCTGACAATGAGTTGGAAGTATTAGCAATGATTAAAAAGAACTCCAACCTCAAAAAAGAGATGGCAGAAATGAGTTTACAACTTGAAAATATCATTCAGGAGAGGGGTAACCTTCAATCAATAGTATCTAACTTTGACCAGTGCCGCGTTGAGATCGAGACGACTCTCCAAAACAACGCTGAGCTGAATAATAAGCTGAGAGAGGCACATAATACTATAGAACAGATGGAGCGCACAAAGCAGAATTCCGCGGCTGCACATTCACAGTCGCTGTTTGAGGAACTGATCGTTAGCGCTCCAGACATAGCGTCAGTTTCTGCCTGCTCAAATATGAGCAGCCTTCCTGTCATGACAATTGACTTGTCCTACGAAGATTCTGGAAAATCAACCAAACAGGTTGTAAATAAAGTAAATAACCAGAGTGTTGAAGATGGAACTACAATATCTCTATTGCACACCCAGGGTGTGGAGTTGAATGATAGTCTTAGTAATTTTACTTCCCAAAAAACATTACATAAAGATAGCAAAGAAAATCACACCAAAGTAATTATGTACAGTGATGAAATAGGTAAAAATATCGGCCAATTAATGTTACAAACATCCGGAGAACTGGTAGCTAATCATTGCTTTCCCAGCGCCAGTTTTACTCAAATATTAGAAAAAATAGTTAATAGTTGTTATTGTCCTGACACTACTTTAATTATCTTTATTGGGAGAAGGGGAAACGCAAATATACATGTATTAATAAAATATTTTGATTTATTGGCACAGTTAAATGTGAAAAAACTTGTCTTATTTGCTATTCCTTATAGTAAATTGTTGCCCGAAATGGAAAATATGTCTAGATATAAACTAAATAATAAATTACATACGTTGACATTGTATGATGACAAATTCCAATTGTTTGACATAAATACTTTTAATAAGTATTTTTACTCTTTCACAATAGATAATGTTTATCTTTCAAATTTTTGCAAAAAACAGTTAGCAAATGGGCTCTCATATTGTTTGAATTACTCAGGCAAAACATCGGCAAACACCACTGCTACTAATGAGCAGTTAAACGATTTGACATTAAGTAATGACAATTCAGAATATGTTGCATATTCTTTAAATTAGACTTTAAGACAATAGAGCGAAACTCTGGCTATGTAATTAATGAAAATGAAAAATTAAGTAGCAATAATGGTAATTTAATACAATTGTCTTCAGAGAAAATTAATAATATAAATAATCTGATATCCCCATCAGTGGTTATTACTCAAGAAAATATGCCAAAAAATTGTATAAATCTGGTGCATCAGAATATTCAGGGGATAATAGGCAAAGAGCTAGAATTAGAATTGTTCTTGAAGTGTAATCATATCGACATTCTATGTATATCAGAATCATGGCTCAAAAGCCATCAGATCATTTTCAGCTCATTTAACAGAGTTCGGTTGATACGTGGTGGCTCTTTAATAATTACAAAGAAATGCTTGAAATTTAAAGAAAGACGTGATATTGTGAGCCTCTCTGTCGAACGAGTTTTAGAGATTGCATGTATAGAATTGGAGGAAACCATTGTTTTGAGTGTATACAAACCACCATGTGCGCCTTACGAAGCTTTTTATAAAATTATGGAAGATGCCTTATTCAAAATAACCAATAGTCCTAAAACAATTTTTATTTGTGGAGACTTTAACATCAATATATTAGAAAAAAAAATCCTTGACATGTAACTTTTTAAATTTATTTAGATCATTAACTTATATAATGTTTTTCTTGAACCTACGAGGATAACTGCCTCAAGTGCTACTTGTATAGATAATATATTCACAAACATAAAACCCATTTATAAATCACTAATTAATATTTTGCACTCTGATCACTGCGGTCAGTTAGTATCATTTCCTAAGAAAAGCACTAGGGTTCTAAGAAAAAATATTAGTTTTATTCCAAATACTGAGTGCCGTCTAGGGGAATTTAAATCTAGCTTAATTAGCAAATTACATAGGTTGCCAATTCATGACAATCCTGACCAACTTTATGACTCATTCTTTGAATTAATTAGAGTTGAATTTAATAGAATCTTCATACCTAAAACGAAATCGATCAGTGATCGCTTATGCTTTAGTGATTGGGCAACTGTTGGTATTTACAAAAGTCGTAATAAATTATATGAACTGTATAACGAAAAAACTTATAATCATAGTGCGACTTTTAAGAACTACATATGTAAATAACTATTCCAAAATATTCAACCGAGCCTGTTCCACTGCGAAGTCAATTTATTTGAAGAATAAGATCAAAAACTCTACAAACAAAATTAAAGCTACATGGAATATTATTAATAATGAAACAAATAGGGTTATAGCTCGCACAAGGGACTTTCATTTAAAGATAAATAATTTAGACATTAAAGCGGATATGGAAGTTGCGACTGAGTTTGAGCGATTTTTTACGAATATACCGTTAATAACGACTAACGCCCTCAAGTCGTCTTCCATTTCAGCTGAGATGCTACTTAAAGAAAGCGTTTCCGCATGTGTTACCGACTTCGCTTCCACTATTGTTAACTGCAATGATATAATAAATGCCTTTAAAACAATTGAGATAAAGAAAACTATGGACCTTTTGGGGATATTCTGTTAAAACTATTTCATACATCATAGAAATAATCGCACCTTATCTAGCATATATATTCAATTGTTGTGTTACTTCTGGAGTGTTTCCTGATCTGATGAAACATAGTAAAGTTATACCATTATTTAAATCTGGCGATACTTCTGATCCCCCGAATTTTCGACCAGTTTCCGTACTTCCCACTTTGAGTTAAATTTTCGAAAAATTAATTCTCACTCATTTTAACAAATATAATTTACTTCATAAGAAACAGTTTGGATTTACAAAGGGTTGCTCAACCATAGATGCGGGAACCGAACTATCGACAGGTATATTGAATGCCTGGGAAGAGTCACAAGACGCATTAGGCATCTTCTGTGACTTGTCTAAGGCATTTGATTGTGTACACCATGATACACTAGTTAGGAAATTACATCACTATGGCATTAGGAACAAGGCTCTTGATCTTCTTACTTCTTACTTGGGAAATAGAATTCAGAAGGTTGATGTAAACGGTAAAAGATCACCAGGATCAATGTTCACCATGGGTGTCCCACAAGGCTCCATTCTTGGCCCATTTCTATTCTTAATATACATCAATGATTTACCATTTCACATAAGGAATAATCACGAAATTGTATTGTTTGCTGATGATACTTCTTTGACGTTTAAAATTAGTCGAAAATTGTACAATTATGACGAAGTTAACAATGCACTCTCAAAAGTTGTCCATTGGTTTAATGTAAATAACCTACTATTAAATAAAAGAAAAACCAAAGTGATTAAATTTTCTACACCTAATGTTAAGCAGGTACAAACCAATGTCGAAATAAATGGAACTAGACTGGAGCCTGTTGCTTCAACTGTGTTTCTAGGGATAACAATTGACTCCAAATTACAATGGGGCCCACAAATTGAGAAAATGTCAGGAAAACTTAGCTCTGCGGCATACGCAGTTAAAACAATAAGGCGGCTGACTGATGTAGATACAGCAAGAATAGTATACTTTAGTTACTTTCATAGCATTACGTCCTATGGGATTCTTCTCTGGGGAAGCTGTGCGGACATCAATAACATCTTTATACTACAGAAACGTGCTGTAAGAGCTATATATAAACTTGGTCCTCGAGCTTCACTTAGAGAAAAATTCAAAGAGATAAATATTCTTACTGTTGCATCACAATATATATACGAAAATCTGTTGTATGTCCACAAGAATATTGACAAGTTTAAAATAAAAAGCGACACTCATAATTTTAATACTAGACATAAGCATAACCTTGTTGTACGTGCTACTCGTCTCCACAAAATAAGCAATTCTTTTTTGGGACAATGTATACGCTTCTATAACAAACTTCCTCATACTATTAGAGAACTATCTGTAAATAAGTTTAAAGCTACCATCAAAGCAAAATTGTATAAAAAAGCATACTATACAATATCTGATTATGTAAATGACAACACGGCTTGGGAGTAAGGCTTGGACGCATCATAAGAACATAAATTAAAAATAATATTTAATTGTGTCTATATGAATAAAGAACATTTTGTTTTTTTTTTTGATTACTCCGGTCTCTCGATTGGTTACGAGTTCGAGGTCGCTTGCGCGGTCCTCTCCCTTACGAAGCGGTGAAACGGTGTTTACCGAATCTATCGCGGACCACAGCGTCCTTTGCCCGGCTATTCACCTAGGATCGGATAGCCGATGGTCGTTTCAAGAGCAGTCGCCGTAAGGTCCGCAACCACCCCCGCTCTATAGGAAACAGTACTGCTTCCAGCCTCACCCGACTGTTAGTCAGAGTGCACTGTCGATTGGCTTACGCCGCACGGTGCGCAGACCGTACAAGAGCGCCAGAAGTTTGATTCCCAGGAAAAACTAACCATAAGGCCAGAGTCCTACCCAGGCTCGCAGTTCATGCGTGGAGGCCGTCGGATAGGTGTTGACCCTTGAGTGTGACCAACCCTGAACAGAATGGGTCTTCGTGGCCAACTCAGCAAGGGCCCATTAACTCTGTACTCGCACAGTGTGACCGCATCATACGAGTTACTCTCATGTGCGATCTGGTCAGTACCTCGCATCCGAGTTACTACAACATTTTTTATGTTTAGGCGCCACTTTCTCCACCACGCGCAAGCAGCAGCTCTTATGCGACTCGGACGTCAACTTGGACGGTTTTGCTAAATGACAGTAGTTCGTAACCCCGGGACCAGTTTTTTACTGTTAGAACTCTGATCGGTCGTGTATTTTGCGACAACAATATCGCAAAATAGTCGTGTATTTTGCAACAACTGGTCATTTACTAGTTACTGATAAGGTGCGAGTACACACGTGCAGTAGCTGTGTACATTTACGCTAGCGGCTCGAACTTTTGTGACCGGGTAGAGCTACTGCCATGCGATTACACAGGTGCAGTATATATTATCCACCTTATTCTTAATATTTGAACAGTTAAGGTATCTAATGACGCTCGGGATTACATAGCAGTTTTAACAATAAAACCTATTTCTAAATCGATTAAAGCGTTTAGAACTCATGGTGGAAAACATACATAGATGAAACCTGAATAGAACAGTTCCCTTTATATTGGGCAGTCATGTAAAAAACAAACACATTTTATTTCTCCACTATTTAACCTGGGCTCAGTTAGATTTATACCTAAATTTAGAAGCATATTTATTTCTTAGGTCGTAAAGAGTATTCTCGGGCTTTTCAGTTTATTCAAAAATGAAGCTTTTAAGTTAAGAGGTTAACACATGAATATAGGGTTTGTAATATCGCAAGGAGGGTTTTATAGGCCGTTTCAAAGATTCGAATCCGTTCAGAGGACAGTATTATTTCCAGCCAGCCGATATTGGCACCCGGAAGAGCAAAAAAGGAGCGACCGTTACAATATTGTCTTCTTAAAGGGTTTACTTTAATGTTTCCTTTTTCTTTCAAAATGTAATATCTTCGGCGATAGGCTGTATCGCGTTCTGTTTAGGATAATAAAGCGACTTCGAAAGATCATGTTATAGTCTCTGGAAAACATAACAATGCTTTCTCTTAAAAACTACTATAAATAATGAAATTATGATACTTTAATGATCACGTCGGGGTCACCAATTTATCGGCTATTTTCTTCGTCATTTGCCATGGTCGATGCTCGTTTTTATTGAATAAAATAGGTTCCGCTAGTTTCAACGACGCCGCGTTTATTTTATTCTAAATACTAGCTGACCCGACGGACGTCTGTCCGAATTTCAATACATTTGTTTGTGATCGTTTTGTGAATTTGTGACAAAATAAACAAAATTGCTTACCATCCCAAGACTTTCCCGGTAATCAGACCACCCCCCCCCCCCCTTGCGACAAAAACTCTTAAACTCCCCTACCCCTCTCCCCCTTAACCACCCCCCCCCCCCCAACTCCAACCACACTTCCCCTCTAACGTCCAAACTACACTTCCCCTCTAACGCCCCCCACCCCCTTAAACTCACCCCTCAACCCCCTCCCACAAACTCCACCACCCCCTCACAACCCCGCCCCCCTCTCCAGACTTTTCTCATGAACTTCCAGAATTTTTTTCAATTCGATACATTTGACTTCAATATTTCCATCCCGAGAGCATCCAAAAAATAGGACGTTCCTTTTCAAAAAAAGAATTACGTATATCTATCGTTCGAATGGTAGGTAGAAAAAAAGCACTTTCAGTTTTTCCCGAAGTTTTCCCAGTTAGGACCTTATTTGGACTATTACGAACATTTAAAAAAAAAAGTTAGCTAAATCGGTTAAGTCGTTTAATCTAATATGCGGTTACCAACGAACAGCATTTCATTTTTATTTATTTATATAATTAAATTAATCTGACTTTATGCTAAGATGTGTGTAGCTATTTTTCTTCACTTGATAATCTTTTATTTTTTCGTTGTTATGCGATTGCCATGGCAACTTATATTGTCTTTTTATATAGTACACTTGCTGTCTCCTTCTACCACTGTAAATTTGTGCGCTGGATAGTAGGCTTCTATATGTTCGCTACACTTACAAAATGTGTATACCGTTATTTAAGATACGTTGTCTAATTTACTTAATTTAGTTAATAAAATATTCGAAACCGTGTTATTAGTAATATGTTTTTGAAACACCGTATATAAAACGTAGAATGTTAAATATATATATCGAGTATGGTAAATAAGGGTGCTTGGGGGAGAAATCTTTCAGAAAAACCATTAAAATGTTGAGTTATTCGCAGTACGATGATAAATGTCACGTTTTTTAGTAGAGTAGAGGAGACTCTATGTTGGATTGAATATTTAGTGGAAAACTAAATTGGTATTGTAAGTTCAGGAGCTAGAGAAACTTCCTGAAAATTCCAATTTCTTCAGCCAATTTTCTCGTTCTATAGTCGTTTTCAATTTACGAGCACCCATGTCGTACAGATATAATCGCATTCCCATATCCGAAACCGTGTTTAATCCGGTGTAATTAATACCCTACATAAAGCAAATAATTTTAAATGCATATTATGAGAAAGTTTATTAATGGCTTATGAGCGAAATCGTTCAAGAACGATAGCGGAAAAATTTAATAAAATCTTAGTAAGCTAACGAACATTAAAAGTAGAATTACAGATAATAGTAGCAGAAAAAAAATAATACTTATAGGTAGATGAGCCCAATAAATAGTTTCATGAGATTTATTTATTTTATTTACATATACATATACATTCAAATTCATGAGCACAACAGAAAATAAAATGTCAATGTATACAATGCCGTCGTATGCTTTTAAAGTTATATACGCATGATACATCTGTCTGAGCCTAGGTTACATAGCGCATACATTAAACGCAAATGATAATCTTTCTATTATGCTAAGCAAAGAGCAGCCGAGCCCGCCTTGCTAGGCACCCCTGTGTTAGGGCGAGCTCACTTCGGGAGTCACACTAGAGTGCCACGGTTGTGTCAGGTTGTGTCAGGAAAGATCTAAAATATATATATTTTTTAATTATTTCTATTTTAATTTATAATCATTATTAATTATTATTATTAATATTATTATTTATTTTATTATTTTTCTAGTTTTTTAACCGCAGAATAGAATCCACAAGCGCGAATCCCCTCTTTTGCAATATAGAGGTGATTGTCGCATCGTATTCATATGAGTTCCGCTCGTTTCCCTGTAAATATTGCTATCCATAATGCAGGTAGGCAGATAGTTTCGTATTGAACGCAACTGAACTGATTGACTAGTGATTAACCCCTCGCGGCCCGCGGTTTGAATTTTAATGTGTGCCTTACGAAAGAAGGCCCGTAAGAAATTCGCGAGTCTCAAAAAAAAGATGGCGTTTCAGAAAAAAAACGATTACTCCGAAACTGTCACACCGATCGTCTAAAAAAGACCTGTTTTATGTTCCTATTGAAATTTGCTATTAGATATTTGTAACGTCGTTATGTAAAGCAATAAAGATTATTCATAATTATTAGTCGATTAAATAATCCATAATTAGCGGTCGGCCTCGCCTGGCCATTTCGGGCCGTCTGGGGTTCGACGGTAAATATCAATTCTGGACGTTTCGGGCCGTCTGGTACGCGAGGGGTTAACGACTTCAGGGGTTCGCAGTAAGCGATTTTTTAACGTACTACTAACACTTTTTAAATAATAAAAGTTATACAGTTACAAAATTAAACTAAAGTTAGATACATACTTACATTTTATAATAGCAGCCGTTGAAATAATTATATTAAAATAAATTAAATAGTTTACATTTATAATATAAATGGATATATGGCTTAATAGGTATTCAAAATTATTAAATTACTAGATAGCCAGATAGTCAGATAGTCAAATAAAACATATATAAAAAAAATAAAAAATGTAAAAGATGAAAAAAATGAAAAATGAAAATGTTTAGGACACTTCTAATACTTTAAAATTATACGGCAATCAGCGACAGCGAAATAATGTTTTCAGATCTGCTGTTGTAGTACCTGATATAAATTTTTATTTTACTTCACCTGATGTAGTTAAAACTTTTATCCTTGGAAAATTCGTCTGCTTTAAACATGACATTTTAATTTAAAACGATATATGACAAGATCTTATTATCTCATTCCTAAAACCGAATGTATTTGTATAGAGATTCCTCGTTTTAATCTTATGACGGCTATGCGTTACTAATTTATATTAATTTTTGAGAGTTTTGCTGTGACAAGTTTCGGTATTATTTCATTTTTGATGCGAGTTCTCACGCGGTTCACAAACTGTGGGAGCTAATAGACCCTGTTGCAGTTGGGCCACTAAGACCCAGTTGTATAGGGTTGGTCGAACACACGGGTGACACATCCGGTGGCATACACGCAGAAGTGAGAGCCAGGGTAGGACGCTGGCCTGCCGGGTCAGTCTGCCCTAGGAGTCAACCTTCAAGCGCTCCTGGAGTTTTGGAACAGTAATATCTCGTACAAAGCAGGGATGGTTGTTAATCTTATGGCAACTGTTCTTGAAAGGACTATTCGGCCACCCGATTTCATGTGAATAAGCCGGGCAAAGGATGCCGTGGTCCACGATAGATTCGGTTGACACCGTATCACGGAGGGTCTGCGCAAGCGACCTCGATCCTGTAACCAGGAGGCAGGAGTTTTCCTGAAGGTTAATTCCGGACGGAGATATCCTTTTAAACTGGTAGTCAAGGGGCAAGGCTACCCGCTGGGTACCTTTCCCGGTGCCTCGCCGTAAGTGAATTATTATTCCTCCCAAGTCTTCTGCGCTCACCTCACGGTAGATAGAACGATCTGATATCGTTAAAACTTTCTGAGATGACGGGTTCGACCGTTACAGTTGACAGCTCTAGATGGTTCACACATTGAATATCGTCGTAGCAATCACAGGAATTTCTCTAAATAAATGCTATTGTGAGAATGGACTGTGAGAATGGCCACCCTTCACTAGACTCCAATTGCTTGTGAGCGAAGGGTGGTTCTCATCATGAAGATTTCTCCGTGAATGAAAGTCGTAGATGTCGAAGTAGAAGTATTTAATCGGAAGGTTGAAGGTTGAAGTCGCCAGTTCTTAACGCCTTGTTGTTATTTCGCCGTTGTGTCGTAGTGTGGGCGCGAGGTGAAGCCGTGGTAGTGTGTCGGATGTGTGTAGTCGAGGAGCGAGGCTGGACGATCGGTATCGCGGATAATGCAGGTACTGCTTGATAACGAAGTGTAGTCGCAATATCTGTAGCCGTGTACTTGTCCACCAAGGGAATGGTTGTAGTCGCGTACTTGTCGCCAAGGGAATGATTGTAGTCGCGTACTTGTCGCCAAGGGAATGATGAATATCGAACGCAATGTACTGCGTTTTATAGGGTGATCGGTGATGCAATAGCTACGAGTGGGGCGACGCATGTGTCGCTTGCCTGGGCAATATTTGCCAAATTTAGCTGGAAATTAACTGCAGCTGCTCGTGCAAGTTTGAGCGAGTCTGCAGTTTTCTGTTCTGTGAAATTTACTTTTTTGTTGTGGGTATGTAGGGCCGTAGGCTCCTACACTATTATCATACCATTTATATTTGAGGTTATTAAACTTTTGCTCTGTGCATCAATTCTATAATGCATCATTCTATAGTACATAATTGAAAATGTTGATATATATATAAAAAGTATATTCCGTATAACGAAAACATACACTAAGCAACCCCAAATGCAAAGTATAAACTTACATTAATGGTCCCTTACTATACAATCCTCAATGTTTCATTTTACTGAGCTAAGAGGAAAGACATCTTGACTCCTTACTACGTTGGCAACGTACAGTATTTACTATATGCAAATTTTGCTCTGTTTGATGTTCACCAGTGATTAGCGTAGTTACGCCTGGAAAGGTCTTTAAAGTGTCTTAGAATTCCACATGCAAATGCAACCGTATTGGATTAAGAAATTGTTATTGTAGCTAGAAAATAATTGTATTTCGTTTGGTCGTCTCTATTAGTAAGACTCGTTATCATTGAATCAAAAATATGGGAGTTAAGCGAAGCCAGCCAGTAAGTCTCGGGGCCAAGCGACTAATTATGCATACAGAACTAATTGCTTAGTCCAAAAGAAAAAAAAACAGATTTCCCTCGATACAGATACGGACTGCTTTAACTATATAGTATATTGTATATAGTATTTAGTATTTACTTATTTCCATTACACCCGTAAGTAAGACATGGAGATATGGGTCCCATGTCTTACTTACGGGTGTCAAACTTGGCCTGCCACGAACAAAAACAACCATAAACTTATAGTATGCCAACGAAACATGGAGCGAAGCATGCTAAACATAAGGCTACAGGACAGGTGGACGACCTCAAAAATAAGGAAAACAACAAAGGTGAACGATGTTTTAAACAAAATTAGAAAACTAAAATGGAACTGGACTGGTCACATCATGAGAACCAACAAAGAAAAATGGACGAAGGACGTAATGGAATGGTATCCTAGAAATGGGAAAAGACAAAAAGGACGTCAAATTAAAAGATGGGAAGATGACTTACCGAAAGGATGGAGAAGATTGGCTTGGGACAGAGATGAATGGAAGAAAATGGGGGAGGCCTATGTCGAAGGACAACCTGACCAAAACACTGGCTGCTGAAGAATAATATTATGATACCTTATTTAAAAATTAGATTTAAAAAAATAATAAAATATATTGTTTTACCACATAAGGCAAAATTGTATAATACGGTCAGCGAATAAAGGCTTTTATTATTATTATTATTATTATTATATTTCCATTACAACTTACATCACAATTGTGTGGGAATGACCCATTATATTAAATGGATCTTAAATAAGACACTCAATTCATCAAAGTACGATATAGAGTGTTATTCCAAAATTATTACAAATATCAAAAAAAAAAAAATACTATATCAATAGCCAATAGAGAAATAGTATTTTAAAGTGTCGTTATAGGCATAAAGGTTGATTTTAAGCAGCTTTACCTGGATGAATATCTTGAAAATATCAGTGTTATTAATCGCCTTTTAATGACTAGGCAATTTATTCAAAAGTTTAAGACCTATGTAATGAATAGTGACCTGAAACTTGACCATACATGCTGTGATTCGGTTTAAATAATTGAGTTTTATTCCTGGTGTCATATTAATGTACTTCCTCGTGGAATATTTCCGAGGTCTTATTGCAATAATTAACTCTTATTTCAAAATTATTTATCTAATCATTTATTTATTTATTTCTTATGTTACGCTTGTCACAGGGAACCCTTATTTATCCTACAGAAAAGAGCATTACGGATTATCGCCAACGCTTAACATATAGAAACATGTAGACCTATTTTTAAAAGATTGAAAATCATGACTCTCACATCACTTTACTTATATAAACTATTATTAGATTTTTACACCGAAAAGGAAAGTCATGTAAAATTTAAAGGTATACATAACAAAAACACCAGATACAGGAATAATGTCATTCTACCATGCGTGGTTTTAAACTCTGCTAGGCAAAGTACCCAATTCTCAGGGCCTTATTACTTTAACGGCCTACCATGGAACATAAAAGACAATAGCAACCTCAGAACGTTCCAAAAACTTTTAAAGGATTTTTTTACAACAAACACGTTTTACTCTATTAATGAATTTATAAATTTTACAAAATGACTTTTTTTACAGCCCCTTTATTTTAATGTAATGCGTATACTGATGATTTCATTTGTTGCTGGTTTTAGCTTGAATTAATTATTTTATTGATTGTTTTAGTTATACGGTATCTTATATTTAAATATAATTACAATGTATTTAGATTCTTCTTGGACAAAACATTATAAAAATTAGGTTGATTAATTATCTGATTATTGATGATTATTGCTTTTGTTTGATCATTTCTGATATTGATTATTTTAATTGTTGATGGTTTTAGTTTTACTGCTTGTTGATTGCGCCTTATATAGCTTCTACTTTATGGTTTCTTTTAAAACGAAATTTTGTATGGTCTCTGGGCAGTTTGGTACTCATTGTATGTTTTTTTATTAATTCACACAATAAAGAACTTGAACATGAACTTGAACTATCGATATTGGCGGAGACTAGCTCTCTCAAATAGTGTAAAATTAAATTTTACTTGACTCCCGCGTGCGTTTAAACAATTATATATATATGAATTTTGTAGCGAATTTGTTTTTCGTATCGTGTTGCAAAATGTCGAAATTTTCTCTTAATAAAATCTGAAATCATCACGTTTTTTTAAATTGTAATTTCCGTGCAATATATCTTTGCAAATATTTCGAAGTTGCAATGGTTATAACCACCAAGTAAATTATTAAAATGTGATGTTTTTTTTGAGATCACATACACTTTTTCTAAAATGTCGCATGACACTTTTTTATTTTTTTTGAAAGATTATAAAAAAAAAAAAACGATTCATCACATTTTAATCATTTTCTTGATACTTATTACCGATACAGTTTTAAAATGTTTGCCACGATAGATTATAAATAAAGCAAATTACAAAAAGGTGATTACTTTAGATTTTACTTACTTTTATTTTTATTGTATTGGATTTACATTATATTACATTTACGTCGTGTCCAATTGACGGCTAAAGACCGCTCTTGGACGTGTCAAAATAATTGGGTTATGTAGTAAGTTTCGTTACTACTCTTTACTAATCATACATAGGTAGTCAAGAATTAACTAGTAGATTGTCAAACTATAAATATAAATAATCAAAATAGAAGCCTAATATTTGAAGTAGTTAGTAATTCGAAAATTATTTATCGTAATATTCAAATTGTCAGTAAAATTTTAAATAATCAAATTAAATCTACGTTATGCATTTTAAACTAAAAATATAGATATAAGACCATATAAAATAATCAGACAATAAGGCTCTACTTTTTAGGTAATTTAAATGGGCACAATATTTGAAAAATCATGGCCCTCAAATTCGGCCAGATTATAGAAAGGGTGGCCTATCAGCATCTCCTTGATGTTTTTTTTTAAATTTTATGTCCTTCAGCTGTTTAAATTTTGTAGGGAGTAGATTATAGAATTTAATGCTAAGGTACAAGTAGCTTTTCTGTAGTATTGCCAGTCGTATTTGGGGTACGCATAAAAGAGAGCTACCGCGGGTATGATGTGAGTGAATGTCTGCATTAATTGGTGTTTCTGCTAGGTGCTGTCTAGCATACATTAAACACTGGAATTGTGCATCAGAGTACGAACGCCAAGAAAATCGCTACAAGTCTCATATTTTAATGATTATTTAAATGCACGTGGGATTCACCTAAAATTGATTACATAATATCATTTTTTCACAGTCGCCTCATTTTTTCAACAGCCCAGTGCGTGTTGGTTTTCAGTGATGATTTTTTTCCGTTTCAGTAGTCTGATAATATTTTCATGAAATCTGTTTTCGGAGTGGCTTTTGAATATTCGAGTGGCTGATGTTACGGATTGGATGCATTCGTTATTTATCGCAACAGATATTCCAATCAAATAGAGTTCGGCTGATTCATTTTGTTTGGGGAAATAATACGCTTCGTAAACCATGATTGAGTAAACCACGTCAACTAAAACCACAAAATAACCAACCCTCATCCACCCCCTCCTTATCAGAGCTCTCTTTTTTCGTCTACTCCCATACCTGTGCGTTTTTATTTAATTTTAATAATAATAATAATAATTAAACGCTTTATTTGCTTTAACAAAAAGGCGAGCTTATTGCATAAAAGCAATATCTTACAGTTAACCTTAGTATGTGTTTGTGTAAAATGTATGTAAGTTTTTTTAAAATAATGTGTTTTTTTTTGTTATAATATTTTTTTTCTAGTCTGCTGTTTACTATGTCATTGTAATTTAAATTTTCTGAACGCAAAACTTGTAAATATAAGCGAGCTTAAACTTAAACTTGTAAACTTGACATTCTTAATTAAAAAAAATTACAAATTTTTAATAATAATATTATTTTGAATCTGTTCAGTTATCCACTAAAATGGATAAGAATGCAATAATTACTTAAGTGAATTTTTTTGAATTATGATCAAAAATAGCGTTGATCTTTCTTTAAACGAGGATTAACATTTTTACAGATACGTATCTACATACGTTTAAAAGATTTTAATGATCCACATATTTTAGGAATGAGCGCGTCATTGTTTCATTTGCTGGGTATATGGTTTTAGGTTTTCTTTTTGGTTTGGTGATTTTAAGAATATTTCAAATATTTTACGATTGAAATATGCTAGTGCGCCCCCTGGTTGAACATTTCAACCACAACCTTTTCAACTCTTGACATGACCAAATGATGCCCACATGTCAAATTTCAGCTCAATCGGATTAAGCAATTAGGTGCTATCGTGAGGGTATAGACATTGACACACAGACACACTGACAAACTTTCATCACCCTAATCATCTCAGGGAAACTCAAAATAAATAATTTCGTTTTTATCTCTTAAAAAAAGCATTCCAAGATCTTCCCTTGAAATTGGGTTTCTATAATCACGCGGTCCTGTATAAAACAACCATTCATTATTAATGTTATTATAGATTTCCAAATAAGTTGCTATTACTTTCGCAGTCAATGGTATAACAGAAATTCCTTTTTTCTGTGCGTTTGGCACATGCTTTATGGACATTATAAGGTTCCACGGTTATTATGTTGATTTTTCCGGTCCAACGAGTGTCCTTACTTCTGTTTGCTAATTTTCTAACCTTAAACATAAAAATCTGACAGTTCCCAAAACAAAAGAAAAAGAGACGTTTTAAGTTGAGTTTAATTTCGCCCACTTAAATTTTAAAATTGTATCAAAATCTAAAGTCATTCTAAAATTCCAAACAATTAATAAAACCCTGCATAAAATATAACATTATTATTAACATGTTGTGGTATTCATTTATTTTTTTACTTAAGCTACCTAAAATATAATGTTTTGGCCGGTTGGCAATACTTACAGCTTGGCAAGGCATCCGGTTCCAAAACAGCAAGGGTGGAGGACGTTTTGCTGTTACGGGCTGATAGAACAAAAGT
The DNA here is from genome assembly GCA_944548615.1 of Micropterix aruncella. NCBI lineage: Eukaryota > Metazoa > Arthropoda > Insecta > Lepidoptera > Micropterigidae > Micropterix > Micropterix aruncella. The sequence goes on along the minus strand of OX155971.1, from coordinate 27,591,216 downwards.
GTTCTAATGTGTTAGAATAGCCTGTTTTTTGCCAAATAATGACATGTAACCTGGAAACGACCATATCTGAGGAGTTTTTTAAAAAATATGAGCATTAACTTAAAAAAGTTTCTAAGTGAATCCCTAGATAAGGAACCAATTTAAATTGTGTACTCAAAAAAGTTGCTCATTGCCTTGGACATTACGACATTAAACTGACTTCGAAAACTTTCAGGCGCGTTTACTCCTACAATGTAAGCGGTGAGTGTGTTTTATTATAATTTCATTCATATTGACTGGTTAATTTTCTGAGGCAGCTTTTAGCCACATTTTTTATTCAGGCTCTAAATTAATTACAATTCATTATAATGTGAGAGCGCTCTGAGAGTTACGCTAAATATACCACCACTTCGTAAAGATAGTTATTCTGTGCTAGCGCTGCGATTGATTATTTAGTATGCGTCTGGTTCCCGGCGCTAGCGGACGTGGAATCTGCGCTTGACGCTTCGTCAACGCTGGATTTTTATTGGTCGAACCCTACAAAATTGACTACGCCTATTTTTTTCGCGTGTCCGCCCATTTCGGATATTTTTCTGAGGTCTCATGTCGCCAGAAGATACCTGCTACTCCTGGATGTTTTAAGATGTCACCACTTTTATGATTTCTACGCCACTTGTGTGATTACATTTTTGGCCGGTTTTTATTGGTTTTTTGTTCAATGTGCTAAGCTTCGGTCAGAACTTGTGTTGATTTCATGGAGAATTTTTACCAGGATTTGCTGAACCTTTAAATTTAGCACTAAGTTGGTTGTTTTATTTTTAACAATCTGCCTTGTGACTAGACGAATAGAAATATTTTTTTAAAAAATAAAAATCGAAATAATCAATAGTAAATGCGTATAATATTAATATATCGTATGGTATTTCTTATTTTTCCCAATATTTTTATAATCGTATTTATATAATTGTATTCTAATAGTGCGATATCCCGCCTCGTAACTATGCCGTCTGACGGGGATATCAAGTGGGTTACGGGTGGATCATTTGGTTGCTTGTGCAAAGTTTAGTTGACAGTGGAAGCGTTTGAAAAATTATGGTGAGTATTGAGAGGTGAATTATCGATATGGCGATCGGTAATCAAAACTCACGTGCCTTGACGGTCATGTAGCTGCAGCAGTGGGATGCGCGCTGCTGATTCCGCTTTTGCGTAGCGCGCACGGCACGATCAAGGGTTTCGGGCGGCGTGTCCGGCGCGACGCGTGCGCTGATCCAAGTGTATATCGCGTGCGACGCGCTGTTTCCTGTGGGGTGCAGTCGTAACACTCCCTTAGGATCGCTTGTGCCTTTACAACGAATCCGAGTCCGCGATTCCGAGACAACAAACGAGGTTTTTGTCTGAGTCGGCGAGGCCGTGACCGCGGTAGAAAATCGTTGCTACCGTTCGAAATGACAGACTGACTCGCCGCTCGTTCGAAAGCGGGCGATGTTGCCAACTGTCAGGTTTTTGTAAGTTGACAGCTCTCACCAATCGATAATTGAATTATGCAAAATATAATATTAAAATGAATTCGAATTTATCAATAACAATATCGAACACTAATATAAATATGTTTATACCATAATATATTTATTATTTATTATAATCGAATTTACTTATCTATGTACTTCCCATATTATTACATAAATATGATTAGGTATATACATTGTAATATTTATACAGATTATTATATTACATTATATATTAAATTTTAATTAGGTACATTTACTATTTCTAAAAATAAAACGTTAGTCAATTTAGTTCTTTATAAATTAAATCGCTAATTTTAATTGTTTACTCTGACCCGCCTAGATACAGGACATTACAGTCCTAGTTAGGTGAGCACTGACCAATTGCTACATTTGCTAAATTTTTCCGAGTTCCTTTATAACATTGGTAATAATGTGGCTATATGTATAAAAAAATGAATAAAGTACTAAATAAATTAATAAATGAAATATAAAATCAATGGTAAAAGACAACAACAGTCAAATGTTGCTAGACGAGAGCGAGGGGATAGATAGATAGATCGATTTTAATGTGACTCCATTTTCCTACCTGTTTTTACTGAAATCTACGCTTGAATGGCACTCATCAAACGTATCTACCACCTAGTCATCAATCCTGCCTCTGAAAGCTGGCGGCAACCGACGATACAGCAAAAATGTGGAAATATAGGATATGTCCTCCGAGGCGGTGCTTTCGAAGTGAAGCTAATCTAGTAAATAGCGACTCATTTACATTTGTGTTGTCGCTCGTGTGACTCGACAAGGACTCGACTCTATACGTTTAAGCTATTGCATAGCTTTTATCGCGGGCCTAGGCCAGCGCGGCGACCGAATGAAGAAATTTCTTAACGAAAATTAATGATTTTAAACTGATAATTACGTCTAAATGAGTACTGCTTACGATTCGAAAAAAATATATGTTTAACAAGATCATTTTCCTAATATTCTTAGCTATGAATATTTTAGATTTTGTTTATATTACATAGTGTAATTAATTTGTAAAATTAGGTCTAACCGAACATAAAAACGACTACTACGCAAATACTATCTGGCGTATTATTATGAAACCTGCACCATTTTAAAGATAATTTAATTAAATATGTTTTTATCTACGATTTTTTTCGAATAATCCGTTTTTTTTTGCTTTATCGAATAAAAAATTCGTGCGTGGCGCTCTATCGGCAGACGTTTAAATTATTCCGAATCATTTGCCACCGCTGCCGCAAATGATTCGGAATAATTTCAACGTTTTCCGATAGAGCGCAGTTATCTGATATCAGAAAAAAATAAATAAATAAAATAAATAAATAATTATAATTGCATAAGTTGTTAAAAATGCTATGCAATAGCTTTACCGCGGCAGTCCCCGAGTGCCACACGTATTTTTTTGTATATGTGTGTATAGTGGAAACTAAATATAAGTGATATAAGTATTCTTCAATGTTGAAATAAATAAAATTAACTAACTGACGTGCAGGTGGCGGACTATGAATTGTTTTTAGTCCTAAGTCTTCCGCGCTCACCTCACGGGAGACAGAACGAGACATTTCGTTAAAACTCCCTGAGGTTCGCCCGTTGTAGTCGACCGCTCTAGTTGGGTTGACCCAACCAATTTTTTTGTACAGGTGTGTATGGTGGAAACTGAATAAGAGTAACATAGGAGTTTTTCAACATTGCATGATAAGAAATTAAATAGCTACTGTATTTTAGAACACTTATATAAGTGGCTTTAATTACTGGAGAATATTTTTTTTCGTTTTTTTCTACTATTGATGTTATTAACGAAGGACGTTAAAGTTTATGTGTCTGTTAGCCTGCCATCCCTCACTCTTCATACGGTCACTCATCTACCTGATGCTGAGTTCATAGCCAGGAAAAAGCTGCCATGGCCCGCGATATATTCAAACTGAATCACCGCTAAACATCGGCAGGTAGAAAACCGCAAATGTGACCTCGGACCCGTAAACATTTGGGAGGACGAAGGTATTTTTATGGTCAAATCCAGACGAAGATATCCTTCTAAAACTGGTAGTCAGGGGGCGAGCTTGCCAGCTGGTTTATCTTCCTAGTGCCTCGCCGTAAGGCGTTTGACCTCTGACGAGCATGTTAGCTTTGCTGGACGGTAGGTTTGTACTCGTCCTCAAGTTTTCTATATATACGTTTACCTCACGGGAGACAGAACGATCATTATGGTTAAAACTTCCTGGGGTGACGGGCTCGCGCTTTTAAGTCGACGCATCCAACTGTCCCCGTGAACACGGCACGAGAAACTTTCTCGAAACGTCAGAAAAACGACGTTTATATCGCGAATATAAATTTCAAGCCTCAAAGTGGGTGAATTTATTTATTTATTTTATTTATTTTATTTATCCCTAGTTTTATCACATGATTTAATTTCCTATAGTATATTTTACATGATTTAGTAGTACATACAAAATGTAGAACCCTGAAAATTTACTAAAGGTGCGGCTTCGGCTGGATTTTATCACCTCACTAGGCAGAGCCTGTATTGAGGTTATATTTAGTACTGTGTTCATCTGTCGGGTGTATTGGTAATTTCTATAATCTTGGGAAATCCTACAAGTGTATATTGTATAACTATTATAGTATATATATTACACAAAAAATATTTATTAAATTAAATGAGATATAATATATATGGGAGATATATGAATACAGTTATAAGGCTAATAAGATAATAATTAAAGTTTTAGATTTTTGCGCCAACACCTAATTATTGCGCTCGTAATTACATTAAATAAAAAAAACGGTTGGTTCCCCTAAAATTTTCCCAGCTAGTAGCAAAAAAGTGATTTTATCTGATTATTAATTTTATTTAAAAAAACGAAGAGCGCCCTCTCGGTTGTCGGACGAACCCGGTTGGGTTCTGTACCATCTATTGGCCTTCAGCCAAGATACAAACCGCGCCGCCCGATTCATTAATATTTGATTAAAATATACGGTGGAACATAAATATTTTTAAAATTTCTTGTGTATGAGATATTCCAACCATACACAAGCTACATATTCATAACCAACTCTTGCCATGACTAAATCAGATCTGCATACCAAATTTCAGATCAATCGAATTAGGCATTTGGGCGCTATCGTAGAGGAATACATATTCATATTCATTTTATTAGTATACTGGTATACAAGTCAGATACAGATTAGCAAACATTCATACATATTAGCAAACAAACTTTTTTTTATCGCAAAGAAAAGATAAAAAAAAACAAAACAAAACGAAGAAAATACAAGACAAAATGCAAAGAGATCATTAAATACTTTAGCCACTAAAGCATTTTAGACTTCACTCGAGTAATATTCCTCCAGTGAGTAAATCGCCTTATCTATAAGGTACCTTTTAAGGCGTCTCTTAAGCACGTCAAGAGATTGCGCCTGCCTAATGTGCTCGCTAAGTTTGTTGCAAACCGCTGGGCCGGCGATATAAGCTAGCTTCTCCGACTTAGATAATGCATGACTTACCGAACGTAGCATGCTACGGGATCTTGTTGGATAGTGATGATGCACACAATTCACTTCAAAATTGGCTAGATTTCTGCGACCGAACAGCGCTACTTCCATTATATAAATGGACGGCAGCGTCATGCAATAGAGCGTCATGCAGCGTCATACAACTAGACACACAGATACACAGACAGACTTAAATCCGGAAACGGTCTTAATCTACTTAGGGGGATCAAAATAAATATTTCCGTCTTCATCTCGAAAATAAATATGTGCGTTCACAATACTTTCCCTCCTGTTCGGTTGGTGGGCGGGGAAGGAGAAATATAAGTTACCTATTTGTGTCAGTGTGACTTAGAAATTACGAAACGCATCGGCGACGGGCGATAGAGTGGAATTGCATGCCACTCTTTTCATCTCAAATCAGCACATTTGTCTCTGAGGAATTTCAGTCCGTGAGTGGATTCGCTGTGGGGATTAAGACTCGGAATTAATCTCTTGTTCAGCTTCGTAGTTAGCTTCGTTCAATTGTGTAGTGATGTCGGTTCGCAAGAAGTTGTAACGGATCTTAAGTCCACTACATAAGATCAACAAATGCATCGATTTCCAGTGAAATATACTGACACAATTCAGCTATTATTTTGACTCGTGCAGCACGATGAAACTATACTTTTACTCAGAATATTTCAAATTGCATCATTGCACCGCCTATATAAACCGGCCAAAAAGTAACCAAATTATCAGTCCCCGATTGATCACCTTCCCCAAAGGTTGCGACGGCATATCCGGTATCCCTCTACGAGGTCGCTCAACGGATCCGGCTCCTTGGTTTCCTTTCCTCATTTTCCTGAGTCTCGAAGCATCAGTCTGTAATCCCACAGACTCGAGCCGTGCCCAGTACCAGATACTAGGAGCACACATACAATCCTCATCCACTTTCCTACATAACCTCCGTCGCGCAACCCTCGCGTCTCGATAAAGTAATCCGGGCACTCGTTAATTCGGCAAGGGTTATAACTGGCAATATTCAATCGATTCAATCAATAAATATCTTCTGCTTCATCAAAACCACCTTTAAATACGGAGATAACTCGTAAGTTTACACCACCACCTCGCATCGAATAATTTGGAGTTTTGTGAGGGGTGGTCCCTCACAAAGTCGACTACGAGACAAAAGCAATATGTTTCATGACAGAAGTTTACAGGATATGCCTTTGACACTGTCGTTTTATTTATTTTATTAATTTATTAATTAATTATTTATTTATTAAATCCTTATCCAATGACAAAACATTTTTCAGGAAGAGTATATATTCTTAACCTAGCACGGAAAGGAGATTCAACTCTTTGACATATAAGGTTTACCACCTCACTAGGGGAAGTAGCCTGTGTTGAGGTGGTATCAATATCGTTAGTTAATTCCTTTCGAGAGGGCAAGTCTCATCTGTTACGAGAATATTATATTAGAATTATACATTTAGTGTTGCTGCTAAGCTAAGCTATTGCATAGCTTTTATCGCGGGCCTCTAGGCCAGCGCGGCGACCGAAAGAAGAAATTTCTTAACGAAAATTAATGATTTTAAACTGATAATTACGTCTAAACGAGTACTGCTTACAATTCGAAAAAAATATATGTTAAACAAGAACATTTTCCTAATATTCTTAGCTTTGAATATTTTAGATTTTGTTTATATTACATAGTGTAATTAATTTGTGAAATTAGCTCTAACCGAACACAAGAACGACTACTACGCAAATACTATCTGGCGCATTATTATGAAACCTGCACCATTTTAAAGATAATTTAATTATCTATCTTTTTATCTACGACTTTTTCCGAATAATCTGTTTTTTTGATTTATCGAATAAAAAATTCGTGCGCGGCGCTCTATCGGAAGACGTTTAAATTATTCCGAATCATTTGCGGCTGCGGTAGCAACGTTTTCCGATAGAGCAAAATTTCAACGTTTTCCGATAGAGCGCAGTTATCTGATATCAGAAAAAATAAAATAAATAAATAATTATAATTGTATAAGTTGTTAAAAATGCTATGCAATAGCTTAACCGCGGCAGTCCCCGAGTGCCACACGTATTTTTTTTTATTCTTTCTGATATTGACTATTGTACAATTGTGAATTTCCTTTTTTTTCTGACTATTGGCTATTGTTTATTACAATTATTATTACTGATTCCATATGGCGATTCATAAAATTATACAATATTTTATGAATCGTCATATTATGGAAAATATTGATATTTTTTTTCATATGAAAATTCTACAATTTATCGCCAGTTCTTAACGCCTTGATTTGAGTTTCGCAGTTGAGTAGTAGTGTGGGCGCGAGGTGAAGCCGTGGTAGTGTGACTGATGTGTGTAGTCGAGGAGCGAGGTTTGACGATCGGTATCGCGGATAATGCAGGTACTGCTTGATAACGAAGTGTAGTCGCGATATCTGTAGCCGTGTACTTGTCCACCAAGGGAATGGATGTAGAGGTATACGTGTCCGCCAAGGGAATGATTGTAACCGTGTACTCGTCTACAATCAGGGGAATGATGGCGATCGATTGAAATGTACTACGTTTTATACCGTTTAGCGGTGACGTGAATAGCTAAGAGTGGGATGTACATGTGTATCGTTTAGAAGAAATGGCATGAGTCATCGCTTGCCTGGGCAATATTTTCCAAATTTAGTTGGAAATTAACTGCAGCTGGCTCGTGTAAGTTTGAGCGAGTCTGCGGTTTTCTATTCTGTGAAATTACTTTTTTGTTGTGGGTATGTGGAGCATTAGAGCTCCAACAAAACTTTTATGAAACATTGGCTGGGATATCTCAAAGAAATTCAGGTTTTGATAAGCGCGCCGCCATAAAGAGGATTTTATTAATTAAGCTGGGTGTAGACGGCGTGTGCGCGTTCAGCGTAATTAAGATCAATATTTTTAACGACTTTCTATTTAAAGCCGGTTTTAAGGTGGCACGCTCCGCCACGTTTCCTTAAAAAAACGCCTAAAAACATATAAACCGCAATGAGTTGACGAAAGAAGACCCGGTTATATATTCATGGCACGGCTTCTGGCAAATTAAAAACGACCGTAGACGAGAAAATTGCCTGAATAAATTGAAATTACAATACCTATTCATGCTTTTAATAAATAGTCTGTCAAACAGTTTCTGCTCTACTCTCTTATAATAAAGCGACGCGATTGTCGTTATGCAAATAGCTCAAAATTTTCAATGATTCCTAAGGCGACATGAGACCTCAGTAAAATATTTGAAATGGGCGGACACGCGAAGAAATAAGCGGGGTCAATTTTGTTAGGTTTGACCAATAAAAATCCAGCGTTAGCGAAGCGAATATTCCACGTTTGCTTGCACCGGCGACCGGGCGCATACTAAACTTTCGATCGCAACACAAAATAACTATCTTTGTTCAGTGGTGGTATAAGGGTGTTAATGGTAAAGCATATTTAGTGTCAATCTCAGTACGCCCTCACGTTTTAATTATTTGTTATTAATTTAAGGCCTAAAAAAAATGTGGCTAAGCGCGACGCTAGAGAATTAACCAGTCAATATAATGAAATTAAAATAAAACACACTTACCGCCTACATTGTTTATTATAAATTTGTAATATATAAATTTACAAATATCATAAATTTGGCAACGGCTTAAGTCGAAATGGTAATATAAAAGATTTTATATTAATCATTAACTTTCCATTCATCATTAATTTGTCAGTCATCATTTTTTTTTCTTTAGATTTAATACTTTATTCATTTATTTGTTTGTACATTTAGCCCCATTGTTATCAATGTTATAAGTAACTCGGAAAAATTGAACACCGAAATGCAGCTAATGCTCAGTGCCCACCTAACTAGGACTTAAATGTATCTAGGCGGGTCAGAGTAAATAATTGAAATAAGTAAAACAACTTACGTAACAATTAGCCTAATTAAAGTAAAAAAAACCTTTTTATTTTTATATTCAATGAATGTGCTTAATTAAGATTGAATAATATATCAGAATAAATAAATAACATAGGTAATACAATATGGCAAATACACATATACTTAAATACGATTTTAATAAATAATAGATGCTATATGGTATAAACATATTTATAATTAATTAAAATATATAAATACAATTTTAAAAGCAGTATTTAAAAAAAACATGAAATAACATAAATAAAAATATGATACTATTAATATATGTATAATAATGTACATAAATATACAATATTATTTGTCTATTATTTTCCTGCATTGATCCTCATCTTTAACATTATTGTGCTGTTACTGTATGGAGGTAAGAAGAAGCCCGTCTGCCCTAGATCAACAATGCCACAGATCGATTCTCATCTTTCCCTTCGTTGTATTGCTATAATATGAAGGAAGGAAGATGCCCCTTTGTCCTAAATGAATAATACCACACATCGATACACATCTTTCTCATCGTTGTGTTGCTGCTATATGGAGGCAGGAAGAAGCCAGTCTGCTCTAGCTCAACAAAACCACACATCGATTCTCATCTTTTTCATCGTTGTATTTCTACTGTATGACGGCAGAAAGAAGCCCGTTTGCCCTAGATCGACAATACCACACAACGATACTCATCTTCCCCATAGTTGTATTGCTACTGTATGAAGGCAGGAAAATACCCGTTTGCCCTAAATGAACAAAATCACACATCGTTCCTCATCTTTCCTTTCGTTGTGTTGCTACTATATGGAGGCAGGAAGAAGCTCGTCTGCCCTAGATCAACAATACCACACATCGATTCTCATCTTTCCCATAGTTGTATTGCTACTGTATAAAGGCAGGAAATGCCCGTTTGCCCTAAATGAACAAAATCACACATCGTTCCTCATCTTTCCCATCGTTGTGTTGTTTTTATATGGAGGCAGGAAGAAGCTCATCTGCCCTAGATCAACAATACCACACATTGATTCTCATCTTTCCCATAGCTGTATTGCAAATGTATGAAGAAAGGAAAATGCCCGTTTGCCCTAAATGAACAATATAACACATCGATCCTCATCTTTCCCATAGTTGTGTTGCTACTATATGGAGGCAGGAAAAAACCCGTCTACCCTAGATCAACAATACCCCACATCAATTCTCATAATTCCCATAGTTGTATTGCTACTGTATGTAGGCAGGAACAAGCCCGTCTGCCCTAGGTCGACAATACCACACATCGATACTCATCTTTCCCATTGCTGTGTTGCTTCTGTATTGAGGTAACAAAAATCCCATCTGCCCTGGATGAACAACACCACAGTAGGAAACATCATTAATTCAGTTTACTACGGAAAGCTTTGCTAACACGCCGAAACAAAGACAATCCATTATTTAAAGGCGCATGCCTTATGTAGAGTACATCGACATTTGAGTGTGTCGCCAACGCCTCCTGAACGACCAATACTATGATTTATTTATAAACGATATCGCCGACGTCAGCCATTCCGAAAATGTTGTTTGCATGCGGTGGGATATATTATTGCCTGGGAGGTTATCGTGCCACGATTCCTTCTCCCCAGAGACCAAAACGGTTAAAATGTCTGCGACGAAAAATGAAATAAAACGGACAGACTATTTGACTTTGTCATACGAGATATACAATAGATACCTATATTCATGTTAAAGATTAATGGAAATAGAAAGTGTTATGAGATTATTAATAACAAATCGACGGAAATAGAACACATATCAAGTTGGGCCGAAAAACATTGCATAATCATAAATCCAGCCAAATCACAAGCGATTGTGATTGGTGGCCAGAAACTCAAGTCTACTACTGACAAAACGTCAATGTGACCCCTTAAAATAAACGGTAATATTATTGAGTATTCCAAAACTGTCAAGACTCTTGGAATAGTTATAGACGAATTTCTTTCGTGGCAGGCACACGCCAACCAAATTAGTCGTCGTATTTTCAATGGCTTTCATAGCCTCCGAGGGTTACCGAGATTCCTTCCAGCAGCAACTAAACAAACTATAGTAAGAACACTGCTACTTCCAATTCTAGACTATGCTGATGTCGGTATTATAGATATTAAAGAGAAGATTCTGGATAAATTCGAACGGTTACAAAATATCTGCATACGATATATATTCGACTTGCGTAAATTTGATGACGTAAGCGAGTATTCCGATGGACTTCACTGGCTTCGAATTCGTGAGCGCAGAAATCTGCATGCCCTCTCACTCCTTTATAAAGTCCTGAATAGTCCCATAGCACCTCCTTACCTTAAACACCTCTTTCTCCCGTTAGGAAGTCATGGTGTTCCACTCAGGTCAAGTCAGGACAACACCATAGCAATTCCACTACATCAGTCTTATTTTTTCACCAACTCATTTAGCGTCCACTCTGCTCGACTTTGGAACCAGCTTCCGCATGCTATTCGTCATGCAACATCGTTGCCCTGCTTCAAGGCGTTACTGAAAGAACATTTTCTCCCTCAAAATAACAACTAAGAAATAACCCTCCCCCCCTCTCCCCCCCCCCCCCCCTTCCACCATCCGTTGGGTTGTTTGATTGGATACTCATAAGAACTTGTAATATCTATCATTTTATATAAGTAGGTATTTTTATTTTTATTTTTATTTATCTGTAGTTCCTATTTATTTTATTATTTTTAAGGAAACATACAGCTATTACAATAAATTTGTTAAATAAAAATGAAGCTAATTACATGTTTCCACTTAAATATTCATAATTTAAACACAACAATATCATTTTTTTGAAGTATTAAAACACATAGGGAGAGGTAGGAACTGGGAAGAAAGGAGTCATAATAAGTAAATAAAATTTTATGTAAATACACGTTCCATAATATAGTCATACATATTATTTAAAGATATTCTTGAATAAATATTATTTATTATATACTAGATGACCCGGTGAACTTCGTACCACCTAAAATTGATTTGTTTGTAACTCTTCATATAATAAGCGTTTATTGATTCTAATCAACCTTCCAAATCCAATTCATTGAAATCTATAATATGGCCGAATCGTGTACGGTTTGAGTTTCGTTCGGTGATTAAATGACAATCGTTTTATAATTAAAATAAATTCAATGTATTTGATTGACATGATAAAATATTAATGCTTTTTCGACTTTTCCGACTTTTTTGCATTTTTCGACTTTCTTGATTTTTTCGATTTTTTTTACTTTTTCGACTTTTTGGACTTTTTCGACTATTCCGACTTTGTCGACTTTTTCTACGTTTTCGACTTTTTCAACTTTTTTACTTTTTTGACTTTTTTGACTCTTTTGACTTTTTTGACTTTTCGAATTTTTGAAATTTTACACAATCGCACGGATTGAATAACAGTTATGGATGGCGCAGCTGTCAAACAATAGGATCGCCGCGAACGCCATCTATTGAAAGGGGCTTATTTCCCAAAAATACCAATTTCGATTTTTTCGATTTTCAGTTGTTTCTTTTAATTTTTCCTAAATATATTTTTGTAAACCACTGAATCAAGGCAAACAAAACAAAAAAATAATCATTCAAATCGGTCGAGTCATTTTCGAGATCTTGCGAGACTAACGCACGGCGATTCATTTTTATATATAAGATATAAGAAGATAGATAGAATAAAACATTATGGAAAAAAGACCGTAGGTGGTATACATGAAACTGCTGAAAGGACACGCGAAAAAAAGTGTAAAGGACAGTAAGCGAAAAAATCAGGTCATGGAAGGAATTAAAAGTAGGTACCACTTGTATAACATGCCTTGAACACAACCGGTATGACGGCGACGTTTAGCCCCTCATATTTGTTCTTCGGAGGAGAAGTCTTAATCGATGGACGATTCCATGCTTACGGTGAAAACAGATTAAGTATAGCGTGGGTGGTACGGTATAGCTACGACCATATTTCATATCAAAGAAAGCGTATTTTTTCTCAAGAAAATTAGCCCCTAGATCTTTGTAATGCAAAGTTGCAGGTAATAAACAAAATGTTAACAAAAATAACCGAGTTATTTTTTTTATATAAGTGCAGCAGCCATGTCATGGTGAAACGTAGAACAGGCTATCATAATTTAATGCGTATACAAAATTTCGTGTCTGTACTGTTGACCGTTGAGGAGTTCCCTCGTTGGAAGCCAACCCTGGGTGCCGCAGTCCTGTCTTGATGAAACTTAGATCAGGCTGTCATAATTGAATGCATATACAAAATTTCGTGACTGTGCTGTTGACCGCTGAGGAGTCCCCTCGTCGGGAGCTAATCCTGGGTATAGAATCAGGGCATCCTTCCTATATAAAATGCATTATCATCGAAGCTGAACCAACATGTAAATTTTCAACTTCATATGTTAATATTTGAGGAGTTCCTTCAATTCCTCATGGATCACATCATCAGAACAAAATTTTGATAAAGATGTGACGAATCTGGAAGTACATCCTTTCAAATAAAAAGAATTTTCCAAAGCAATTCACAAATGACGGATTTCTGAGGTCCCAAACATTTAAAGAAAAATACGATCGAATTTATAACCTCCTCCTTTTTTTTAAGTCGGTTAAAAATAAATCGGCTGTGGTCTACGATCTATAGGACCTGACAGGAAAACGAAAAGAGCTTTATCATTTGAAGGGCATGTTCACAGCAGACACAGATGTTAAAATTTCAAATCCACACCATAGCAAAGATGAGGAAGAAATCAAGAATCACACTCATGAAAGCAAAAATGAGAAATATTGTAGAACGGACTAACACGGTTATCATAGCATATTGAAAAGGATAAATAGGTCAATAATTTATCAAAAGAAATACAAACAAAATCAAATAATATAAAATGTGTGCATAAGGTAAACTTAGTAATATAAATCCACAACATGACAACTCTACATTTGTGGTAGAAAATTCTCACGCCCACACAACTTCTAACCTCTGCCTTAGAGCCGTCTGTAAATATGATGTCCAAGCCAGGGGACCGGTACAATATAAGGTCAGAAAATACTACATTGTTTAGGGTGTGGACTGCCCTACTGGTTTTTTCATCAATACTGCTTGAGGGATGATGTACGAAGTAGTAAGTCTGTCGGAGAAGGGAAGGTGAAAGTAATGGAATGCCGTTTGTTCCAGGTTGACAGGAACACTGCGACGGCGCAATCGGTCATGTTTATTTTGTCGTGATTGCTGGCGTTGTGTATGTTGTGCACGAAATTGTTGCATTCTCAATGTATTCGCTTGTCGTTCATTTTCAGTCGCTCTCAAACATAATTCGGACAATGCCAATACGACTATTTTCATTATCCGTCGCTCGCTGGTCATCAGTGTGGCTTGCACGTGAAGTAGATCGCCGCGCATTTGACTGACTTCGACGACCTATGTTACCTATTCTCCTCGGTATTATAATAAACACTGTAAAAAGACACGGAATTGTTTTCAGTCACTCAAATCTGTCGAACATTCCTTGAGAACTTAACAATATTGAAATCCTCAGACTAAGGCCAAATTTGTAGTTATGTATAAGCCTGCAAAGTCTATTTACCTTTATATAATGGCTGATCAAAGCGATTTTTTGCAAAATGCAATTAAATTCGCTTGAAACAAATCTATTCTCCAATCCCACTACCTTTTTTAAAAGAAAAAACGACGTAAAATGTAATAACAATTTCACACAGTAGCGCGGAATGAATTATGAATTGCGTAGCTGTCAAACAATAGAATCTATTGTTAGAAAATATAGAGAGCGCCATCTATTGACAGAAATACGAAGTGGCCATCCCTCGAAGTACTAATTTAGATTTTTTCTATTTTTTAGCTGTTTATTTGGGTTTTTTCTAAATATTTTTTTTTGTAAACCACCCCTGAATCGAGCCAAACAAAATAAAAGAAATATAATTCAAATCGGTCGTGACATTTCCGAGATCCTGCGAGACTAACGCACGGCGATTCATTTTTATATATAAGATTATATATTGCGATTACAATAATAAATCAATACCGTCATTAATAATTGCTTTCTTAAGAGCGAATGATGACGTATTGAATACGTCAATATCGCCGAGCTGCGTATTACAAATTTTACATATCCTATACATGAAACAGTTTTGTGCATAATTAGTACTAACCTGCGGAAGGTGGAATAAATCCGTTTGGCGAGTGAGTCGCGATGGTACACGGAAAGATACCATTCCAAGAAGATCAGAACAATCAATGAAACCTGCCAATATTTTATGGAAAAACACTACGTCTGCGCAATTTCTTCTTGATTGTAAGAATTGAAGCCCATGAAAGGTAGCTGCTTCGTTGTAATTGGGAAAGGACAAGAAGGAGAGATAATTCAAATGTTTCAGAAACACATTTTGAATACGTTCAATTCCCTTTATGTGAACATTATAGCTAGGAGACTATATTTGAGAAGCATATTCTAGGTGACTGCGGACGAAAGCGTAGTACAAGAGCAATAGAGAATTTTTAACTGCGAAATGTTTTGAACTTCGAAGTACGAATTCTAACATACTATATGCTTTTTTCGTGATGTTATCTATGTGGGAATTATATAATAACTTACTATCTAAAAGAACACCTAGATCCCGGATTGCATTTTTCTTGGTTATCGAGAAACCATTGACAGTATAAATAAATGGTAGAATGTTGTTTTCCGCGTAAAACTGACGGTAGCACATTTCGCAGCATTCAGAAATAAGCGATTCGAGGCGCAATAAAAAGATAGTCTATCTAGATCATCCTGGATCAATTGACAGTCGTCAAGGGAATTAACAGGTGCGTACATTTTCATATCGTCAGCAAAAAGTAAAAACTTACAAAATTTTAAACAGGTATTTTTGTCATTGATATAAAATGTAAATAGTAGGGGTCCTAAAAGGCTACCCTGCGGCACACCCGAGGATATACTTGTCCAGTCGGACTTAAATCCTCCAACAACCACACGTTGGCAACGTTTTTGTATGTACGATGCAAACCAATAGTAAATCACCGTGATTTCCAACATGAATTCCTATGTATCTATTATTATATTATATATTATAAATAAATACAAACGGAGCTGCCATGGAATTCACCGACCGGAGTCGGGCCCATCATAATACTATTTTTTACACTTCTGGGGGGTGAGCAGTGGATTCCGGACAGTGGATTACGAACCGGCTGTGGTAGGTTTAGGACAGCTGTCTTGCCACATGTGAGCGTTCACCTTGCCACCCATTCACTCCCCCTTCGAAGCCATAGAATTTGAGATGCGCAAATCGCAGTTTTAGATAATTTTTCTAAGAAAGAGTTGATTATTTTTCTGGAAAGGCCAAGATCTTTAAAGAGGTGAAATAGAGATTTAGCTGGCAGGCCACGAGCGCCAACTTCCACCGCGTGAAGGTGAACAGTGAAGCCGTTCCGGGTTACGACATTTGCAAGATCATGGTATTTATTTAATTTGTACTCGTGGTCTTTTGGGATATTTGATTCCCATGGAACAGTTAATTCTACAATAAGAGCCACCTTCCGAGATAGAGAGTAAAGAGTTATATCTGGACGGAGGGCTGTGCATCCGAGACTTTCAGGGAATTTATACTGCTTAGAGACCGAATCAACCTCCAGAATCCAATCTGTAGCTTTCTCGATTATTGAGAAAGGTTTTGTAGTTAAATGTTTTTTGCCTTTAGAGCCATCCCGCACAAACTGTATTGGGGGTTTGGAGGATACTGTCAAACCCTTGTTGGCACGAGCCACTGAGAGACTAATTACCTCGCGAATAACAGCGAGAACTTTGTCATGGCGGTAAGTGTACCGTCCTTGATCTAAGGCCACCTTGCAGCCAGCTAGAATGTGTCTAGCTGTGCAAGGGGTATTGCTACAGAGGGGACAAGAACTATCCTCGGCAAAGCTCCAACGAGCGAGGTTACTGGGGTCTGGAAGTGTATGCTGAAAGGCATTCAAATAAAATTTCAGCATCTCTGGCGTCCAGTCATAGAGCATTACCTTCCAGTGCATTGGAGGCGGAATGCAAAAGTCCCCAATTGTTGTCCAATCATTCTGGCATTGAAGGCCAATAGCATGAGCCATACTCTTGCTGTCGTAATCTCCCCGCAAAAGAGACTTCTTCAAGTCCACGTCGCTGGTGGTTGTACTGCCATACCCCAGACCAGTGCCATTCTGGCTGATTCCAGTAAGGAACTTTTTGTGGAAGTCTACGCGGGCTTGTAGGTCATTTGAATCACTACGGCCACTTATTACGTGCTTCGATATTGCCGGATCTTTGGAATTGCACAGAATCGAATTTTTGGTTATTCTGGAGTTGGCGTAGAGCAGAGAGGGCAGTTTAAGCGCTAGCCCAAAATTTTGTTTGGACCTGAAGAGAGTCGAGGGGTCAGCTGGTTTGGCTAAGGACAGCCAGGATTTTAAACTAGCTGTCACCAGCGCATCTAGACGGGACAGTTGGGTTTTGGTAAAATCGTAAATAAGAAAGGGCCATGACAAATGTGACGTTAGATAATTGTCATAGATCCAGGCCTTACGAGGGCCAGAAATTAGCAAGGCATCTATTTTCGCCAGGCAACTTTTGAAATGCTCTATAACATGATCGCCCGAGACGTCTTTTCCCTGATGGGTGATTTTTCTGCCGAGGAAATAAATTATATACTTATGTATTTTTTAATTTGTTATGTATGTATGTATATGTACGTATGTATGGATGTATGTATATGTATATTTATGTGTATATGTTTATGTATGTGAGCTGTATTGTTACTTTTATTTCATATTACAACGGTTGGCCGTAAGATATCGCAAAATGATAAGCCCGCCGTTTGTACTAAGTTAAAATAGAATTTAAGTTCTCTTTACCAATGTAATTATTTTCTTTTTTTAGTACGGAAAGGAAACGTATCTATACAATAAACACAACTACCTTATTAGCGAAATCTACATACATACCCTTCTGAAAGTATTTCTTTTCATACAGTATGCAAGCAGAGTAATGTTGCTCAGATTGTATTATATTACATTACTATACATTCGTACAATTTGCGAATTTACGGCTTTTGAACGTGTAATAATATACTTTAGGTAGTAATAAACAAGATACTATGAGTAACAGGTAGTTATTACAAGCTTATTGCATGATACTAGTTTGAGTATTTTACCTATTTTAAAGACAAATAGAAAATCTAGTTGGTTCTGTTTCATAACTGAAAAAAAAACAAAAAAGTATAAATGTATCAGATCTTATAAACAGTCAAAATATATTTTAAAAACAACCAAAATACTAAGAAAAAAAGTCTAAATAATAGCATCTAAAAATGTATAAAATAACCAAAAAAATCAATATTGTCAATAGGTAGCTACTTTGATAGATGCTGTTTTTCAATTAATGTTTTTTTTATGTTACATAAAAGAAATATTATTCAGACAATGATTCCATGAATACTTATATAATACTGACATTTAAATGAGTAGGTACAATGTTTTTGAAGAGCTGGCCCTTGAATTCGATCAGATCATAGAAAGGGTGGCCTATCAGCAGCCCCTTAATGGTTTGTTTTAATGTTACGTCCTCCAGCTATTTTATAGTGGTAGGAAGTACATTATAAAATTTAAGTTTGAGATATTGTGGCATCAAACTCGCCACTTGTCAAAGTTGACAACACTGTTTGGATGGTCGCGGCGCGCATCGGCCGCCCGGCGGCGGCGCGCAGCGGCCGCCCGGTGGCGGCGCGCCCCGCCACCAGTGATAAATTGATTCTCGGGCGGAGCGCACGTTTCCTTGCTGCCCGCTCCGCATGTTACGTAACCTCGCCAGCTGTTACGTAAAATGCAGAAATAAATCTTACGTTGCATCCAAGGTGCCGTGTTTCATTGTCCGACGTGGCCCACCTACCTATAATATAAGTATCTTTTCTGTACTTTTGCCGATATTATTCGGGATACGCATAACAGGAAGCTTACCCCGAATAAGACCGGCATTAGATGCATTAGTGAGTTCAGAATTGGTTGCAGTTTCTGTTAGGTGCTGTATGGCATACATTAGGCACTGGTATATGCACGCCCAATACATATCCATTATCTTTGCATTACTAAAATACTCTCTGCATGAGGTTTTGGTGGTTACCTAATACATGTCGCGCAGTACTCTCTTTTGCAAAGGAATATCATTTTACTGGTTGATGCATTTCGCCAAAATAATTTTCCTTAAGTCATTATTTTGTAAAGATATTATTGTGATATCATCTGTATTTATAATTAGGATATGTGGATGGATGCGTTTGCACCCACATATCTTTGCAACGGACTCCATCGTATGGTTATTTGAATGCAAAAACATTGCATCGTCTCAATCCACCGTCTAAATAACGCATTCTGTCATTTAAAAAGATGATGCTATTAGAGTATATTGCTAGACACGGAAATATGTTTTTATTTAAAGGTTTTATTTAATTTTACTTGTTTGTTGGTCATGTCGGGTTAATTATAATAACTTTATTTTGGCTCACCTAAATAGGTCACACTGAAAGTTTTCGGGAATTTACATAGGAATTAAAAAAATAATATTAATTACAGCATTTGGAAATGAAACTCTTTGCATGTAGCATAAAGTTTGTTTCATCGATCATTTTTTTCCATTGTGGAGTCATTTTAAAAATTCCGTGTCTGCATTACGATGCATTTGGCTCGTAAACATTTTCGCTGTACGTTTTTTACGATTTGACAACTGAGCAGAGCCTCATTCCGCTTCGAACTGCTTTTACCTATCGAACACCAAACAAAATGACCATATAGCTAGTTTGAACAATTCAAACGCAGCAGCGTTATTCTCAGTGACGAATTTTGGTAAGGTCACCAGTCCAACACTGTCAATAACAGTAACATAGATGCTGTGTGTCGTATGATAGAAACAGACAGACATGTGACCTACGATGATATTCGGGCGTTCTTAGGTATAAGTATGAGTCATTTACAATCAATCCTCCACAAACATTTGGCTTCTAGAAAGCTGTGCTCGCAGAGGATCCTTCACAATTTGACTGAGGCTCAAAAAATGGTTCCAGTCACTTGGTGCAATGTCATGCCTACCAGATGGAGAAAAGGGGCGGCAGATATGGTGTGGAACAGTTTATGAACATATATTTACAGCTGCAGCCCCGAAACAAAGCAGAAATCGACCATTTGGGTTTTTTTAATTTGTGCCGAACTCAACTAAAGTAGCGCGCGTACTAAGTGCCGCATAGAGGGTGTGCCGCAAAATATCATATAATACAGGGGGCTAGGAATGTTAATTGTCTCACTACGTAGAGGGAAGGTCATCTCTGGCAAGTGAGGGAGTGTCGAATTACATGAACGCTCGAAATGACGAAGGGAGAGCAAATATGGGCTAAGGTCGACTCACCGTACGTGTTTTAGACAATAAGCAACGTTACTAGTATGTAACAACTTGTTAGATTAATTAATCATAGTGTAATGATAATTAGGAAGAGACCTTACGTCCATTTAGCAAAGAGTGTATTGTATATATATTTAAGATATGCCCTCAGCAACAAAAGAATAAAATAAGTAAATAAGTTTACCGTACGATATGAGATTAAAGGACGCTTCCCCAAACCTTCGTTTTATTCAGTCAAGGACGACGCAGAGTCACACTCAAAGGAAGCAAGAAACAAACTGTAGTTCATTTTTCGACGATACTGTGGCAGGTATAAGGATTGCTGCTGATCCACCCTATTTTCAAGATTGCAACGGTGTACTCGGAGTTTAGACTGCTTTACGAGGACTGTAGAGTAGAGCTTCGCAGTACAGAGGGTGATCGCTTCTCTTTACTTTCCCGTCCCACCAATTTTTTTCGAGATGAAGCCGGAAATATCCGTTTTGAGCCCCCTGAGAGGATTAAGAAATTTGGCACGAAGGCATCATTTGGCCATGGCAAGAGATGAAAAGATTGTGGTTACAATCGGTCCACCAGGGGGCGCACTAGTCATATATCAATCTCAAAATATTGGAATTAGAGACATGCAATTTGGTAAATCTATGCCTTGTTTGGCTGAAATCCCATTGTAAAATTTTGGTTCGAATCTATACTACTCTTAATAATAAGGCTATTTGTTTTCTTTTTTTAAGCTATTGCATAGCTTTTATCGCGGGCCTAGGCCAGCGCGGCGACCGAATGAAGAAATTTCTTAACGAAAATTAATGATTTTAAACTGATAATTACGTCTAAACGAGCACTGCTTACGATTCGAAAAAAATATATGTTAAACAACAACATCTTCCTAATATTCTTAGCTTTGAATATTTTAGATTTTGTTTATATTACATAGTGTAATTAATTTGTGAAATTAGGTCTAACCGAACACAAAAATGACTACTACGCAAATACTATCTGGCGTATTATTATGAAACCTGCACCATTTTAAAGATAATTTAATTATTTATCTTTTTATGTACGATTTTTTTCGAATAATCCGTTTTTTTTTTTTATCGAAAAAAAAATCGTGCGCGGCGCTCTATTGGAAGATGTTTAAATTATTCCGAATTATTTGCTACCGCAGCCGCAAATGATTCGGAATAATTTCAACGTTTTCCGATAGAGCGCAGTTATCTGATATCAGAAAAAATAAAATAAATAAATAATTATAATTGCATAAGTTGTTAAAAATGCTATGCAATAGCTTTACCGCGGCAGTCCCCGAGTGCCACACGTATTTTTTTTTGTTTAAACGCGCTAATCTCTGGAACTACCGGTCGGATTTGATAAAATATTTATGCATTTGATATCCCAATTCTTAAATGAAGGTTATACGATAACATTCCTTTAGGAACCGATAGGAACATTAGGAACCGAGCAAAAATAACGTTAAGCGAAAACGAAGTAATTGTGCAGGCGGTCAATGTGACATGGTGGGTCGGGGGCCGAGGTCGGCCGCTCGACGATAACCGAGCATTACCGAGAAGAGCCGAATTGTGCATGCCCTATCTAGAACAGGTAGTATAAAACTCATATAAACTAATATAAGTAAAAAAATATAACTAAAAAAAATAGGTGTGGCACTCGGGGACTGCCGCGGTAAAGCTATTGCATAGCATTTTTAACAACTAATGCAATTATAATTATTTATTTAGTTTATTTTTTCTGATATCAGATAACTGCGCTCTATCGGAAAACGTTGAAATTATTCCGAATCATTTGCGGCTGCGAAAGCAAATGATTCGGAATAATTTAAACGTCTTCCGATAGAGCGCCGCTCGCGAATTTTTTATTCGATAAAGCAAAAAAAACGAATTATTCGAAAAAAATCGTAGATAAAAAGATAGATAATTAAATTATCTTTAAAATGGTGCAGGTTTCATAATAATACGCCAGATAGTATTTGCGTAGTAGTCGTTTTTGTGTTCGGTTGGACCTAATTTCACAAATTAATTACACTATGTAATATAAACAAAATCTAAAATATTCAAAGCTAAGAATATTAGGAAAATGTTCTTCTTTAATATATATTTTTGTCGAATCGTAAACAGTACTCGTTTAGACGTAATTATCAGTTTAAAATAATTAATTTTCGTTAAGAAATTTCTTCATTCGGTCGCCGCGCTGGCCTAGGCCCGCAATAAAAGCTATGCAATAGCTTAAATATTTTCTATGCCGAAGTACTCTAAATTATTTATAAATTATCCGATTTCCTTTAAATTAAACGACGGGTTAAATTGCGGCGTACAGCTAGTTTCTTGTATACAAGCTATGCTATTACTATTTATATTCCGCCATATGTTTTGAATAAATATTAACGCCACCTGGTGGTGCTTGGCCCGAACTCGTCCCCAACCAAAAAACTAACCGCACCGCCGGAGGCATCGCAATTGAACCCAAACGGGTTTGTCCGCTGATCTAGAGAGGGCTCACCGATTTCATTTAATAAATTCATATTAAGCTGAAATCGGTCCTTGGCTACTTGTCGGGAAATTCTTGTGGTGAAACACCAATTTTTTGGAAAAACTGGCACTTGCTAGTACTGGTTTAACGTTTCCTCCCCCTCCCTACCCCCCCCCCCCCCCCATACACACACATAAAAGTGTGGACCCGAGCCGAGTTAGCCCCCAATATCTTGACCCACCTCATTTACCAACCCTGGGCATGCTTATGACGCTATTATTTGGTAACACGAATGGCGAATATTCTCGCTAGGAGAATAGAGGATGCTCACGTGCTTCCTAATTTATCTCTCGGAGCAAATTAACTAGATAGGTAGATTAGCTCGTCTGTGTATCGCGTTATCCGCTCTCTGACGGGATAATCAGCCCGTATGTCGGATCACGTCCCATCACGTTAAGATAACCGGGTGATAAAATGACGGATAAACGTTACGTTAACCTCGAATGCGTCAGACTTCAGTATTATTTAGTCTCGTATTAGAAATAATATCTGTGTAGAAATCATATTATTAAACAGACGATTGTCTAATTGATAAAGATGCGCGGTGTTATTCAATCTACATATTTTTGCTTAGGAGTCCTATTCTACCAGGACGGTGGCCCAACCAGTCGCGCAACCACGGTGTCTTTGAGCTATGAAGCCGAGACACCAAATTAGACACCAGATAGACACCAGAATCGCGACATTTATTTAAAATCTCTGCTAGAAAAATCCGGCGAGGAACTATCCCAATTAGGTGGTCTGCTTTGAATTTCGATAACAAACTTATCTGAATCGAAATTATCCATCGTAACGTACACTGCAACTAAACCAACGTCTTGAAAACAACAGTGTACGCATGGGAAAGAGGAGCACTGGCAGCGCGACTGGCGGCCGAGTAAGTGACCCTCCATACAGCGCTATACTAATTATTGGTGGCGCGACCGGCGTGGTGGCGCGTCCGTGCTGGTTGCGCTGCCAAAACGGTTGCGCAACCAAGCAGACACAAGGTGAGTTACCATCCATAGAGCTGTATACATTTTGTTGGTGGCGGCGACTGGTTGTGCCACCATGGTGTCCGGATGGAATAGGGCCCTTAGTGTAGCTACAATATCTAGGGTTGTCGACTACAGCGGGAGAGCCCGTCACCTCATTAAGTTTTAACGATTAGTTGTTCTATCTCCCTGGAGTGAGCGCAGAAGACTTGTACAAAACAGTCCACCGGCTAGCTCCGCCACAAAGCCGTAAGAGGCCTTAACCGCGAGATAGCCAGGAGTGTTACCCAGCAGGCTTACACTCACGCCCTTACTTCTAATTGCGACCAGATTACTCCAGTCTCTCGATTGGTTACGAGTTCGAGGTCGCTTGCGCGGTCCTCTCCCTTACGAAGCGGTAAAACGGCGTATACCGAATATATCGCGGACCACGGCATCCTTCCACCCAGGATCGGGTAGCCGATGGTCGTTCCAAGAGCAGTCGCCGTAAGGTCCGCAACCACCCCCGCTCTATAGGAAACAGTACTGCTTCCAGACTCCCCCGACTGTTAGTCAGAGTGCGCAATCGATTGGATTATACCGCGCGGTGCGCAGACCGTCCAGGAGCGCCAGAAGGTTAATTCCCAGGGGAAACTAATCATAATGCCAGAGTCCTACCCAGGCTCACACTTCATGCATGGAGGCCGTCGGATAGGGGTTGACCCGTGAGTGTGACCAACCCTGAACATAATGGGTCTCCGTGGGCAACTCAGCAAGCTACAATAATATAAAAGTATTCTAACCTTTAATCTATTTTTTTGTTTATTGACTAAAACAAATTTAGACTCTTTCTATTTTTATTCTGAGAAAGGGCCAACAAAAAAGAAAGTGAAATGTGTTCAGAATTCATAAACTTTATGTACTTTCCGTTTTTAAGCTATTGCATAGCTTTTATCGCGGGCCTAGGCCAGCGCGGCGACCGAATGAAGAAATTTCTTAACGAAAATTAATGATTTTAAACTGATAATTACTTCTAAACGAGTACTGCTTACGATTCGAAAAAAATATATGTTAAACAAGATAATTTTCCTAATATTCTTAGCTATAAATATTTTAGATTTTCTAAGCTATAAATATTTTAGATTGAAAAAATATAATAAATAAAATAAATAAATAATTATAATTGCATAAGTTGTTAACAATGCTATGTAATGGCTTTACCGCGGCAGTCCCCGAATGCCACACGTATTTTTTTTAACCCGCTAGGCACTTAACATCCTTTGCGGGATATGTATGGCGGCCGGCTGAAATCCAAACTATCCCATACGGGATATCGCGCTCGCCGCTCAAGAAAATGTCGTTTAAATTTCGAAATGCGATTGTATATTCTATCGAATGATGCCATAATATAGCCAAATATGCAACACTATGAAATTGCTCGATTGCCGCATGCGATGTTAGAAATATGAATTACTACATCCCTTACAAAATCGGTGACCTCATTTCTGACAACAGTCGCGAACTGCCCACCGCTGCCGGCGTATAATTCCGCGATGTGTTTGTGTTGTGAATTGTTTTGTGTATATAAGTGAAGTGTATACCGGATAAAAGTAAGTAATTTCCATTTTTAAGTAGTTTAGGCCTTAGGATTAAACAATTTACACAGCCCATTTGCTGTTTTTCACGAATTTTCGAAGAAAACACTTTGGCGAAACCAAACGGCGAGCGAAATATGGCCGTATTTATTTTGTAATGTTTGTGAAATGTTCCGTTATATCGCGAAACATGACGTAATGTCGCTTTAATTTACTAATAAAATAGGTATTGCTTCATTTACATCCTAAGTTATCACATAATTAGACGTATTTTGAACATTATATGTTGTTTTCTAATATGGCTCCCGAAAATGAAACTTGTTTTGATAATTACTATGAGAGAAAAAAGTGCGATTTTCCGTAGTTTTTCGATGAAATGTGACTCTTTGGAGTATAGTAATTAGTTATTAGACATATAATAAGTCTATGATAAGACAATATAATTGAAAAAATCTAACGAATTTTATATTATGGGCATTCAAAGTTTATTATTAGGTTCGGAAGTCGGAAACTCTCAAAACTTTAGATTTTTCTATAATATCAGACAAAGCTCAAAGTTCTGGTGTGATTTCTAAGAAGAAGTGATGTAGTAATAAAGTTATTTTGAAAGAATTTCATATAAAAAAATACCATAAGTAGTCACAAATTAAAAATTTAAAAAATTTTTTTTTACGAGAATACATACAATTTTTCTTGGCTGAATAAATAAATATTTTTTCCGTATTTTTGTATGCAAATAAGTAAAAAAAAAATATCGTTTTGGTAAAGCATTTAATAAAGAACATAACTGTATTTACAATTTTTGATATTTACAAAAACTGTATTTACAAAAAAATCGAAATGATTTTATAGGCGAGTTTTTTCAGTTTGCCAATTTTGTAATATTTATTCATTATTATCTTAATTGTTTTACGAGATAAGGTTATAATGTTTTATATGTCAAATTTCAATGCGATCATTTTTCTATTTATATTTTTTTAATACGATTAGTGGTTTATAAGTTATGATCGTTTTTCTCAAGGCCGTTGACTCGCGTCGATTTTTTGCGCGAATATGTCGCGCGCAAAAGTGATAGGTGAGTTTTTACCTCGCAACGTGAGGGGTTAATAGCATAACTACTAAACGCTTAAACCAATTTAGAAGTGTGTAGTGTTGTTAAAATCGTAGGGTACTTCAACTGTTCTAATATCCTGTAAGTAGTTGTCTAAATATTTGCCAATATTTATTTGTGGATCCCCTTATATTCACTACTATAATAGCAATGCAAACAAGAACGCATCTTCAGAGCTCACTTAGTATACAATGACAAATTTCCATTGTAAGAAGCTAAGAGAAGAGACAAGCTGACGCCTTATTGCACTCGCAAGTGGGTCGTTAGACGTACGGTATTGATTCTATGCAAATTCTGCTCCGCATAATATTTACAAGTGCATCAGCATCGTCGTAGGTATGCTTCGATAAATAAAATTCATTAAATAGTTGGCAATCACTTTCAGCGACAATTCAAAAATTAGATTGCTCTGAAGCATATCAACTTTTATACCGCTAAACAGATTGCCATGAAAATTGGTATATATAGACATTTAATAATAATAATAAAAATCTGCTTGAAAAATCAGTTAGTCAAACATGCCCTTTACAAACTGGACGACTTTTATGATATTGCGTCCACAATTGCTTGATTATAAATAACCATATTATTACGACTATACTTTCGCACTAAGTTTTAGAATGTTATTGACATTGTTTTAAATTACGCATGTTTCAGAATTTTTCCTTTTCATTGTATTGATTATTATTTATTGTTTGATTATTGATTATTTTGTAAATTTGACTATTTTTAAGTAATCACCTCTGATTACAATTATTTTATTTTCCTTTTAATTAATCAAAGCGGTTTTATCATCCGGTAAATTATGATTGTAAAATTTGACATGTTCCTTAGTATTGTGAAATGCTTTTATGGAATGAATAAATGATGATGATAATGATGATGATGATGATTTTATAACGCATAATAATTTCGCCTTTTAACTGTATGATGCCACCAGATGGCAACTTCTAGACCGCTCAACCGATCACCATTAACATTAGTAGATATACCTACATAGACATTTGAGCACGCATAATATTTTCGAGCTAATAACCCTATTGAAGCTTCCCACTAGATGGTGCTACAGCACTTCAACTTCTATACCGCTTAACCGATCGCTATGAAAATTGGTATACATAGACATTTGAGAACGCATAATATTTTCGCGCTATACACTGTATTGTAACTAGTCACCAGATGGCGCTGCAGCACATCAACTTCTTTACCGCTCAACCGATCGCCATGGAAATTGCTATAACATAGACAGTTAAGCACTCATAATATTTTCGCGCTATTAAATTTAACTAACGCGCTATTAAATTTAACTAACGCGCTATTAAATTTAACTAACTCGCCACCAGATTACAATGCAGCACATAAATTTCTATACCGCTAAATCGATCGCCATGAAAATAGGTATACATACAATTGGGTTGTCGACTACAGCGGGCGAGCCCGTCACCTCAGGAAGTATTAACGATTAGTCGTTCTATCTCCCAGAGTAAGCGTAGAAGACTTGAGGACAAAAACAGTCCACCATCTAGCTACGTCACAAGCCCGTAAGAGGCCAACGCCTTAACCGCGAGATAGATAGGAAAGTTACCTGGCGGGCCGACACTCACGCCCTTACTTCCAATTGTGACCAGATTACTCCGGTCTCTCGATTGGTTACGAGTTCGAGGTCGCTTGCGCGGTCCTCTCCCTTACGAAGCGGTGAAACGGCGTATACCGAATCTATCGCGGAACACAGCGTTATTTGCCCGGCTGTTCACCCAGGATCGGATGGCCGATGGTCGTTTCAAGAGCAGTCGCCGTAAGGTGGAGTGCCGTTTTCGGAACCGTCCCGAGCGGTCGTGTTTACAGAGCTCCGAGCTTAGTAAACCATTCAATCGCGCCGAACGCAACGTCGAAAAAGTGGCGCGACCATAAGTGTGTAGCATAAGTGGACGCGCCGCGTAGCCACTCAGCACTGGGCCGGGCGTAACGCCCGACCCCAACAGAACATTCATAAAAATATAAAAACATTCGAATAATGGAACACTCCTTCAAGTGCGAAGTGAAACCCACGCTAGAGTATGGTCTTAATGGGGGACCGCTCGTCAAGTGTTTTAACTGCACAGCTATCGCAGAGAAAGATATATCGTTCTTCGAGTGGCTAGGGAACCAAACAAGAATTAAGACACATAAATGCAAAGAATGCGGTAAAATCACAGCAGTAAAAATATTTCTGAACGCCACTATAAGAAAAGAACTAGAAGGGCAAGTAGGAACTGCTACAGAGGTACACATTTACTATACGGCCGACTCCAAAGTATGCCGAGGGAGAGGACCCCAATGTCCGAAATGTGACCAACAAAATTTCGTGCGGGTCATTGACCAATCACGTTTCGTCAACAACGAAATAGTTCGCTGCGAATGCGGCAACTTAAACAACATATGGGTCCACGGGGCTACTATACAAAATTATGGCACCAACAAAGACAATAATATTAGTGTGACCGGAGAATGGATCACTAAACAAAAGAGAGAAAATATAAGACGGGAGGAAACTCGTCAAAATCAAGACAAATTTGACAAACTGCTTGATCCCAAAACATATGAACAACGCGTGAAACAACGTGAAGGAAGGGAAAGGAAGTCAACTAATAATCCCGAAACCATTCAAACCAGCAACAGTTTCGCAATCCTAGATGAAGATGAACAATCAACACAAGACATGGACATCGAACAAGATACCGATAACGCCAGCGTGACCACACGCGGCAGCCAGAAGAGGAAGGCGCAAAGCCCCACAACCCTAGCGCCAAGTATTAAGAAAAAGGCGGAAAACCACAACGCCAAATACACCAGAAGCCAATCGGCTATGCCCGGAAATCTCGACATACCTACCGGCACACCAAACTTTCAGCAACAACAAAAACCGAGTGCTACAGGTCACGAAAGCAAACACTCAATCGAGTTAAGACAAAAAAAGATGACAAATAGTGATGGCAGCACGCGCAACTCTTTTGACAGCGAATCCGGTAAGAACGTAGAACCTCGGCCTAAGACAAAGACCAAACGTCAACCAGTTATCGTATGCACAAACGAATACTGGACTAGCAACTTGGAAAATTACAAAACAGCTCTACAGTTGGCTCAAAAACACAGAGCTACACTCAAAAGTGATCGTAGCTCGGGCAAATTTATCTTTACACCTAAAGACACGACCAGCAGACAGAGCCTTATCGAAGAGCTGAAAACAATAACCACATGTGAATTTTTCACATATGGAACCAAAGAGGAACGACGGCCTGCCAAGAAGGTAGTAGCGAAGGGTTGCTATACGGCCGGCTTCACGGAAGACGAAATTAAAGCAGACATGGAGGAACGTTATGGTTTCTCACCAGAACGCGCAGTCCCATTGCGAAACGCTGCCGTTATCCTCATCTTTAACGGTGAAACCAACATGAGAGATATTCGCGATATCCACACCATACTTAGCCAAAGAATTAAAATCGAACGCTACAAAGTAAAAACAACAGCTGTAACCCAGTGTAAAAATTGCTTAGAATTTGGACATGTACAAGCCCATTGCAATCGAAGACAAAGAAGTGAAACTGCGACCGTGATAGCAGACTCTGGAGAATCGATTGAAGTATGCTCCAAATGCAAAGAACCTGGTCACAATGCCAGACAAGCTCGCTGTCTTCACTTTAAAGAAGAGATCATGCGACAGAAACAGCGAAGAATAAGCTTCGCAAAACAGCGCGAAAATAAACAGAAACAAAAATCACCACATTTTCAAGCAGAACAGAGTCAACTTCCGGTGATCCGACAGACACCCAATGAAGTTACCTTTGCCCAAGCCACAAAAGGTAACATGGATATAGAAATGAGATTAGACAAAGTTGAGAGACTACTCGAAAAATTACTTGATCGGCTCAATGGCTAACCATCGCAAATTGCAAAATATAAGAATTCTACACTGGAACGTGTGCGGAATTCGGAATAAATTTAGCGAAATCAAAAATCTCCTCGCTAAACACAATCCGCAACTCTTAATACTGAACGAGTGCAAAGTCGACTTTGAAAAGCAAAAATTCAACATTCAAGGATATGATAAAATACACGACAGCATCCAGCCACACTTAGGTACAATAATATATATAAAAAGAGGCCTCAGATGGACCCAGCTAGACATATGCCCAGGCGTAGAAGATGCGGACGGGAAAATAGAAGGAGTATCTGTTAAAATCTGCACCGATTTTAACACCGGGGACCACATTACAATTAAAGGTGTATATATTCCACCCAACTCGAGACGCCAAAACGCCGGTGAACAACTAGAAGAGATCTTAGGAGAAACCAACACGGTAGTCATTGGAGACCTTAACCTTAAGATGAGACTGCTCGGTCATACTAGGACTGAAGGCCTCGGAAGACTAGTAGAAGAATTAGTTGACAGAGGGACATGCGAATTGATCCATACTTCACTCCCTTCGCGTCCACTACATGCCGGTAACGCTACACTTGACATCGCTATCACATCAGGAGGACACGTAACATCTCAAAACTCCCGAGCGCGACAACTACAGTCAGCTGCCTCAGATCATGTACCATGGCTTCTCAACCTCCACCTCCCATGTCAAACTGAGCCCACACTAAGGCGCAATATGAAAGACATCTTTGGAAATGAGGAACTACGAAAGAGCTATTGTCTATTCTTCGAGAACAACATAGACCCAAAGAAAGCCATAAAGACACATGCAGAAATGGAGGCCTGCATTGAAGACACCGAAAGAATTATAACGGAAGCGTTAGACCAATACGCGCCGCTCAGAGAGGTACGTGCACGAGAACTACTACCCCCAAAAATCCAACGTCTAATCAAAATTAGAGACGAAAAGAAGAAACTAGCACATCAACACAGCTCTACATATACAAGAACAGAATACAACTACGCCAAACACAACTTGTCTAAAGAACTACAACAATATCGCGAGAAAGGTTGGCTCAAGGCAATGCACGATAAAACAGAAAATAGAGCAAGTCTTTGGAAAATACAAAAATCACTCAAAAAACCACCACAAAGACTTCCCACATTACCGAACTGCAACAGCGAGGAAGACACTATTGATAAACTAGTAGATAAAGCCATCGTCACTGAAGCAGAAATAAACCAGGATGACCAATGTACAGAAACTACCACACCATACCAACCGTTAGCGAAAGCTTCTTTCAACGAAATCAAAGACGCCATACACTCTTTCTAAAACCACAAAGCTCCGGGACCCGACAATATTCGTATCGGTGCAATTAAACTAGCTGGCCCAGCACTATGGAACCACATCCGCAAGATAGTCAATTACACATTGACCACCGGATACTACCCCGATAGATGGAAAATCGGCGAGTGCATTTTCTTGCACAAAGCCGGCAAAAACTACAAAGACCCTTCATCTTATAGACCTATCACCTTACTAAATATTATGGGGAAAATCTGCGAAAGAATAATGTATTGGAGACTATTGCCACAAGTCAGCAACATGACTCCAACTCATCAGCACGGCTTCACACACAAACGCGGCACCGGCACACAAATACTACGCACAGCTAAAATCATAGCTGATGCGCTAGAAAACAACGAGAGTGCCGCCATGATTAGTACTGATCTTAGCAAAGCTTTTGACTCCATCAATCACCGAGGCCTCACAAAAAAGATGCAGACCGCAGGTGTCGCCTGCAACTACACAAAGCTGGTAGAGAATTATCTCTCAAACAGACACACTAGAGGACGCTTCCGCACAACTCGAGGAACCATAAAACCAGTGCCACATGGAGTCCCACAAGGCTCCATTCTGGGACCCCTAATCTTCAATTTGTATGTCCATGACATACCCAATAACACAGCTGGCACCAAGCTGTCCCAATATGCAGACGACCTTTGCATAATTAACACATCGAGTATACCAGACTTTGCAACAATGCGTGCTGGTTGGGCTGCCGATGATGTCATAGAATACTACCAACGATGGGGCCTACGCTGAAACATTGAAAAAACCGAGTGCATAATGTTTACAAAGAAAAGACGATATAAGCCCACAGTGAAACTGAAGTGCGGTCAATTGTTACCTTACAAAAAGTGTTTGCGCTACCTTGGTGTACTCATGGACAAAACACTCTGTATGAAAGATCACGTAAACCAAGTAGTAAAAAAAGCAAAACAAGTACGTGGTATGCTCTCTCCCATAATAGGATGGTATGCCAAAACAGACCTTGAGGTCAAACTTCTGATCATAAAAACCTGCCTGCTACCGATCTTAGACTATGGGATAGTGCAACTCGCACCTAGAGTTAGCCCAAGCAACTACACTAAGATAGAACGCCAATACCGTATGGCACTTAAAACGGCGGCTGGCCTTCCCCGGGATCTCCCGACACATATCCTTATGGATATACTCGACGAGGACCCCTGGCAAGTGCGCGTTCAGCACCTACACCGCGATATGTTAGACAAGGTACGCAGTGAGGATGTTGAGGGCCTTACGGACCCGGGAACCCCATACGTCAAACAAAATCAACACAATGTTTTACTACCTAACACCAGACTAGGGGACATCCCCTATGTAAATAAAAGAGAACGGGCAAAACCAATCAGCAAGAGATTCTCACCTGGTAATCCCCAGTAGATTTTCTAGCTACTAACAATAAATGATGTTAACGCTTACATTAGGATAAACATAACATGACTTGTTAGATCCACTAAGGACAAATCAAGACAATTTAGCGCCTTATAATAGCATTGTTGTAATTAAGAAATGAGAAATAATAAAGACCTTTCTGATTCTGATTGATTCTGATTCGCCGTAAGGTCCGCAACCACCCCCGCTCTATAGGAAACAGTACTCCTTCCAGACTCCCCTGACTGTTAGTCAGAGTGCTAACGGGCCCATGATGAGTTGGCCACGATGACCCATGTGTTCAGGGTCGGTCACACTCACGGGTCAACACCCATCCGACGGCCTCCACGCACGGGGTGCGAACCTGGGTAGGACTCTGGCCAGCGAACCAGTTTCCCTGGGAATTAAACCTCTGGCGCTCCTGGACGGTCTGCGCACCGTGCGGCGCAAGCCAATCGATTGTGCACTCCGACTAACAGTCGGGGGAGTCTGGAAACTGTATTGTTTCCTATAGAGCGGGGGTGGTTGCGTACCTTACGGCGACTGCTCTTGAAATAACCATTGGCCATCCGATCCCGGTTCAGAGCCGGGCAAAGGACGCCTAAGTCCGCGATAGATTCGGTATAGGTACACCGTTTCACCGCTTCGTAAGGGAGAGGACCGCGGAAGCTCGAACTCGGAACCAATCGAGAGACCGGAGAAATCTGGTCACAATTGGAAGTAAGGGCGCGAGTGTCTCGAGCCGCCGGGTAGTATTCCTGGCTATCTCGCGGTAAGGCGTTGGTCTCTTACGGGTTGTGGCGTAGCTAGACGTCGGATTGTTTTGTCCAAAGTCTTCTACGCTCACTGCAGGTCGATAGAACGACTAATCGTTAAAACGTCCTGTGGTAACGGGCTCGCCCGTTGTAGTCGACACCTCAAGATGTTACTCAGAGTGCACAGTCTATTGGCTTACACCGCACGGTGCG
This sequence comes from Micropterix aruncella, assembly GCA_944548615.1. Taxonomy (NCBI): domain Eukaryota; kingdom Metazoa; phylum Arthropoda; class Insecta; order Lepidoptera; family Micropterigidae; genus Micropterix; species Micropterix aruncella. Next base: position 27,557,059 of record OX155971.1, on the reverse strand, counting down.
CAGACCGTCCAGAAGCGCCAGAAGTTTGATTCCCAGGGGAAACTGTCCATAAGGCCAGAGTCCTACCTAGGCTCGCACTTCATGCGTGAAGGCTGTCGGATAGGTGTTGACCCGTGAGTGTGACCAACCCTGAACAGAATGGGTCTTCGTGGCCAACTCAGCAAGGGCCCATTAACTCCCAAAAATTAGTATACATAGACATTTGAGAAACTTTAATCTTTTTGCGCTATTTACTTTATTGTAGCTTGCCAACAAATGGCGCTGCAGCACAAAAACTTCTATGCCGCTCAACTAATCACCTTGAAAATTGGTATACATAGGTATTTGAGCGCGGATATAACACGGTCAACACTGGGTAATACCACTAGTACCCTGTATAAAATAATGCTTAGACTAACAACCTGGAATTGAAAAATTATTATATTTTTCGTTTCAGTTGGGACTCATAATATATCATAATGTATAAAATAATGCTTAGACTAACAACCTGGAATTGAAAAATTATTACATTTTTCGTTTCAGTTAAGTGTATAATTAAATCAAAAACGGTTGGGTTAAGCGGAGCCATGCAATTAGCTTTGATGGCAAGTGACTAATTAGGTCGAATCAACTACTCGGTCGCGGGTACAACACTGATTGCCTAGTCCTAACGAGAAAATACTTGATTTTTCCCATTTCCCTCGACACACACACAGGCTGCTTTAACTAATTTATCAATAGTGGTTTCAGCTTCAGCGGGATATTTTTCTCGCTTTCAGCGATACGTTATTTCCGTTCCGGTAGCCTCTGAAAATATTTTCATGATTTGTATTGTCGGAGTGGCGTCTGTGTATTCGAGTGTGGCCGACGTTACATATTGGACGCATTAGTTATTTATCGCAACCGATATTTCAATCAAATGGGATTTGCGTGATTGATTTTATTCGGTGAAGTAATACTCTTCGTAAAAACGATTCGGAGGCCGTTGAAATGTTTACTTGGGTGTATAAAAAAATGTAACATGATCCATGTATCATATTATGGTAAAGGTATCATAATATTATGGTCTACGGAACCAGCTCCATTCGGTTATGTCTCTTTCGCTCGTTAGTTAGGAAAATACTGAGTGAATTAGAAACGAGGAGTAATTATTTTTCCTACTTTGAATCGATACTGAGCTACGCCATTACGATCTGGGGAAACTGTTACGCTTGTCACAACGAACCCTTATTTATCCTTCAGAAAAGAGCATTACGGATTATTGCCAGAGCTAAACATATAGAAACATGTAGACCTATTTTTAAAAGATTGAAAATCATGACTCTCGCATCACTCTACTTATATAGGCTATTATTAGATTTTTACACCGAAAAGGAAAGTTACGTAAAATTTAAAGATATACATAACAAAAACACCAGATACAAGAATAATTTCATTCTACCATGCGTGGTTTTAAACGCTGCTAGGCAATAGCCAAATCCCCGGGCCTTATTATTTTAACCGCCTACCAGTTGGCATAAAAGACAATAGCAATCTCAGAACGTTCCAAAAACTTTAAAAGGATTTTTTTACAACCAATACGTTTTACTCTATTGAGGAATTTATAAATTTTACAAAATGACTTTTTTTACAGCCCCTTTATTTTAATGTAATGCGTATACTGATTATTTCATTTGTTGATTGTTTTAACTTGAATTAATAATTTTATTGATTGTTTTAGTTATATGGTATCTTATATTTAAATGTAATTACAATGTATTTAGATTCTTCTTGGACAAAACATTATAAAAATTAGTTTGATTGATTATGTGATTATTGATGATTATTGCTTGTGTTTGATCATTTCTGATATTGATTATTTTAATTGTTGATAGTTTTAGTTTTACTGATTGTGCCTTATATAGCTTCTTCTTTATGAAGTTTCTTCTGAAACAAAATGTTGTATGCTCTCTGGGCAGTTTGTTAATTAAACATTGTATGTTTTTTAATACTTCCCACAATAAAGAACTCAACTCAACTCGCGAAGTAAACATTCAGCTGTCACTTTTGCGCGTCACTTTTTCGCGCTTAAAATGGTGCGAGTCAACGACCTTAATATAAACGACTATAACTTGTAAACCAGAATAACTGTAGAATGATCGCATTGAAATTTGACATATAAAACATTATAACTTTATCTCGTCAAACAGCGCGGAGCGCCCTAACCAATATTGGTTAGATACAATTTTAGCATTTGTAAGCGTCTAACTAAATATGGTTAACTCAAATCGAGCGGGATTCATTTTCTATTTTGTCGTTTGAGGAAATATGTTTATTCCTCTAGTCCTAAACAACGTATATTTCCTTTTTATCCCCTTCATCGTTTCTTTTCCAAGCATATATGGAGAATATTTGGAACTTTTGATACTTTGTATTACATTTTAAAATAAATTATTAATAATAAATTATAATTTACCTGCGCGTGAAAAAACAAAAAAATAGACGAAAAATATTAAAACGAAAGAAGACTAAAATAAAACTACACACGCTGCATATTAAAGCTATCTCTTAACCTGTTTTTCAAGAGACACATATTTATAAAAAATTAAATAAAATAATCAAAATGAAAGAAATCAAAGTAAAAAATCAGAAATCAAAATTATCACGATGAAAATTATAAACAAATAAAAATACAACAATAATCAAATAAAAAAAAAATCTAAAAACAACCTAAAAATCTACGCTTTCAAAAAAAAAAGTTATTAATATTAATTTTCTTTTATTTATTTTACGTACCTGATATTATGCATTTGGATTTATTTTATAATCATTTACTACTACTAATTCAATTATTTAATGTTTAATTAGATTTTTTAGACTGTTTTTTTCTTGCTTTTTATACTAAAACACATTTGTAACCATGTTAATCTTAGTTTATGAAACCAATAGATTTGGAAAATATCTTATCATAAAATACCTTCCTATCATCTTAAAATATCTTATCATCTTATCATACCATCCTTAAAACAGGCGCTGCTTAGTTAGGTTGGTAGAAACGAAATTTTGTATGCGCATTTAATTATGATGGCCCATTTAAAGTTTCATCTGTTTTAACCATCACTAAGAAGAAAACACCTTGCTTTTTCCCATACACAATAAACGGGTCAATTTTAAAAAGGTCAACCGAGGTGAGGGACCTGGGAATTATATTTGATACACAGTTGAACTTCCGTGCACACATTACAAATATTTGCAATCGTGCTAGCAAAATGGTCGGTTTTGTTATTCGCATATGCAAACAGTTTAATAATATTCATGTAATGTTTCTACTATATAATTGTTTAGTCCGTAGCATACTTGAATATAACTCGGTCATCTGGTGTACAAGTGAAAACAAATACATTCAGATGGTATTATAAACAAATACATACAGCGTATTCAAAGAAAATTTTTAAGATATATTTATTACAGAAAATACAATATTTATCCATACTTATTTCCGTCAGATTTTGTGCTAGGAATGGTAGGATACAACAGTCTTGAAACTCGTCGATATATTTCACTAATTATATTTGCATATAAACTTATTCAAGGAACAATTTATTTGCCAGAGATACTATGTAAGTTTGAATTGTACGTACCGGTAAATTACACAGCGAGGAGATCGCATCTATTGTTTAATGTGCCGTACCACCGTACAAATATTTTTGTAGACAGGCCAGTGGGAAGGGTTATAGCTATTCTTAATTCCTTACCCACTGAAATAGATATCTTTTGTACATTCCTTTTGGCAGCTAAAAAGGCATCTCCCTGCTATCTCATGTTTATAATAATCTGTCTTTTATTTAGTTTTATATTTTTATGTTTTTTTCTTGTTCAATGTTAGCATTAATTTAGTTATGTAGTCATTTATTTTTAGACTTACACTCCAGCTTAATATTCAAGGGCGAATTGGATTCATCTGTAATGCCCTTGAATACTATTTGAAACTAATAAATAAATAAATAAATAAATGACATGGCTGTTAAGCCCAAGGTTGGCTTCCAACGAGGGAAGTCCTCGACGGTTAACAGCATAGAAACGAAATTTTGTATACGTATTAAATTATGACAGCCCGTTCTAAGCGATTAACAGCACAAACACGAAATTATGATACCCCGTTCTGAGTTCCACTATGACACGGTTGCTGCACCCGGGGTTGGTTCGAGAAGGAGCAAATTACTAAAAGCTTATTTAAAAAAATATATTTTTACTATTAACTTATTCTAGGTTCTCCTCGAGACACTCTGGAATGGTAAATAAAAATATGAACTTATAAGACTAGACAAATATTTATTCGCTTATTTATATAGATACATTTAACACATTTTACGTATAAGTTGTAGCGGAATAACTCCTTGGCGTATTACACTTTCTGAGGACTTTTAAGCTATTGCATAGCTTTTATCGCGGGCCTAGGCCAGCGCGGGGACCGAATGAAGAAATTTTTTAACGAAAATTAATGATTTTAAACTGATAGCTACGTCTAAACGAGTACTGCTTACTATTCGAAATAAATATATGTTAAACAAGAACATTTTCATAATATTCTTAGCTTTGAATATTTTAGATTTTGTTTATATTACATAGTATAATTAATTTGTGAAATTAGGTCTAACCGAACACAAAAACGACTACTACGCAAATACTATCTGGCGAATAATTTGAAACCTGCACCATTTTAAAGATAATTTAATTATCTATCTTTTTATCTACGATTTTTTTCGAATAATCCGTTTTTTTTTGCTTTATCGAATAAAAAATTCGTGCGCGGCGCTCTATCGGAAGACGTTTAAATTATTATTCCGAATTATTTGCTACCGCAGCCGCCAATGATTCGGAATAATTTTAACGTTTTCCGATAGAGCGCAGTTACCTGATATCATAAAAAATAAAATAAATAAATAATTATAATTGCATAAGTTGTTAAAAATGCTATGCAATAGCTTTACCGCGGCAGTCCCCGAGTGCCACACGTATTTTTTTCAACCCTGTAGGATTTCCCTTCACATAATTATAAAACTCTGTACATGTCATATCATAACTCCTCTGACACTGTAATATCAAAGAATTCGAATCAGTTCACTGGGTCGTTATTAAATAAAATATCATTTCTCTTATAGCGTTGTAGGTTGAAATTTCAAACAAATGTTGGCATAGTTTTAGCATTCGGCATTCCCTTTCTGGATTTTCGGTTTACTAAAAAATAAATCAGTCTCTCTTCTACAGACTTCTTTGGCTTGACCACTCATCAGATGCAGGTTCAGGCTAAAAAATGCTTTTAAAATACGTATATTGTTTAAAGCATTTGTCACCCAGAATCTACACACCATTTTAATTATCATTTTAACCGAGCATGACGTATATATACGTCAAACGTAATGCTTATCGAGTATGGGTAGGACGTACAGAAACGTCCTCGAAATAAATGTTCTTGAACAGGCGGGACTTTTTATTCGTTTAACGAATGTTGAGCTCGCCTATTCTTAAGAATAAAGAGTTTTATTATATTATTATTGATTCACCGGTACGTGTATTGACATAAATTTAAGGCCAGGCGCGCACTGCGGTGCCCATTATTTCTGGAGAATTTGAGGACTATAGACGCACACTAAGGAAAATAAAATTGGGCCGAATTTAAATTATGTCGACGTAACAATTTAAATTATGTGGATTGTTGTTAAATTATGTGGATTTCAGTGTCTTTTAATTAATTCTAAGCATTGATAAAAAAAGAACAAAAATTAATTACGTCACACGAGCGTGACGTAACAACACTTCTTTACGAAAAAGTGCGCGTCCGTTGTTTGTTGCGTAATTAAAAAGGTTCTTCCCCGGTTAAGAGGTTAAGAAGGTATAAAGTAGATTTTCGATCTTTGACCAATTATGGGATTTCAAGTAGCGCCATATTTATTAAATGAGACTGATCACATTTCATTCATTCATTCCAGGTCAATCGATTAAATATTTCTATCGACTAATCAATCACGATTGATTTAGTCACGATTGATTTAATCGCGACTAATGTTAATCACGATTGAAGTAATCACGACTAACTCAATTAGTCGTTAATCGTCAATCGTCAATCGTCAATCGCGACTAACTTTATATACCACCCGACCATTCTCGTCGGTCGGTCGGTCGGTCGGTCGGTCGGTCGGTCAGTCGCGGTCGCGGTCGCGTTCGTGGTCGCATTACGCCCGCACCGACCGCACCAACCGACAAAAAAACGCAAAACTGAAGTTGACCGTTGTCGAGAATATTAATCGCAAACGTTTATTCGTCAATCAAGAATGACGATTGAAACTAATCAATCGTTAACGGTCAATCGCGGTTAACGTAATCAATCGTCAATCGTCAATCGTTAGTCGACTAGATTTTGCCCAACACTAATTCATTCATTATGCGATTTGCACAATATCGTGAAATATTAGTGTTAGGTGACATTCCCGATATATCGGGGCGGGTGGCGTCCCTATTAGGAAGGGGCCTATCTAGATCAAATTTTTCGTTTTACTCCATTTTACTGAGAAATAACGTATTAACGTCACTCGTCAAATGTATCTATCATGAGACGACGCTCCGCCCGTTTGATCTGAAATTTCTTCTCAACCGACGCTGCAGTTGAAATGACAAAAAATCTGATATGATATCTGCAGTGGCGTTGCCTTTGAAGTGAGGCGAATGCCGCAATCGCGCCTGCATTCCACTTGTGTTACAGACGGGGCCACTCGACTTCGCCGCCTTTCACTTTTGTATAGGCGAATATATAGGAAACTAAAGAAAAATGACACTTTTTACTATCCCGGCAGAGGAAAAGTATTGTAAACGCACTTCTGTGTGCATGTGTGTGTGTGTATTCTTCCGCGATAGAGCCCAAACGCTTCATCCGAATGAGCTGAAATTTGGCAGGCAGTCATCATTTAGTCATGGCAAGAGTTGACAAGATGTGGTTGAAATCGGTCCACCAGGGGGCGCGTTATAAGAATAAGAATAAGAATAATTTCTTTTCAAAAACCCGATCTGGGTATAGAAATTACATATCTAGTGGTATTTCTACAGATAAAATTACATTTCAAATTACTCATAAAATTATAAAACAGTCTATAAAAAACTAATAATTAAAAAAACAACATAGAAATTCTAAACATCAATAACAATGACATAAAAACTAGAAAAATAAAAAACAACAGAAATAATGAGGAAACATAGAGAATCAGCAATTCAATAACAAAAATATATAAAAACTAGAAAAATAGAAAGCATCCAAAGAGTTCTACATAAACTACATTTAATAAGGATCAAACTATCGATCAACAATCAAGAAATAGAAAAATGCATCGACTCTCCAAAGAACAAAAAATCAACTGGTCTCGATGATATTGTATAAGTAGTAGGCAATAAGGTTATAAAATTCAATGCTAAGGTAAAAGTAGTGTTTCTGTACTTTTGCCAATCTCATTTGAGAAGCCTATACCATAGATTTGAGGCCCTTTTTTTCTCCAGAGCTCAAGTATCACGCTAGTAAGTGTATCAATTCAAAAATGCATATTTCTTTGTGAGTTGGGCTTTAGAAATTAAGAGCGCTGCGAACGCACGATAGAGTGGAATTGCATGCCATTGTTTTCATCCCACTTCAGCGATTCAGTCTGGGGATTTCAATCCCTGAGAGGATTCGGTTGTGGGATTGTGGCGCGGAGTTAATCTCTTCGTAGTTGGCGTCGTTCAATAGTAGCAGTGATGTTTGTTCGTAAATAACTACGAGGAAAAAGCGGAGATATGCATGCATCCCACGCGCGGAAACGTCAAAACGTCATATAGTCCAGGGTAACAGGTATAAAAGGTATAATAGGATTTAACTATAATTGCTGCACAAAAAGTAATACCTAAATTTGTATCTAAAGTAATATTTATATGTAAAGGTCTCTATATTGTATTAGTAATAAAATGGATTTATTATTGTTAGATTACGATTATTAACCCATATATGCCCGGAACTATGTCGGGATTTCGATTGTGGTTATTATCAGATATATTCATGTCGATAGGTCCCTATAACAGTATTGACTAGTTTTAGTGTATATTTTTTTGTTAACTAGATGTTTTAGAAATGTTCGAAAACAAAACAATGGACAAATATCCTACACTCGTTATAGGTAATTCAAACAAAGATATTATAATGAGTTTATTTAATATTTTTTATTATTTTCACATGCAATCTACTAATTCTATCTACAATCAACTAATTCTAAAAACAGGAATAAGTCTATAATTTACCCAAATTTACCACAAAACTATGAAACTTGTTGTGCGATATCCCGCCTCGTAACTAAACCGTCTGACGGGGATATCAAGTGGGTTACTGGTGGATCATTTGGTTGCTTGTGCAAAGTTTTGTTGACAGTGGAAGCGTTTGAAAACTTATGATGAGTATTGAGAGGTAAATTATCGATATGGCGATCGCTAATCAAAACTCACGTACCTTGACGGTCATGTAGCTGCAGCAGTGGGATGCGCGCTGCTGATTCCGCTTCTGCGTAGCACGCACGGCACGATCGAGGGATTCGTGCGGTGTCCGGCACGACGCGTGCGCTGATCCAAGTGTATGTCGCGTGCGACGCGCTGTTTCCTGTGGGGTGCAGTCGTAACACTCCCTTAGGATCGCTTGTGCCTTTACAACGAATCCGAGTCCGCGATTCCGAGACAACAAACGAGGTTTTTGTCTGAGTAGGCGAGGCCGTGACCGCGGTCGAAAATCGTTGCTCCCGTTCGAATTGACAGACTCACTCGCCGCCCGTTCGAAAGCGGGCGATGTTGCCAACTGTCAGGTTTTTGTGAGTTGACAGCTCTCACCAATCGATAATTGAATTATGCAAAGTATAATATTAAAATGAATTCGAGTTTATCCATAACAATATCGAACACTTGTACAAAGCTTTACTCGCCTGAATAATTACTTAGGTATTTTTTTCAGGAGACGACATGATTTTAGCAAGATGCTAACACGACACAAGTGGCACTGCTTACTGTTTCAATCAAAAGTGTCAATTCTGTTAAAACTTCGTTGCTAATAGGAGATAGTTCCGTACTCTCTCGATACTCTTGCGATTCCGTACTCTTCCGATAGATAGCAGTTTTTTTGGATTTTACTGAGCTCACAAAGGATTTCCGATGCTTTTACAAAAGTAGTACTTCTTGTTTCGTTTGTGAATCACTAGGCATATATGGGTTAAAGTTACTGTATTAATTTCTGTTTCAAAAAAATTATGAATCATGTAAAAGGGTGATAATAAATATATCAAAAGGATTTAAAAAAACACGACTGCCGTTACAAAAAGTGAGCTTCTGCATTTATAATTATTTTTATTGCGGTTTATTAATAAAACATTTTTAAGCTATTGCATAGCTTTTAGCGCGGGCCTAGGCCAGCGCGGCGACCGAATGAAGAAATTTCTTAACGAAAATTAATGATTTTAAACTGATAATTACGTCTAAACGAGTACTGCTTACGATTTGAAAAAAATATATGTTAAAGAAAAACATTTTCTTAATATTCTTAGCTTTGAATATTTTAGATTTTCTTTATATTACATAGTGTAATTAATTTGTGAAATTAGGTCTAACCGAACACAAAAACGACTACTACGCAAATACTATCTGGCGTATTATTATGGAACCAGCAACTTTTTAAAGATAATTTAATTATCTATCTTTTTATCTACGATTTTTTTCGAATAGTCAAAGAATAATAATAATATTCGTTTCTTTTGCTGTATCGAATAAAATTCGTGCGCGGCGATCTATCGGAAGACGTTTAAATTATTCCGAATCATTTGCTTCCGCAGCCGCAAATGATTCGGAATAATTTCAACGTTTTCCGATAGAGCGCAGTTATCTGATATCAGAAAAAATAAAATAAATAAATAATTATAATTGCATAAGTTGTTAAAAATGCTATGCAATAGCTTTACCGCGGCAGTCCCCGAGTGCCACACGTATTTTTTTGTTTATGTATTTATTCATATATATACAATATATTTTCGGAATTTATTCAATCTGACATTTCATTTGACACTAAACACGACATATTTATGATAGCTTACTAACATTTGGAAATTTGGACATTTAGACAACTATTTACTTGTTATTCGGATAGATAACCCTTTAATTTGTGAAGTAAAAACTCGCTCGTACCGTTTCGAACGTGAAACCGTCGAGCGTGTTATCGGCGGTCAATCGACGGCCTTGAGAAAAACGTCCATAAGTTATAAACCACTATACGGATCATAAAAAGAAGAACTGTAAAATGATCGCATTGGATATGATTTTTTTTAACTGCCCATTAGTCATTTTGCAGTAGGTAGGCGATCATCTCGAGCGGGACGTTACACATTGGAGGGGTGGTACCCTACGACACTTTGCAATGACAATGGCACAACGATTCTAACAATAGTATATACCTTTAAATCGGTTTGAGCATTTAGAGGTTATGTTTGAATAAAGAAACGGAAAACATACATAGGTGAACCCTGAACATTACACATTATTTACACCTTTACATTAAAATCTCTAAAGCCGACGTGAGGTCTTTTAGTTTCAATTAGTCAATGACTTCTTTGTGGTCTGGCGTAGAATTAGTCTTGACAGTATGCAATTATTGCTATGTGCCAAAATAACACATTTTTGCTTGTTTGAAATACTTTATTGTACTACAATAGAGTACAGCATGGTAGGTCTATCGCTAAGTGGAATTAACTTACGATAATATCTCCAGAGTAATGGTTATTAATTGTTTATGTTGGCAAATTAATATAAACCATGTGTAATTTTGCACGTCTGCTCAACAAAAAAGGAGGGAAATGTGTTCAGGGTTCATCTATGTAAGTTTTCCGTTTGTTTATTATACAATAATTTCTAAACGCTTGAACCGATTTAGAAGAGTGTGGTATCGTTAGAACCTTTGTGTCAGCTCAAGTTTTTTTCAATTAAAAAAAAAAAAAAAAAAAAAAATCGAAGCAAAAAAAAAAGTTTCAAAAACCTGAATGATAAATAAAAGTTCTACAATCTTTAACCGCGCTGCGCCGTCTAGCAATAGGTAAAATATCGCAAATAAACAATATTCGCCATATTTTACATACCGCTAGATGACGTAATGCAACAATTTTTATAGGTTTTTCTACTACTATTTTTCAAAACATTAAATTTGTCAAATTTGATTTTTGATTGAATGAAGTAAAAAAAATCAATATTTTTTTTTAATAAAGTTGTTTATGTAGTGGTACTGATTCACCAAATTCAAGGATGTCACTTATTAAAACTTCAGCCTGTATACGGATAAATATATAAACCACAAATATTCATAAAAAAATATACAAAAAAAAATCATAAAAAACGTAATGAAAATAATTAGAAATTCAATAGTTTACTTTCTATAACGACAGTCGTGTTATTTATTCTTTTTAATACGTATTATAATATTGGTCGTACTATAATACGTATTATCATCATCATCATCATCATCATCATCATTTATTCATTCCATAAAAGCATTTCACAATACTGAGGAACATGTCAAATTTTACAATCACAATTTACCGGATGATAAAACCGCTTGATTAATTAACACGAAAAAAAAATAATTGTAATCAGAGGTGATTACTTAAAAATAGTCAAATTTACAAAATAATCAATAATCAAACAATAAATAATAATCAATACAATGAAAAAGAAAAAATCTGAAACATGCGTAATTGAAAACAATGTCAATAAAATCTAAAACTTAGTGCGAAGGTATAGTCATACTCGTAATATGGTTATATATAATCAAGCAATTGTGGACGCAATATCATAAAAGTCGTCCAGTTTGTAAAGGGCATGTTTGACTAACTGATTGTTGATATAATATTGGTCGTGCTATAATACGTATTATAATATTGGTCGTAATACGTATTATAATTTTATAAGTATTGGTAATAAATGGTAATAAATGAGTACAAATACACCATATATATTATTAAAAAAAAAACGTTAGAATCTTTGAGTTGTACGTAGGTAGAATTGTCACATAACCTTTTCAGTATGAAAACTGTATCCCAAACGATATTCCTAGAACCAGCAGATACTTTAGAGATAAAAAATACGTGTTGCACTCGGGGACTGCCGCGGTAAAGCTATTGCATAGCATTTTTTAACAACCTATGCAATTATATTTATTTATTTATTTTATTTATTTAATTTTTTCTGATATCAGATAACTGCGCTCTATCGGAAAACGTTGAAATTATTCCTAATCATTTGCGGCTGCGGAAGCAAATGATTCGGAATAATGTATACGTCTTCCGATAGAGCGCCGCGCACGAATTTTTTATTCGATAAAGCAAAAAAAACGGATATTTTTCGAAAAAACTACTATTGGAAAAAAAACGTAGATAAAAAGATAGATAATTAAATTATCTTTAAAATGGTGCAGGTTTCATAATAATACGCCAGATAGTATTTGCGTAGTACCTAGTTCGGTTAGACCTAATTTCACAAATTAATTACACTATGTAATATAAACAAAATCTAAAATATTCAAAGCTAAGAATATTAGGAAAATGTTCTTTTTTAAAATATAAATATTTCGAATCGTAAGCAGTACTCGTTTAGACGTAATTATCAGTTTAATATCATTAATATTCGTTAAGATCATTCGGTCGCCGCGCTGGCCTAGTAGGCCCGCGATAAAAGCTATGCAATAGCTTAAAAAATAAATAAATACAAATTAATAATATAATGTCAATTTAATATCGAGGGAAAGAATTAGATATAAGAAAAAGATAAGAAATGGGTTGTGGGGTGGATATTCATACGTTAAGTAAATATCTCCGTTGATGAATTCTGAGGTATATACCTATAACCAGTAATAGATTTTCCTGAGAGCGTAATGGAAGGCCATGTGATGAAAGCGGAGAGAAGAGATTATAAAAATAAGGTTAGAATGAAGAATACGAAGGACAAGGGGTAATTATGTGAACATCCCGACATCATCTAATGGGGGGCACTACACTTGCCTACGAAAGAACGATATGTGGTCATATCGTTCTTTCGTAGTACTATATACTATTATAAACGCGAAAGTTTGTAAAAATTTATGTATGGATGTTTGTTACTCTTTCACGCAAAAACTACTGAATGGATTTTAATGAAACTTTACAATAATATAGCTTACACATCAGAATAACACATATACTATAATTTATAAAGATATAGTTTGATTTATCTCAAATATAACGATAAGTGTCAAGTGAGTAGGAAAAAAATCTGCGATCTGCGAGCTATTCTGGCGTGCGCCGCAAAAACCGTTGGAGTTATACGTTCCTACTACTATTATAACTTTGCATTACATCCGTACCTATCTATTCTTACAAACTATAGCGTTTATATTACCTATTAGTGAGATCATCATAAAAAATACTTAGTTCTAATTTACATACATTTCACAATATAGTTGTTCGAACACTTATAACTGGAGAACGGATGGACTGATTTTCATGAATTTTAATTTGTTAGATTTGTCTCCGTCCCGAATAGCATAAATAACATACAAATTTTTATTTCAATTAAAATAGAAATCTGGGAAATTCATTTCTTAAAAATAACATCATCCAGGTGTGCACCATCGCGCTGCGAACATTCCTCGAAACTGTACCTCAAATTGGTAAAAAATCTCTGGCACATTGCTCAGGGAATAGCTGCAATTTCTTCTCGGATTTTGGTCTTCAACTGGTTAATCGTGGCTGGGTTATTGGAGCAGAATCTACTTTTCAGGTATCCCCACATAAAAAAGTCCGGTGGCGTTAGATCCGGACTTCTAGGCGGCCATGCAATGCCACCTCGCCGCTATATCAGTTTACCAGCAAACATCTCGTTTACAACTTCCAAAGAGGCATTAGACGTATGGCATGTTGCGCCATCTCGTTGAAACCATATCGCACGATTATAATCTTCAAATTGTTGCAGTTGCGGAAAGAAAAAATCCCTTAACATGGCTATGTATCGGTCAAAATATTCAGTGACAGATTGCCCTTGTTGATTTTCAAAGAAATAGGGTCCGATAATTCCGTGCGCTGATATTGCCGCCCAAAAGGTTACTTTCGGCGAATGCAGAGGCTTTCGATGTTTTGCACGTGGGTTCTCTGAAGCCCAGTAATGGCAATTATGTTTATTGACATGCCCATTTAAGTGAAAATGGGCTTCGTCGGAGAACAGAATATTGTTGAAACTCTGAAAGCATTCCAACATTGTTTCAACAAAAGCTCGTCGTAAAATTGGATCATTTGGCTGTAATTCCTGCACAAGTTGAACTTTATACGGGTGCACTTTCAGATCTTTCAACAAAATGCGACGCAATAATGTTCTGGATACCACAAGTTCGGCTGATCGCTTGCCAGTCGATAGACCAGGATTACGTTGTAACTGAAGCTCTAACTTGTTCAATTGTGTCTTCCGTTCTTGTTGACCTTGGGCATCCCGCAGGCTTCTGTTTGAGAGTGGAAGCAGTAGCTTCGAACTTTCTGACCCACGGTCGAATCACACTTTCCTTCGGACATTGATTTAGGTCATTTAATCCAAACTCACGCCGAAATAAACGCCGAACAATAGCGCACCAATCGCCATTTTTGTAATAATGTTTAACGCAGAATGCACGTTGCGCTCCGGTGAAGTGATCCATCGCAAATAAATTTCCGAGAACCGAACTTCTCAACCCCACCACTCGCGCAGCCCCCTCTCATAGGGTTCAAACGGAAGAGTGTTTTTAAAATCGTACGCCTTTCTGGCCCATCCTGTACATAAGATAAAAACGAAATTAAGCTTGTAGCCTCACGTTTCGGCGATGTCGCCACCGCCGTTGTCCATGGTGTACTGACACCCTGCTCTGGACAACGGCGGTGGCAACATTGCCAAAACGTCGAGTAATGTAAATTTCACGAGGTAAACTTTAATATTTTTATCCGATTTATCCTATTTAATATTTTGGCGAAGAATTTTCGAAATTAAGCAGCGCGTTATTGAGATATAGTAGACATACACGGGTACCGAGTTTTGTATCTCTCTTGATTAATAAGTACTTACTAAAATATTCCAGGCGTATTTTCAATATTCCATTAGAATAACGTGTAAGCTTTGCCGATATGTCGAAACAATGGCAGTCCATTGGTCAAAGTAATATGCAATATGTATAGTCCATCGACATATGAGTGTATCCATCGCCAACGCAACGTTTCCCTCAACAAACAATCCTATAATTTATTTATGAACGATGACGTTGACGTCAGGCATACTGAATAAGTCATTTGCATAATACGGGTCATTATTATGGCTGAGAGGTCCTTGTACATAGGGCAAAAACGGCCAACAAAGTCTCCGGAGAACAAACGGCCAAAATGGATAGAATATGTACTTTTAACATTGTATATACATACGAGCAAGAAAAAAAGAAATTCACTGCGTGAAGTTTGTAACACCCGGCGTTTCGGCGATGTTGCAACCACCGTTGTCCATGGTAGACTCTCTATCCTAGACTAGACTCTCTATCATGGACTATCCTCTAGTCTACCCTGGACAACGGCGGTTGTAACATCGCCGTCGGGTGCTACAAACTTCACGCGGTAAATTCGTATTTATTTTATTAATAATGTCAAGCAACTGCGATAGTCTTCGATTTTATATTGTATGTAAGAGGTTCGTAATGGTTCGTGCAGTTGGGCGGTGTCGACTACAAGGGGCAAACCTTTCACTCCAGGCTGGTCAACGTTTTTCTAGCTGAGGAATGGGCGTAGAGTTGTAACGGACCTTAAGTCCATTACATGCGATCAACAAATGTATCGATTTCTAGTGAAATACACTGACACAATTCAGCTATTATTTTAACCCATGCAGCCATGAATCAGCACGATGAAACAATACTTTTAATCGGAATATTTTGGATTGCATCATTTATCGGCCTATATAAACCGACGAAAAAGCAACCAAATTATCATTCCCCGAGTGATCACCTTCCCCTAAGGTTACGACGGCATATTCGGTACCCTTCTAACGAGGTGTGTCAACGAATCCGGCTCCTTGGTTTCCTTTCCTTATCCTCCCTAGTCTCAAAACATCAGTCTGTAATCCCACAGACTTGAGCCGTGCCCAGTACAAGATACTAGGAGCACACATACAATCCTCATCCGTATATCCTCGTAACCACAGTCGCGCATCTATACACTCGCGTCAACATAACTTGTTCGGGAAGCGTTATAACTGGCAATATAAAACTTTTAATCAATAAATACCTTCAACTTCATTCAAAACCGCCTTTCAATACGGAGATAACTCGTAAGTTGATACCACCACCTCACATCGAACAATTTGGAGTCCAGTGAGGGGTGGTCCCTCACAAAGTCTTTGGAACGGTATAAACCCACCGCCCAGCAAAGCCACAAACCCGCCAGAGTCCAACGCCTTATGGCGAGGCATTAGGAAGGTGGAGTGGAGCTACCTAGCCCCTTGGCTACCAGTTTTGGCAGGCCTTTACTTCCAATTGTGACCAGAATATTCATTTCACACCAAAAATACCATGACAAGATTTATATCTCGTTACTCAGAGTGTATATGTATGTAGGTCACGACGATTGTTTATGGTTTTATCCATTGATGAATTCCGTTTGCCGTGACATGGCTATTTTTGATGCCGGTCCGTGAGCATTGTTAACTGCCAGGGATTACGAGCGACGGCGGATGTTCGGCCAGATTTATCAGCCTGCTCGCATGGAGGGAGAGCCGGGCTGTTATGGTCGTCGCTCGTAAAGCCAAATCGCCGCGCTGACACTCGCGCCATAAAACACTTATGAGATGCGACACACATTCTTAATTGTCGCATATATGTGAGATACCGAGCACACGCGAAACACTGACAGAGAGAAAGTTCGTTATGTGTGGATGACACAAGTTTTTTATTTCACAATAGAGAGCGAACATAACATAACATCTAATTGTTTTACCCACTGGCGCTAATGTAGCACTAAAGTGCTTACAGCTAGTCAGTACTTACGCTCGACTCCGGAATCTCCTTCGCGAACGAAGTATCCTAATTACACTAGCCAACAAAATTCATCTTTATGTTTTCAAGGATGCTGAACACGGGAATAATAATGAAAATTCAAGTTTAGCTTTCGGTTTTTAGTAGCTGAAGCTTTTCAGAATAGCCCTTAAAAGCCTAAACATGTCGTAGTCCTTCCTCGGATGCAATAACATTGTGACATACTTGTGGGAGCTAATGGGCCCATGATGAGGTGGCCACGATGACCCATGTGTTCAGGGTCGGTCACACTCACGGGTCAACACCCATCCGATGGCCTCCACGCATGGGGTGCGAACCTGGGTAGGACACTGGGTCAACCAGTCTCCCCTGGGAATCAAACCTCTGGCGCTCCTGGACGGTCTGCACACCGAGCGGCGCAAGCCAATCGACTGTGCTCTCCGACTAACAGTCGGGGGAGTCTGGAAACTGTATTGTTTCCTATAGAGCGGGGGTGGTTGTCTACCTTACGGCGACTGCTCTTGAAATGACCATTGGCCATCCGATCCCGGTTCAGAGTCGGGCAAAGGACGCCTTGGTCCGCGATAGATTCGGTGCACACCGTTTCACCGCTTCGTAAGGGAGAGGACCGCGCAAGCGACCTCGAACTCGGAACGAATCGAGAGACCGGAGAAATCTGATCACAATTGGAAGTGAGGGCGCGAGTATCTCGAGCCCGCCGGGTTTATTCCTTGCTCACTCGCGGTAAGGCGTTGGACTCTCACGGGTTGTGACGTAGCTGGACGTAGGATTGTACTGTCCAAAGTCTTCTACGTTCACTGCAGGGCGACAGAACGACTAATCGTTAAAACGTCCTGTGGTGACGGGCTCGCCCGTTGTAGTCGACACCGCAAGATGAGACATACTTGTACAGGATTTTAACAACAAAAAAAATAAAACCTACATATCAAATAACCTTACTGCAGTAACAGAAATAATAAAATTTGCGATAAAGAGAAATGTCACAGAAAAGAGTTTGACGATTAAAGACGCGAAATGCTTACTGTATACAAGTACGACAAAATGTTAGCACTTTTATAAATATTTTTGAAACAAGAAAGCGGATGTTCAAAGTGTATATCCTCAGTAGAAAAATAATAAAATGAAGTAGTTTTTAGATTAACTTTCTTAGAGCGTGTAATAAAAAAAACAACATAATATCACTTTTAAACTTAATTTCTTTTATATTTTTTCCAATCGTTAAACTCGTTTTCTTGGAATCAATTTTATGTCGCAAGTTCTATTATTATTTATTTTATTAAAGTACGCCTATTTCATGGGGTCTATGACACACGAAAAAAAAACTAACTTCTTATGGTAATAATTATATTTCCTAAAATATATCCAATATAAAAACAAACTTTATCCTTTTGGAAAAAAAATAAAATGTCTTTATTACAGACTAGCTGACCCGTGCCCACTTCGTCGGGCGGTTAAACTGTTTACCTGTGATGAAATTATGAGTGTGGTTCGGTTAGTACTGAGTGCTATGATTTATTTCCTGACTGCCAAAAGAAGGGTTATATTTTCACTGCATATGTATGTATTTATTTGCATGCCAATTTGACTATAATACAGTTATTTGTGAGTGTCTTCTTGTGAACGTCTTATTTGTGAGCGTATTATCTCTTTAACTATTTATGCAGTAGAGGGGAAATTATATGCAGTAAAAGGGAAAAACTTGAGACGATAAATTTACTTATTTCGATAAGAATTCATATTGTTGATAATATGACCAATAAACATGACCTAACGATTTAAATTATTTTTTAAAATATAAAATACTACTTTTTGTGACTTAAATATAAAAGTTAGACATATGCTGTCGGCAACTTTTTTGTAGGCATTATCAAGCTCTACAACTTTTCTCTAGAACTTAATCATATATCTCTCATCGTTAAGGCAGCGTTAGTTAGAAACGTTTTCGTTCGACCGCTTATTCTCCGACTTACTTTGCAAATCCGACTACCACGAAAAAGTTTTTTAATTTTTCGAATTAATATATAGCTTATGACACTCACAAATAACGTGGCTTTCTATTGGAAAAAAATCAAAATCAGGTTAGTAGATCCAGAGATTACTTCCTACAACGTCACAAACTTTACCTCTTTATAATATTAGTATAGATAAATTATTTCAGGATTTTTTTTGCTTATGTTTTGTTTGTCAAATTTGTAAATCAGATCTGTTAAAAAAAATTATAAACGTTAAGCGAACTGCGCCATTTAGCGGTACCTAAAATATCCCTTTTAAACAATATTAACGATATTTTACCTACTACTAGATAGCGCGTCGTGCTTATAGCTTTCCATACTATTTTATACCAAAAAAAAACACATTTAAAAATTAAAAAACATTTTTTTTGTTTTTCCTCAAAAAAATATGTTACGTGGTTTATCGTACTAATTCACCCATTAGAAAGATGTCAATAATTAAAAACTCACCCTATATGTGCGCACTGAACAAATCAACGCCAAACATGGAATCTGTGTTGGTACGGGATACAGCCTAGTAAGGCAGTTACCGCAATGAAAACAATTATTTTTATTTATTGAGATACTTATGATTAGGTATACAGTTCATTGATCACGTAATGATTGCTTCTTATAATAATTAATATGGGGAGGTTTTTGGTTAGACGCTTTCCGCGCTGTGCTAACTGTAATATTTATTCATTATTATCTTAATTGTTTTACGAGATAATGTTGTAACGTTATAATATTTCAAATATCAATGTGATAATTTTGCAGTTATTCTTTTTACGATCCGTATAGTAGTTTAAAAGTTATGCGCAAAACTATCCCGGGCAGAAATTTTACCCCGCCATAGGAGGGGTTAAGATATATAATTGTTTAATCGAAGACTGGCCGAAGACGAAATAATGGTGAGCTTTGACGTCGAATCTTTATTTACGAATTTGCCCATTTCGGAGTGTCTTACGGTGGTGAGAGATAAACTAAGGTCTGAGGACCTCCCTATTAGCTACGCCGACATGCTTCAACATTGCCTGACATCCTGCTACTTTCTATGGAACGGCGATTATTACAAACAAATCGACGGAGTAGCAATGGGATGCCCCGTATCGCCGATAGTTAGTGACCTATATATGGAATATTTTGAGGAATTAGCCATAAAAACCTCCAAAATTAAACCCATTCTCTGGCTTCGCTACGTGGATGATACCTTCTGCATCCTGAAAGGCAACATTCAAACGGTGAAAGAATTCCTGGGTCATCTAAACTCCATACACCCAAAAATCAGTTTCACCTATGAAGTAGAGAAGGACGGCTCCTTACCATTTTTGGATGTCAAAGTGACGAGGAGAAGTGACAATACTCTCGGACATACGGTATATCGGAAGCCCACACATTGTAATGATCTGAAAATCATCACATGATCGCTTAGCAGCTCTAAGCTAACCGAAAATAGATTAATCAAATTTTAAAATTAAATTGTACTTGAAAAAGATCATAGTGACATCTAGCGATTTAATTAGGAACTAAAAACTGACAGATGAAAGAAGGGCCGTTGCTAAACTATAGAGCGCAGTGCCAGAGTCACATAAATAAAAGGGTTTGAGTAGTTTTTGAGAGTTAAGGACATTATTAGGGGTTTCAAAATAGACAATCAGGGGTATTTGGCAAGAAATTAGCATATTTTGAGATTTTTACGAAAAATCGACGTAAATATCAATAATTGACAAATAGACAATAGAAGCATGTTTATGGTCTTAAAAAAGTCGACCGATGGGTTTTTCAAAGAAATATAAAAAGGGGTTCATTAAATAGTAGGAATTATGGGAGAATTAATAGCAATATTGATAAAGTCATTTGAAGAACATTTAATTTATTATTAAGAGAAATTGGAAAACATAATCGACATCGATGGAAGAAAGCCGAATCGATGATGTCCAAAGAATTTTTCACCAAATAATTGCCAGTCAAAATAAAATTTAATAGTTAAAATGAGGAAATTTAGAAACACTTAATTAAAATAGAGGAATTACTAGATAAAAATACTATCAATAAATAAAATTGAAATAAAATAGTTATATTATTTCGCTTTCAAATGCGAAAGCGGAAACGATGCACAAGAAAGGCGGCAAGGTGAAGTCAAAGTATGATGATTTCCCGCCGAATATGAAACATCAATTTCTCATAATACGTAAAATAAATACTTAAAATCATTTGTAGAATTAGAAGCACGAATTATCGTTAAGAAATTCGTTTGTTAGCAATGTGGCAGAGCGTTATTTAACGAAAAAATAGATAAATCAGATCGTTTTATGATTGATTAGTCAATAGTTGTGGGTTAAATTATCAAAAAAAGGATATATCGATAGGGGTGTTATAAAAGGGATGGACGTGTTGCTTCCGGCATCCATTAAGAAATTTTAGTTGCACGCACTAAAGCTGCGAAAGTTTGGGAAAGAAAAGTATATCTTGGGGCTCAGATGTGAGAATAAACAGTTTAAAATAAGGGCACTGAGATGCTGTGAAGCATCTTAGTGCCCAGTTCATTTAAATTCGTATAAAGTGTACAGATCGAATATCACAGAAACGCTTTATCGCAATCGCCATTGATGCGCTTTTTACAAGGACACTAAAAAACGAACAAATAATAGAAATCCAGTGCTAAAAATGTGAATCGAGAGAGCTACGCGAGTTGGCCTGTAAAAAAATCCAACATTTCATATAAAATAGAAGTACGAGATTCGTCGGGTTGCAATACGGAAATTATATCTAAGATGGCGACGAGGCGAAGTCAGATCAATATGTCACAACATTGCGAGCGTTCTTCGGAGGTGCATAACATGGCGGTGAAATACAATTAACATTGACGAGAACGCAGTAACGGCTTGAAAATTGCAGTACGATAGTAAGCGGCTGGGGTTTCTAAAGAGACATTCTTCTTGGTGATGGCAGATTTCTAGAAAGGCGACACGCATCGAAGAAATTGACATTAGTTATAAGTGCATAATGTGAATGCAGCTGTAAATACGGGAAGTATAGCCGAGAGTCATTGTCGGCAAAGATGTACTAAAAATATGTAAGTTTATTTTGCCGAAGCTGGCGTTATTTAATTATTTGGGCTGAAGCTAGCAACCAATATTGTCATTGTTGTATATTTTTTGGGGTTATAAATATTCGAGTTTTGTGGGTTTGTTGAAATTATTAGAATGTTAAGTAGTTGTAACGTAAAAGCGTGATTTCTACATATTTGCACGTTAACTAAAAATGAGGCATTTAACATCGATTGATATGAATAGTCGTTGATAGTTCTACGAGGTAAACCTCTAGTCAGACTATTATTTAATTTGGAAGAGAGTTAGCCTTTGCTAACTCCGTTGATTCAGACACCAGCCATTATATAATGTGCTTTTAATTTGGAAACTAGTTAAGGAAACATTCGAATTATACTGAATGTTAGAATAAAATTAAAGATAAGGAAAATTGTAGATTATATTAAGGTTTTTTTGTTTTGACTGATCGATGGGGTTTCAAGGATAACGGGGAGGGAATAGTATTAATAGAAATAATAGAACGAAAACCATATGGACATTCAGTGGACTGAATGGTAACCAGGTCGTAGTTTATATCGGGCATTAGCGACTGCGGTCATTTAAATTCATTATATCACTGGAACGCCATCGACTAGTTGACAGTGTGTTAGTTTATAAGTAATTTTATTGTTGTATGTAAACATTACGATTCATGTTTCAATATAAATTGACATTGAACACATTTAAATAAATAAAGGATTAGAATCTAATTGTCGAATTTCACGGCGGAGATTTAAACTCATGCATTATCATTATTAATATTATTTTATTAACAATCGACTGAACGCAGCCATTGTTGTCATCGACAAATAATCGATCGAAAATAACTCAAAGAATAAATTGTAAATATTTTGTGGTGAATTAGGCGCTCATTATTATAAATATAATTCACAATAATAGTACTTAAACTAAAATAGAAAAAGTTATAATTTTAATTGTTTAAATATGCATTTTGGTTTAATATATGGATTATTAATTGGAGAAGATTTGTTTCATTGAGGAAGTAAATACAAGGAGGGAAATTATTAGGCAAGGTATTGGAAGCCTATCCTCTTGAAGGTAATATTATCACTGTCGTTGTATGGTGGTAACATATTGAAATAGATATAGTAAAATCTTCTCTGACATATGCCGTCCCAATGTGGTGGGCCAATAGACATTGAAAGCATCGTAACATAACATATCGAGAAATAGATTATAAAATCATATCTCGCAGATAAAGAAAAAGAAAAAGTAGTAGTAAAAATTTTCTTTACAAATGGCGTCCCAACTAGTGGGGCTGTTTGAAGATTGATTCATAAAAATAAATATAAAGCTTACAATGATATATTAAGGAAAAGTCCTACGTGACAAATGGCGCCCAACGTGGGGCCTTGATAGATTCTAAATAAAATAAATAGTAAATTATTTTCGATCGATCGTAATTTGGGCATTTAATAAATAAGAAATATAGAAACATGAATCGTGTGATATAACTGTATATTTAGCATTGCGAATTGTTGATATATTGTATATGTGTGTTGTTTTCTAGAAATCTGCCTATTTACATAATTTAATGTTATTGTACATTATGTACACATATTGACTGCAATCGTCGTAATTGAATCGGTGATTAAAATAGTACCTCGGGAATAAGAATAGTTTAAAAATAAAATAAACAAATTTGATAGGAAATAGATTTTATTAAGAATTAGGCTGGAATTAAAATAAATTAAAATAATTGTAATCAGGACGCCGCGGATAATAACCTTTGGCACGATAGCAATCGTCAACCTTTTGCTTTGAATAAAATATAATAAATTAAATTCGTTTAATTAAAAATAAAATAAATTGAATTAGTTTTGAATCAAAATAAAATAAATTAATTAAATTCGTTTAATCAATAATAAAATAAAATAAAATAAATTCGTTTAAATAAAAATAAAATAAATTAAATTTATTTTGAATCAAAATAAAAATAAATAAAATTAATTAATTAAATTTATTTTAAATTAAAATAAAATAAATTAAATACGACAAATAAATTAAGAATAGACATAGACATCATAATGTCTCAAACAGCTTCGTCATCGAAAAAACGAAGGCTGGAGAGAGATATATCTCGAATAAAATACGAATAGAGAATTCGATGGCTGGGAGGGGGTCGTCGGTTCGCATTTTTAATAATACCCTAAATAGTAATGATATGGATCAGAGACCTTATATTTATGTAAGGATAAATAATTTTAAATTAAAAGCATTAGTAGATACAGGTTCTTCTGTTAATATAATAGGGAGAAAATATATAACATTATTTCAGGATTGCGCGTTTGATAACAAATGCAATAATATACAATTGATGTCGGCGGATGGTACGATACAGAATTATAGGAGAATTGGATATAGATACCAAATATGAGAACATTTGTCGACGTTTAAAATACATACTTAGTAAATACATACTTAAAATACTTACTTATATATAAAATCGGAAGGTAAAGCCATAGGGCGATGCCACATAAAAGATATGGTTAAAAATTAGTAAGGGGTGATTAAAGAACCTTACGATTCTATCGGTTGAGTGATTAGTTATAGAAGCTCAATAGATTATTGGGAGTATTAAAAAAAAACTCACGGTTTTTTGATGGTATGTTTTGTGGTTGTCATAGCATTATAATATTATTATATTAGCTGTCATGGCGGTTATTATTATTTTATTGAGAGAATAACCAGCAGATTATTTTGAATATCAGAGTTATTGATTGTAGCGGGGTGTGTGTTCTTGTGTATGTATTGTATTATTATTATACCAACATAATAAATATTTTAACACGATATATCAAACATTAGATTTCATCATTTTTCAAGTTATAAATTACATTACAGATAATATCATTTTCCTGTTCCTTACTAGTAATAGATATTATCCTATCCATCATCCTATCACCATCCTATCCTACCATCCTATCCATCATCCTATCACCATTCCTATCCTACCATTCTATCATACACTACCTATCCTATCACATTCCTTATTTCTATTCCATTACCAAAGTCTTAATAGCAACAAATCATTAATGCCATACACCAAAAGCAGTATACAATAAATCAGAAATATTTTAATTACAATACATATTAGCTTACACATTTAGTTGAGCAGTATAGTTTAATTTTTTCACATTAGAATCACACATTATTGCATATATATATATATAGCATACAGTTACATTTGACTAAACATATTATCCATTGATACTTATATGTATGAGAGAATGCACCTCGTGAAATCGTTGAGTTGTAAAATATTGTTAATAAGCTGACAATTTTTTTTCATTTGGGTATCTAGTGGAGTGATATTGTTTTGCAAAATTGGGAAAAGAGTTATAACAAGGAGAGCGTTGTGTTGTTTGAATCTCTTCGTTTAAGCAACAAGTACTCCTTTCCTATCCTATCCTATCTTATCCTAAATCCTATCCTAATCACCTACAACTTGTTGTCCAATCATTCCTACCTAAAGCGAAGAAATACAAGCGAACACGATTAGGAATCTCATTAGTGTAATAAGTTTTTGTTGTAAGAACTAAATGGCAAAGCAGTATCGGGATACGATTATTATATTGGAGAGAAGATTCCAAAGTATTATTAGTAAAGTCGATGGATTATTGTTATTGATAAAGTTGGTTGATCGTTATATTATTGAGACTGTATAGGGCCAGATTAAAATCATTATTATAATTATTATAAAATATAATATATTTTGGAATTGAGTTATAGTGCTATATAGAAAGCGACTATAAGATGAATGAAGAGTCATATTAATATTGTTATTTAGTATAGAATGGATGGTGGTATTGTCGACGTCTCGCTATTTTAGAGCGGGATGAAGAAATTAGAATCGAAAAATAGCGCTAATTTTAGAGCGACTATAATATTTATGGGAATTTTTATCTGAAGTGGGCGGTCTTCGGAGTTGGAGCCACTGCTCGGGTCCATGTTTTGTTGTATTTGGTAACTTGCGAGGGAGTATATATGGAGGTCTCGGCAAGGTTGAGGTCGCACCTCAACGCGTGACCCTGATCAGGTCTACGCTTTTGGACGAGTTGACACCCAGAGTCGGATATGGTCTAGATTCGACAGGGAGGAGCTCAGATACCCAATGGGATTATTATTATTAAGGTGGCATTATGGTTACATGCACCAAGGGGGTTATTATGGGGTTGCGAAATTGGAATAGGCCGGATATTGATTTAGTTTATGTTATGAAGGAGATAAATAGTAGCGATCCAGGAGGGTGAGAGAAGAAGGACGATAAATACATTTGTTAATTAGTAAACCAACATAAGTTGTGATGAAGGAGGGGATTGATTTTGGTATGAAGATAGAATGAAAGGCGCTGTGAACGTGGGAGGTATGCAAGGCGGTGAAAGGATAAATTCAGTTTCCAAATTCTGAAATAACGAATGAGAGTTAGAAACCATTTACAGTGTACGTTAAAATCACAAACAATAGACTAGTGAAGAACCTATTAACAATCGTCAGGTTATCTAACTTGAGATTGTGTCTAAGTAAATAGCAGAAGGACAAGCCCAGCGTGAAATAGCATACTATATTAAATAAAAACTTACTATGCGACTGGTTGGGACAATGTCACGATTTTAAAAGAATCTAGAACATTAAGGGACGACCAGAGCCTGTTCAAGTGCATTGTTCTGACTTAGGCATATTCAAACTATATTTTTTTTGAAGAGTAGACAGTTAAAATGTTCACCATCGAGGACTCGGGTTAAATCCTAATTGAGCGGAGTGGGTGAACGGAGAATAAATAGACGGAATCAATTTAAATTTTGCAACGGAGAGAAATATTATAACTATTATATTAATGTATTGAGATTATTTATAGATTGGTCGATAGAAAAGAATAAGTAGGTGGAGACATGGTCGAGGACTCGGGTTTATATCCTAATTGAGCGGACGCATGTTGAAGCGAAAGAGAGGAGGGGAAGTTGGAATATATTAAATAAATATTAAAAATTTGCAACAGGAGTGTTTGGAATCTTCGTCATTATTATTATTATAGGTATGATATTATTGAGGTGAGATATAGAGAAGAAAGTTAGAAATTATATTAAAAATATTATCATTAAAAGATCTGGGTTAGGAGATTGATAGTATATAGAAACAAGATAGAAATTGTAGACTTGAAGAGGGAAGACAAGCCACAAACATATCATAAGGGTACGTGAATTAAAAGTAAAATATTATCATAACATTATAGTACAAAACATATCATAAGGGTACGTGAATTAAAAGTAAAATATTATCATAACATTATAGTACAAAACATATCGTAAAAGTACGTGAATTAAACGTAAACTATTATCATTGACATTATAGTACAAACATATTGTAGGAGTTACATAGTTTATTATATAAATTACTAACATTAAAATTACATTGCAAAATATCATGAGTAAGCGATTGGAGATTAAACAGATAACACGAAAGATATGTGATATGATTGCTTGAGGGCAAGCAGAGATTTTGGGAGGGGGTATTGTAATGATCTGAAAATCATCACATGATCGCTTAGCAGCTCTAAGCTAACCGAAAATAGATTAATCAAATTTTAAAATTAAATTGTACTTGAAAAAGATCATAGTGACATCTAGCGATTTAATTAGGAACTAAAAACTGACAGATGAAAGAAGGGCCGTTGCTAAACTATAGAGCGCAGTGCCAGAGTCACATAAATAAAAGGGTTTGAGTAGTTTTTGAGAGTTAAGGACATTATTAGGGGTTTCAAAATAGACAATCAGGGGTATTTGGCAAGAAATTAGCATATTTTGAGATTTTTACGAAAAATCGACGTAAATATCAATAATTGACAAATAGACAATAGAAGCATGTTTATGGTCTTAAAAAAGTCGACCGATGGGTTTTTCAAAGAAATATAAAAAGGGGTTCATTAAATAGTAGGAATTATGGGAGAATTAATAGCAATATTGATAAAGTCATTTGAAGAACATTTAATTTATTATTAAGAGAAATTGGAAAACATAATCGACATCGATGGAAGAAAGCCGAATCGATGATGTCCAAAGAATTTTTCACCAAATAATTGCCAGTCAAAATAAAATTTAATAGTTAAAATGAGGAAATTTAGAAACACTTAATTAAAATAGAGGAATTACTAGATAAAAATACTATCAATAAATAAAATTGAAATAAAATAGTTATATTATTTCGCTTTCAAATGCGAAAGCGGAAACGATGCACAAGAAAGGCGGCAAGGTGAAGTCAAAGTATGATGATTTCCCGCCGAATATGAAACATCAATTTCTCATAATACGTAAAATAAATACTTAAAATCATTTGTAGAATTAGAAGCACGAATTATCGTTAAGAAATTTGTTTGTTAGCAATGTGGCAGAGCGTTATTTAACGAAAAAATAGATAAATCAGATCGTTTTATGATTGATTAGTCAATAGTTGTGGGTTAAATTATCAAGAAAAGGATATATCGATAGGGGTGTTATAAAAGGGATGGACGTGTTGCTTCCGGCATCCATTAAGAAATTTTAGTTGCACGCACTAAAGCTGCGAAAGTTTGGGAAAGAAAAGTATATCTTGGGGCTCAGATGTGAGAATAAACAGTTTAAAATAAGGGCACTGAGATGCTGTGAAGCATCTTAGTGCCCAGTTCATTTAAATTCGTATAAAGTGTACAGATCGAATATCACAGAAACGCTTTATCGCAATCGCCATTGATGCGCTTTTTACAAGGACACTAAAAAACGAACAAATAATAGAAATCCAGTGCTAAAAATGTGAATCGAGAGAGCTACGCGAGTTGGCCTGTAAAAAAATCCAACATTTCATATAAAATAGAAGTACGAGATTCGTCGGGTTGCAATACGGAAATTATATCTAAGATGGCGACGAGGCGAAGTCAGATCAATATGTCACAACATTGCGAGCGTTCTTCGGAGGTGCATAACATGGCGGTGAAATACAATTAACATTGACGAGAACGCAGTAACGGCTTGAAAATTGCAGTACGATAGTAAGCGGCTGGGGTTTCTAAAGAGACATTCTTCTTGGTGATGGCAGATTTCTAGAAAGGCGACACGCATCGAAGAAATTGACATTAGTTATAAGTGCATAATGTGAATGCAGCTGTAAATACGGGAAGTATAGCCGAGAGTCATTGTCGGCAAAGATGTACTAAAAATATGTAAGTTTATTTTGCCGAAGCTGGCGTTATTTAATTATTTGGGCTGAAGCTAGCAACCAATATTGTCATTGTTGTATATTTTTTGGGGTTATAAATATTCGAGTTTTGTGGGTTTGTTGAAATTATTAGAATGTTAAGTAGTTGTAACGTAAAAGCGTGATTTCTACATATTTGCACGTTAACTAAAAATGAGGCATTTAACATCGATTGATATGAATAGTCGTTGATAGTTCTACGAGGTAAACCTCTAGTCAGACTATTATTTAATTTGGAAGAGAGTTAGCCTTTGCTAACTCCGTTGATTCAGACACCAGCCATTATATAATGTGCTTTTAATTTGGAAACTAGTTAAGGAAACATTCGAATTATACTGAATGTTAGAATAAAATTAAAGATAAGGAAAATTGTAGATTATATTAAGGTTTTTTTGTTTTGACTGATCGATGGGGTTTCAAGGATAACGGGGAGGGAATAGTATTAATAGAAATAATAGAACGAAAACCATATGGACATTCAGTGGACTGAATGGTAACCAGGTCGTAGTTTATATCGGGCATTAGCGACTGCGGTCATTTAAATTCATTATATCACTGGAACGCCATCGACTAGTTGACAGTGTGTTAGTTTATAAGTAATTTTATTGTTGTATGTAAACATTACGATTCATGTTTCAATATAAATTGACATTGAACACATTTAAATAAATAAAGGATTAGAATCTAATTGTCGAATTTCACGGCGGAGATTTAAACTCATGCATTATCATTATTAATATTATTTTATTAACAATCGACTGAACGCAGCCATTGTTGTCATCGACAAATAATCGATCGAAAATAACTCAAAGAATAAATTGTAAATATTTTGTGGTGAATTAGGCGCTCATTATTATAAATATAATTCACAATAATAGTACTTAAACTAAAATAGAAAAAGTTATAATTTTAATTGTTTAAATATGCATTTTGGTTTAATATATGGATTATTAATTGGAGAAGATTTGTTTCATTGAGGAAGTAAATACAAGGAGGGAAATTATTAGGCAAGGTATTGGAAGCCTATCCTCTTGAAGGTAATATTATCACTGTCGTTGTATGGTGGTAACATATTGAAATAGATATAGTAAAATCTTCTCTCACATATGCCGTCCCAATGTGGTGGGCCAATAGACATTGAAAGCATCGTAACATAACATATCGAGAAATAGATTATAAAATCATATCTCGCAGATAAAGAAAAAGAAAAAGTAGTAGTAAAAATTTTCTTTACAAATGGCGTCCCAACTAGTGGGGCTGTTTGAAGATTGATTCATAAAAATAAATATAAAGCTTACAATGATATATTAAGGAAAAGTCCTACGTGACAACATACGGACAGATATTTGCATGCAAGCTCACACCATCATCCCTACCATCTACGTTCAGTGCAAACGTCGCTCGTGAATCGAGCACGCGATCTATGCGACACTGAGCATTTTCCGAAGGAGATGGAACATGTCAATGATGTCCTTAGGAAAAATGGATACGGAAAATATCACGAGACACGCACACGATCTAATACGGACGAAACTCAAAAACCGAGCAGATCAAGAGCATTCTTACCATACGTCAAGGGCGTGACTGATCGAATAAGTAAGATGCTAAACAGATTCGATATAAAAACGATCTTCAAACCGACCCAAAACATAGCTCGATTTTTGAGGCCTGTAAAGGATGTAATACCACTGCAAACCCCGGGTGTGTATAAAGTCGAATGCAGCTGCGGTCTAGCCTACGTTGGACAAACGAAATGGCCCATAGCCACGCGACTGACAGAACACATCAAAGCTGTTAAAAACGTTCAGCGAGAAAAATCGGCAATCTGCGAACATATATATTGGATAGCGGAATTAACCACTGGATGCAGTTTCAAAATCCCATTGTTCTATCCAAGGAACAATTCTACTTTCCTCGCATGATCCGGGAAGCCATTGAAATAAGAAGAACTCCGAACTTCAATAGAGATGACGGCTACAAACTCTCTTCTACGTATAACCCTCTTCTTAAAATGTTCCCGCCGCCGAACGCCGAACGCAAAGACGTAAAACAGGATACAGTGAGTGTGGTGTGCAAGACGGATTTTAAAAATTCCCGCGCTCCGAGCCCGGCCCCCCACCACCGTTATAACCTACGCAGTGGCGGCAGCGGTTTGCGGCCTACCCGCAAAACAACGGACTGACAGCTCTTCAGTCTACCCTAGACAACGGCGGCTGCAACGTCACCGAAACGTCGGGTCCTACAAATTTCACGCGGTAAATTCGTTTTCTATCCTATTTATTATATAATTGTTTAGTCTTATACATTCTACTATATAATTGTTTAGTCCGTAGCATGCTTGAATATAACTCGGTCACCTGGTGTACGAAAGTTAAAACAAATACATTCAGATGGTAGAGCGTATTCAAAGAAAATTTTTAAGATATATTTATTACAGAAAATACAATATTTATCTATACTTATTTCCGTCCGATTTTGTGCAAGGAATGGTGGGATACAACAGTTTCGAAACGCGTCGATATATTTCACTAATTATATTTGCATATAAATTAATTCAAGGAACTATTTATTTGCCAGGGATACTATGTAAGTTTGAATTGTACGCACCGGTAAATCACACAGCGAGGAAATCGCACCTATTGTTTAATAGGATGGAGCGGTTGTACAAGGTCCACTCTACACCCTCTAGAAGTAGCGCAAAAATGTATTTTTAAAATAATCGCACGTAAACTGTATCGATTTCCGTCAGACACTCTTTACATCCAGTCCGAGGTTTTGGATGTAAGACAGCTTTATGTTCGCATGGCCCTAATATATACTAAAAATAAAATGACACCTTATAATCAACGAGTTGGAAAGACGAGAGCAACAAGAACTGGTGATATGATGGTGCCAAGATCTTACACAACATTTGGCCAGCGCCATTTCACGTTCATTGGCCCTAGAATGTATAACAATCTTCCCGACGCAATTAAAAGTAGTGAGAATACATCCACTTTTAAAAAATCTCTAACTGATTGGTTGTTGGAGGTGGGTAGGGACGGTTTAGGGAATATGTTGACTGTTATATTTTGAATGATAGTATTTAGTACTTAGTATTTAGTTTTTCCATGATAATTTTAAATGACTATTATAGGTATGTGAGCGTCATATCAATATGTAATTGCTTTATATATGTATATTATTTTAGTTTTTATTTTATTTATTTTGGTTTTTTATTATTTTCGTATAAATATATGTATGTGTATGTGTGCATATATGGATATATTTTATCTATAGATGTATATAAGTATCTATCCATATTTGTATATGCGTAAATATTTGTAGTTTTATATTTGTCATCATTAAAAGTCTGCCTTAGAACAGGCCTAGGCCTAGTTAGGCGACTGTGTCAATCATAAAAATAATGTCGCATCAATTTCTTGCTAACATCTTAATCAAATATGACATTAATTTTTTACTAGATGTGTTACTACTAAATAAATGTGCCGTACCACCTTACAAATATTTTTGTAGACAGGTCAGTGGGAAGGGTTATAGCTCTTCTTAATTCCTTACCCACAGAAATAGATATCTTTTGTATATCTTTTTGGCAGCTAAAAGGGCAACTCCCAGCTATCTCGTGTTTATCATAATCTGTCTTTTATTTAGTTTCATATTTTTATGTTTTTTTCTTGTTCAGTGTTAGCATTAATTTAGTTATGTAAGTTATTTATTTTTAGACTTACACTCTAGCTTTAATATTCAAGGGCTAATTAGATTCATATCTAATGCTCTTGAATACTATTTGAAACTAATAAATAATAATAATTAAAGTTTGCTTTAAATATTTTTACGTTAGAATATTTTTTTAAAAATTCAAATTCTTTATTTTACAAAAAAACATAATATCAGTTACAAATAAATTAAACCTTACCTAACTGGATCGCACGAGACGTCCGCACTAAGGTAGGCTCAGATTCGTATATTTATGTCTTCACTTAGGGAATTATATAATTTTGGGGATATGTAGAATATATGTCTTTAGGCAAGTGTTGTCCTGACTGACGGAATTATATATTTGATACTCGGTTTTGAGTTCTAGTATGGTCATCTGTACATTTGTAGAATGCAAGAAGCGCTTGCTTAATGAATATCTGTTTAACTGGTAGTACATGGGATTGTGAAAATAACAAGGCAGATGGATGACGCCGGTTTTTCCTGTGTATTACCCCTAATAATAATTTCTGCGCTTTTGTCATTCTATCCAGATTGCAATTGTAATGAAAAAAATTAATAAGGCATTTAATATTATTATTATTTTTATTTTTATTTTTCTCTTTGTGTACTAGGAACCTTAAACCTTCCTCCACCATTTAGTCAGGCGATACTTCATTTCACTTATTAAATTTTCATCGGGAAATTAAAATTCTTGCCAAAGTCGAAAGTTTCCAAGTGAGCGTGTTTTAATTAATTCGTAGTGGAAAAATTGAAAGAAGACTAGGAAGTGAGGAGCGATCGACGGTGAGGGGCAGCAGATGTTGTGAAACTTCGCCGTCCGACAAAGGATTCACATTTTTTTCAAATTTTTAACTAAATATTAATAAACCTTCTCGAAGTTTAACAGTTTGTTTCCGGATTATTATTTTGGCTCATTAGAGCTTCTTTGCTGCTGAAAAATATATTTTGTCGCCACAAAACCTTTCGGACAGTTAACCAAGGACTTACGGAAGGATTTTAAGAGTGATGTCCATTCGGGCAAGAGGTTTACCTGATTGAAACGGATAGTCAGCGACGAGCGCGAATAGTGAGAATGCAACGCTTTAAGAGCCCTATCACATATTTTTTCCAGAAAGGCAAGAAAAGTGGATTTTTGGCGTTCTAATTCCAAGAAATGAAGAGATTTCTACAAACTTTAATTACTGAATTACCTGGACCATTTCTTGATGTTGACCATAGCGGCCTTTAATTTTAGATATAACGAATATTATTTACTTATTCAGCCCATTTTCCGAAAGTCGTTATTCGTAAAACGCTCGGAAGGCAAACTTTGAGCTCCTTAATACAGTAATATCACTACAACGAAAACCGTATACTATTTTTTTTTTATGTCCGTCATGTATTCTTGTTGACCATAGCGGCCTTATTTTTTCGTTTTTTGACCACATATCCAAGGTATACATTACTTACAATTACACAAAATTTAAAAAAAAACTTCCTGTATCATTCTAATTTTCTCAGAAATAAAATAAGATTCTTATATAATACTTATACTATATTAAAGTTCACTCTTTTAGCAATACGACATAATATAAATTATTGTCATTAGAAAGGAGAAAACACTGCAAAAAACAATTAGAAATTGTGTATATATTTGCTTGCGCAAGAGAAGAGCGCTCAGTGCCGCGGTTTTCTCCCAGGGTTGAATAGTTATTTATTTATTTATTTATTTATTTATCCTATCTTTTATAGTTACATCCAAAAAAAAATGCGTTCATTTTTTAAACTCATTTTAAAAGAATACCTACGCTATTTTGTAATAGGCCTCTTAAACACGTTAGATTTGTGACGGGCCACCCCTCACTAGACTCCAAGTTGTTTGATGTGAGGAGGTGGTGTCAACCTGTGGGTTATTTCCGTATTGAAAGTCGATTGAATGTATATCAGAAGGTATTTATTGTATCAGAAGGAATTTATAGTGATTTATATTGCCAGTTTGTTTACGCTTCCCGAATATGCCAGGGGTTGACGTGAATGCTGTGGCTATCTGCCTTAAGTTACGAGGGTGCATGGATAAGGATTATAGTTTGTGCTCAGAGTATCTCGTACTCGACACGGCTCGAGTCTGTAGGAGTTCAGACTGATGCTTGCTCGTCTCGATATGAGGAAGGAAGGAAGAGGTACCCAAAATGGTCGGACCCGTTGACCCAACTCGTGAGAGTAGTACCGGGTTGATTCCGCCGCTGTCTTGGGGGGAATGATCATTCGAGAAATAATACCCGGGCTCTATTTCTACCGCCTTATAAAGGCCGGAAAATGACGCAATCCAAAATATTCCGAGTAAAAATGTTGTTCAATGTAAATGATTTGACAAAGTAGTTAAAATTCGTGCTAATTCAGCTCTGCACGAGGTGGAACAATGGCTATATTGACGTCAGTGCATTTCACTGGAATTCTATGCATTTGTTGACTGGAATGTACGATAACTTAAGGATCGTTACAGATTCAATTGTTTACGCCTTCTAAATCAATGAGCGCTATGAAAATGAATAAGAATAAGAATAAATTTATTCCCGAAAGTAATGCTTAAAATGGTAATATACAGAGTCTGCTTATCTAGGCCGAAGCCCGTACCAAGATAGACTCGACTAGGTTACTTCTAAGTTTTGAATTGTGCGCACACCTATCAAAGTATTATAACTAAGATAAATGAAAAAAATGAAACGAAATAAATCTAATAGCTTTAACAAATAAGTATTTTGTATCTCAAAAGAGAATGTTATTATGTATCTGATTCCCTCCTAATGTTATTTCGGCCCAACATAGTATCTGTGTACCAAATTTCAAGTCTATAAGTCCAATATTTCGATATTGAAATATGACTAGTGCGCCCCCTGATGGACTGATTTCAACCACAATCTTTTCAACTCTTGGCATGACCAAATAATGCCGGCATGCCAAATTTCAGCTCAATCGGATTAAGCGTCTGGGCGCTAAAGTAGAGGAATACACACAGACAGACACAGAGAAAGGCTTCAATCTGGAAATTGTCTTAATCGTCTCGGGTGGGGGGGGGGGGGTTATTTCCGTCTGCACAGGCGGCAGATGTACGAAACTTTTCGCTTTCAATATATATAGGATTAATATTTTTTGCAACTAATTATTATTAACTCTTTTTACTCGAGCGGCGCCGCTACGGCGCCCGGGAAGTTTATTGTGTCCTTTTTCGTAGGATTTTTTTGTACTTTTTTGGTATTATTTTCCGTGGTATAAAAATGGTATTCTTCAATATGATGTTTAGAAAAAATGTAGACGATCAAGCATGCTTGTCAAGCATTACGTCGCGGGATGGGAGGGCATCGTAAACTGCAGGAATTATGCAAATATTTTTTAAAATATTTACCGATAATGCCTAATTTTGTAGTTTTATACCAGGGAGTCACATCATTCATCAATCAATTACGTCTAATTAACGTTTACGATCCTTCCCAGCCCGCGACGCTATGCTTGACAAGCATGTTTGATCGTCTAGAGAGCCCCTAAGATTTTTATGGTATTTGAGTAGTATTTTTTTTGTATTTTAGTAGTATTTTAAACATACTATATTTTAAGTATTTTTGTGGTATTGAAACGGTATTTTTCCAATGTGATTTCTTAAATGCGAAAAAGGCCTCGAGTGGAAAGGGTTAAACCTCCTCCATATTTAATACTTTGTTTCCAGATCGTTATTATTGCTCATTGGAGCTTCTTCGCTGCAGACAAAAACAGAGTACCTATGCGTTAAAGAGTGCCGGTGACGACAGTAACTGATAGCGGCGAGAGAAGTTAAAAAGTGTTGGAAAGATGGCGACGTGTTTAAAATGTATGGCTGAATAAATTATATTTCCTTGCTTGGTTTAAAAGAATAATCTCGCGGGACTATTGCGTAGTGGGAACGAAGACAGTTTGTAAGTTGTGTTCATTTATTAAAGTTTCCAGGCCACACGGTCTCTCGAAAAGTATGCGGTCTGGATGGCCTTGTCGTTCGCCACTTGCAGGTCCTGGTGTGTGATGGGGACTGACAACTGCGGGCAGCATATCAGTAGTAGGGCGGTGTCGACTACAGCGGGTGAACGCGTCACCACAGGTTGGTATAACGATATGTGATCGTTCTTTCAGCCGTGGGATGAACGTAGAAGACTTAGAGACAAGACAATCTACTCCGCCTGTTAGAGGCCAACGCCTTACGGCGAGGCACCGGGAAAGGTAACAAACGGGCAGTCTAACTACCAGTTCTGGTAGAATATCTCTGTCTAGAGTTAACCTTCAGGATACCTCCGTCCTCCCGACTGATTACGGGTCCGAAGTCGCGTACGCCGCCTATACCTGCTGTATTACAGCTGTAATTCAGTTTGAATTTATCACGGACTTGGGCGTCCTTTGCCCGTAGTGCCACACGAGATCGGGTGGTTCAAGGTCATTTCAAGAGTGGCATGACAGCAGGTCAATATCCACCCCCGCTGCATAGCAGACAGTATATTTTCATAGTCTCCAAACTCCTTCAGTAATTAGTCAGAGTGCAAAGCCGATTGGAATCGCTGAACGGTGCGCAAACAGTCCAGTAGCGCCGGGATACAATCTCACCAGGATAAACCGGTCCACCAGCTTGTGAGGCCTGAGACGCGAGAGTCTGACCCGGAGTAGCCTTCCGCACGAGGAGGCTTCTAAATAGGAGCTGAATCGAGGGTTTAGCTGATCCAAGAACAAAATATATCTTATGGCCCAAGCTGCACGAAACCGTTTCCTACCGGGCAGCATAGCAGGTGCATCGTGCAGCGTTCTACAGTCGCACATTAGATTCTCTGTGTAGATCCAGCGGTCTACACAAGATTGGCTCGACATCTACACCGATCCGCAGTCTAGTAAGACTACATATGCCAGTTGGTATAGGGGAGATGGGAGATAGGACGCCGGTGCTAACCGTCTTGCCAAGTGAAGTCCTACGTGGAGTGATACGGTTCGAAGTTTTTTTTCACACGACTGACCAAAAAAGGATTGTTATATATTTAGTTTCATGTATGTATGTTTTCCGTTTCTTTATTCTAACATAACTTCTAAATCATAGCCCGGCCCCTACCACCGTTATAACCTACGCAGTGGCGGCAGCAGTATGCGGCCTACCCGCAAAACAACGGATAGACAGCTCTTTCAGTCTACCCTGGACAGCGGTGGCTGCAACGTCACCGAAACGTCGGGTGCTACAAATTTCACGCGGTAAATTCGTTTATATCCTATCATTTATATCCGTTGATATCCGTTTATATCCTATCGTTTGTATCCGTTTATATCCGTTTATATTAAAACTTCTAAATCAGTTTAAGCGTTTAGAAGTTAGGGTGGAATAAAGAAACGGAAAACATACACAGACGAAACCTGAACTCATTACACTACTTTTTTAACGGGTAGACGTGTAAACATTGCATAGAATTTTGTTTACTGCCAAAAGCAAAGAAAAGAGTTTAGTTTTCGCATTGATTTCGATTTATTTATGAGGTAAGTCTCCGGGTAGTAGTCCGGTAAAAGTCCGCTGAGTAATATCATTCATCTGGAACAACGAGCAGGCAAGTCGGACGTCGCTATACAAAACGCATTAAGAAATGCAGCAGCGTAAAGTGCACAGCCGAAGTCATTACCAGCGCCGGGGAACGCGTAAATGTTGCCGTTTCTTCTTGGGAGATTTTTCTACGGGCAGTATTATGACCTCGTTGCATTGAAATAATGTAGCCGAAACTAAGCTGCACATCTCGAAGACTACACCGAATATTTTCTTTTATTATGTAATACATTACATTACTTTGGAAATTCGACTACCACGACAAAGTCCTTTTATTTTTCGGATTAATATATAGCCTCTGACACTCACAAATAACGTGGCTTTCTATTGATAAAGGAATTTTCAAAATCGGTTCAGTAGATCCAGAGATTACTCCTACAACCTCACAAACTTTACCTCTTTATAATATTAGTATAGATTAACAATAATTATTTAAATTTCAAACACCTAGGAGGTATATATTAATACTTGTATATAATGAGGTGTCCTTAGTTATGTTATACGTTGACGTCAGCTATGCTACTCCACATAAGACTCAGGCAGTAAGTCGTATGCCCAGATACAGACTATATTCGGCCTATTTGGGTATGTTAATGTTTATAAATTCATCTCTTCTGTAAATTCCCGGTAACCATGTTACGAAAAAAGAAAGGGCAGAAGAGGAAAAAGAAGATACCTCTTATACTTTCTCCTTTTCGCTTGGCCAGTTTTATACCCATCCGTATAGTGACGCTTCATAAAAGCGGGTGGCATTAATAGAACTAAACAGTTGACCTATAATATGAGCGACGGAGAGAGAGAGAGAGAAGTAGTGTAGTTTCTTCTCTTTCAGATGCCAGCGGAACACCGGAATTAATTTAATGACACTCCTTTACACTAATGGGGCCGCAAAGAGGCTCTCAGAGGTAGGAAACTAAGGGGTAGGGATAGAACAGGGGGGGGGGGGGAAATAAGCCTGAATACACCAAACCTAAACTGTAAAATTTCCGGATTATTTCCATGATCGCTAGAATGGCCATTGTTTTAAGTAATCTCACGCGTGCCGAGCCGATAAATAGCACCCGAGAAATTGAGTCATTCACAGCTGTGTGTAAATTATGACCTTATTCGAAAGCCTCCCCTTATCAAAGGGCACTTTGCCCCGGAGATGAGGGCGAACGCGTACAAGTTTGCGCGAAACTCTCCCGTCGACAAATTTATGGGCTTAACTAAAGAGAGTATCATTTCGGTATTACTGTTAAAACTGTCGTTAAATGGCTTGAAGGGCTGCTGGATGGTGTGCGAGCTATATAGCGTGCTATATAGCGTGATATATAACGTGCTAAATTGGCGGGGTATCGAAAGTGCACAAAAATCGTAATATTTCAGATTGAAACTGAATAATAATAAACCCTTCATTTATATAAGCTCTTAAAATACAAAAACGAGCTTATTTCAATATAGCAATATCTAGGTGACCTTGTGGATATAAAGATTATAAAAAAAATACTTTGTCTGCATAAAATACAAACTACCATATTTAAAACTTAGAATACCAAATGAGAGTAAATTGTGAGAGGGAGGATATAAAGGGAAGAACTGGTTGTTTCCTAA
Organism: Micropterix aruncella; assembly: GCA_944548615.1. Classification (NCBI taxonomy): domain Eukaryota; kingdom Metazoa; phylum Arthropoda; class Insecta; order Lepidoptera; family Micropterigidae; genus Micropterix; species Micropterix aruncella. The sequence continues at coordinate 27,516,766 of OX155971.1, read as the reverse complement.
ATAAGTAGTACTTTTGAGGTGAGTCTAAAAGTGGTGTATGAATCTGAAGAAGACGAGTTTCGTATATTTACTGGGAGATCGTTCCAGTGTCTTGCACCATAGATATAGAAAGTGCAGGAATAGAGATCAGTGTTATGACAAGAAGTTTTTCATAAAATGAAACAATGATCCTTGGGAACTCAATAGTAAATAGTCAATAATCAATAGTATTTATTCATCCAAAATTTAAATTCCAGTTGAATATGTCATAGTAATAAATGTATAAAACACAAATAATCAAAATAATAATGAACCAAACGATTAACAAAAAAAATGTGAGATGAGCGTAGAAAACTAGAGCGTAGAAGCGTAGAAGATGCGCGTAGAAGTTCTTTCAGCTGTCAGATGAGAGTAGAAGACTTGGGGACAAGACAATCTACTGTCTAATATAAAATCGAAGACTATTGCGGTTGTTTGACATTATAAAGAGGATAGAAAACGAATTTACCGCGTGAAATTTGTAGCACCCGACGTTTCGGTGACGTTGCAGCCGCCGTTGTCCAGGGTAGACTGAAGAGCTGTCAATCCGTTGTTTTGCGGGTAGGCCGCGTACCGCTTCCGACACTGCGTAGATTATAACGGTGGTGGGGGGCCGGGCTCGGAGTGCGGGAATTTTGAAAATCCGTCTTGCACACAACACTCACTGTATCCTGTTTTACGTCTTTGCGTTCGGCGTTCGGCGGCGGGAACATTTTAAGAAGAGGGTTCCACGTAGAAGAAAGTTTGTAACCGTCGTCTCTGTTAAAGTTCGGGGTTCTTCTTATTTCAATGGCTTCCCGGATCATGCGAGGAAAGTAGAATTGTTCTTTGGATAGCACAATGGGATTTTGAAACTGCATCCAGTGGTTACTTCCGCTATCCAATATATGTTCGCAGATCGCCGATTTTTCTCGCTGAACGTTTTTAACAGCTTTGATGTGTTCTGACAGTCGCGTGGGTATGGGCCGTTTCGTTTGTCCAACGTAGGCGGGTGCTACAAATTTCACGCGGTAAATTCGTTTTCTATCCTATTTATAATCTACTGTCTAGTTCACCAGCAACCCGTTAGAGACCAACGCCTTACGGCGAGGCACCGGGAAATGTACCCAGCGGGCAGCCTCACCCCCTAACTACCAGTTTTATTAGGATATCTCCGTCTGGAATTATCCTTCAGGATACATCCGTCCTCCCGACTGGTTACGGGTCCGAAGTCGCTTACGCAACCTCTACCTGTTGTATTACAGTGGTAATTTAGTTCGAATTTATCGCGGACCTGGACGTTCTTTGCCCGTAGTGCAACACAGAATCGAGTGGCCCAAGGTCATTTCAAGATTGGCATGACATAAGGTGAAACAACCACCCCTGCTGCTTAGGAAACAGCGTATTTCCATAATATCCAGACCCCTTTAGCAATTAGTCAGAATGCACAACCGATTGGCTTCGCCGACCGGTGCGCAGACCGTCCAATGGCGCCGGGATGCAATCAAGACGGGAGAAACCGGTTCATCAGCTCTGAGACTTGAGACACGGGAGTCTTACCTAGAATAGCCTTCCACTCGACGAGGCTTCTGAATAGGAGCTGAAGCGTGAGTTGTGCGGATCCGAAAACAAAATGGATTTTGTGGCCCAAGCTGCACGAAACCGTTCACCACAGCAATTATAAAGGTCAGCGCGGTGCAATCAGATATGACAGTAAACTTTCTACCCATGTAGTGTTTTATTACAGAGCGGAGTTAATAGGCCCTTGCATGTGAGTTAATGTGAGTTAAGGCCCTTGCTGAGTTGGCCACGAAGACACATTCTGTTCAGGGTTGGTCACACTCACGGGTCTACACCTATCCGACGGCCTCCACGCATGAGGTGCGAGCCTGGGTAGGACTCTGGCCTTGTGGTCAGTTTCCCCTAGGAATCAACCTTCTGGCGCTCCTGGACGGTCTGCGCACCGTGCTGACTAAGTCGAGGGAGTCTGGAAGGAGTACTGTTTCCTATAGAGCTGGGGTGGTTGCGTACCTTACGGCGACTGCTTTTGAAATGACCATCGGCCATCACCATAGATTCGGTAAACACCGTTTCACAGCTTCGTAAGGGAGAGGACCCCGCAAGCGGCCTCGAACTCGTAACCAACCGAGAGACCGGAGTAATCTGGTCACAATTGGAAGTAAGGGCGCGAGCGTCGGCCCGCCGGGTAACATTCCTGGCTATCTCGCGGTTAAGGCGTTGGTCTCTAACGGGCTCGTCGCGTAGCTAGACGGTGGATTGTTTTGTCCCCAAGTCTTGGAAGCCAACGGGCCCATGATGAGTTGCCACGATGACCCATGTGTTCAGGGTCGGTCACACTCACGGGTCAACACCCATCCGACGGCCTCCAAGCACGGGGTGCGAACCTGGGTAGGACACTGGGTCAACCAGTCTCCCCTGGGAATCAAACCTCTGGCGCTCCTGGACGGTCTGCGCACCGTGCGGCGCAAGCCAATCGATTGTGCTCTCCGACTAACAGTCGGGGGAGTCTGGGAACTGTATTGTTTCATATAGAGCGGGGGTGGTTGCGTACCTTACGGCGACTGCTCTTGAATTGACCATTGGCCATCCGATCCCGGTTCAGAGCCGGGCAAAGGACGCCTTGGTCCGCGATAGATTCGGTGTACTCCGTTTCACCGCTTCGTAAGGGAGAGGACCGCGCAAGCGACCTCGAACTCGGAACCAATCGAGAGACCGGAGACATCTGGTCACACTTGGAAGTGAGGGCGCGAGTATCTCGAGCCCGCCGGGTTTATTCCTGGCTAACTCGCGGTAAGGCGTTGGACTCTCACGGGTTGTGGCGTAGCTAGACGTTGGATTGTTATTGTCCAAAGTCTTCTACGCTCACTGCAGGTCGATAGAACGACTAATCGTTAAAACGTCCTGTGGTGACGGGCTCGCCCGTTGTAGTCGACACCTCAAGATGTCCCCAAGTCTTCTGCGCTCACTTCCAGGGAGATAGAACGACTAATCGTTAAAACTTCCTGAAGTGACAGGCTCGCCCGCTGTAGTCGACAACACAAGTTGTTTTATTACAGACTTAGAGTTGATTGCAAAAAAGAAGCGAGCGAAAGCTCTTGAATTTTGATGCAGGGGCTTTGCCTGACTGAGAAAATTGAATTATGACATTTATACTTTTAATATTATGGCATCGTTCACTTTCGAGATTGCATTGCTACAGTCGACTTTGGCGCGAAGTTCTCTTCGAGGCTAGTTTTTACTGAATAAGTTAAACTTTGAATAAGCTCGCAAACGGTGACTGAAAAACAAACAGGATTCGTCACGAAAACCGTGAACCCAACTATTTCTCTTTGTGAGCTACTTTTCAGACGCTCTCTGCGCCGAGTCTCCGTAACGACGAGTTATATCTTCTCGTGATATTTTCAAACAGGAAAACATTCTGCTTATGGGAGCGTTCAAGTATTATGTGAGCACGTTAACCCATTTACAACGACCGATCGTTATAAAGATCAAAAAAAGTATGGGGAAATACCCTCAGTTTAAAAATATTAACAAGCAAGATAACTTTTGCTTATTGTTTACCAATCGCCGCAGTGATCGTTTGACAGTGTTTTGGTTCATAGATAATTATATTATGATCATAATTTTGAAGTGCTTTTCTATTTTGATTCGTATTAGCGTAATTAACTTTTACTATGTCTTCAAAACGGTAAGTGTTTACAAATAAGCTTGTGATTGCAATTTATTTTATGCACGTTTTTTATAAATGTACGACCTAGCCCGTTGAGTATGATACGACCAAATCTGGTTCTGAAACAATTATCCGTTGAGTATGATACGACCAGATCTGGTTCCGCGTTTTTTTCACTTCTTTGACGTTCTCATATTTATTCATAATTATCTAATTGTTTTACAAAATGATATTTCAATATTCTATATTCGAAATTTCAATGCAATCATTGTGCAGTTGTTCTTTTTATGATTGGTGTAGTAGTTTCGTAGTTATAGTACTTTAAGGTCGATGTCGCCGAAAATCCTGCAAAAGAGACAGATGCATCCATGAAAATACCCATTTACTCCAAGGGCTAGATAGATATAGATTATATAGATAGATAGATAATAAAACCGTTTTCAGAGTAATAACTTTGTTTCTTTAATTTAAAATAGGATACAATCGATAAACTAGTAGTTATGTAAGCGTTTTTTTTTTAAATTTTATTTGTTGAGTGGGGCTTTTCTAAGGTCTTTATGAGCCTTGTAACACTGCGACCATTGCTGATCTATTGTGCTCGCCACCTACTATAGTACTGCGCTAAGCCTCGTGTCATTTAAGAACCGCAGCAGGCTTTTGGCGCCAGATTGTTTTACCTCCTCAGGTTGGAGGTAGTGACCACCCAGGTGGGTGTATCTTTCACGCATCAGCAGGCCACACTCGCATATGAGGTGCTGGGGAGTTTCCTCTGCCCCTTGGCAGAACCTGCACATTTTTGTATCTTTGAGCTTGAGGTTGAACATGTGTTTGTTCAGGCCACAATGCCCCGTGAGCGCCCTTACCAGTATGCGTAGATTGTTCCTATTTAGCGATAGGGCCTCACGGGCCGTCTCACGGTCGTAAGGCTTAATAAGAGCTTTGGAATGATTCAACCCTGGCGTGTTGTTCCAGTGGTTGACGGATTGTTCTAAACACATTTGTTTGAGCATTAGGTTTGCAAGGCTTTTTGGTACGCCACAGCAAGGTTCAGGGCCGTATAACTTTCCCTTTGCTCCCGTCCTAGCAAGTTCGTCGGCTTTTTCATTTCCCTCCATTCCTGCATAGCCGGGAACCCATCTTAGAATTACCCTGTTCTTTTCGCCCAGGGAATTCAGTAGTGATATGCAGTTTTGCACTCGCTTTGAAATAATGGTATTCGAGGCTAGTGCCATAAGAGCTGCTTTGCTATCCGAGTGGATATAGATACGGTGGTTTTCGTAGTCCTTTTGGAGGTTGATATCCGCACATTCAATAATGGCGTAAACCTCCGCTTGGAATATGGAGGCGTATTTTCCCAAGTTTAGACTTCTTTCGAAGTTTGGTGGCTCTCCATATATACCACAGCCTACGTCAAGTCCCGATTTGGACCCATCAGTATACCATTTAAGGCTACCGGCCTCCCATTGCATTTGGCTTTTTAGCCAGTCGTCTCTGGGCGGCAGTTCCACTGTAAAAA